>AP025043.1:32611256-32899273 GCA_036186865.1 Eustoma russellianum | reverse complement strand
TGATGTTGGTGTGAAGAAAGGAGAAGAAAAATCTTCTCCTTGATGAAGGCAAACTTTCGGCCTCTATAGGGACTAAGGGGGTGTTGAAGTGTTATTGACATTTTTTCCTTGGAGGTAGTATGAAATTGGTTGGTTGGGGATGCAATTATGTGAGGGGTTAAAGAAGAAATAATGTCCTACTTTTCTAAGGGGGTGGCCGGCCAAGGAGTGAGAGGAATGGGGTGGAGACAAGCTTTTGACAAGCATGGGGTGGAGGGATGGTTAAGATAAGATTCTTGAGCATGCCATTATTTTATTCTAAGCGTAAGACAAGTTGTCTTCACCTTTCTTTTTCTTTTTTCCTTTTCTTTTATTTAATGTAGTATGAAATTTTTGTGACATGTATTTCTTTTTGATTTAATTTATCCTAATAGTTTAAGTTGTTACTAACTAATGTAATTGGGTTTTTATTGTATATACTCACACGTTTGTAATATATTTGCTAATGTATTTAGTAATACAGGTCTAGTGTTATGAATCGTATACTTACGAACTTATATTTACGATATTGGAAGTCGTTACGACATAACGAATTTCCGGGTTGTAACAATCAGAGTCTTTTTCTCAGTAGCCGTAAACAAAGACTGGCCCCTGCTTCAGTATGATGTCAAGAATGCATTTTTCCATGGAGAATTAAAAGAAGAAGTATATATGGAAGCACCGCCTAATTTTTCTGATGAGTTGAGTGAAGAAGAAGTGTGTCAACTAAAAAAAGCACTATACGGTCTAAAGCAGTCACCGCGAGCTTGGTTCGACAAGTTTACAAGTGCCATGAAACAGAATGGATATCGTTAGAGTAATACAGGCCATACCCTATTCGTCAACAAAGAGGTAATCTTGTGACTTGCTTAATCATTTATGTGGATGACATGATTATTACTGGAAGTGATCAAGAGGAGATAAAAGAGCTTCAGCAGCGACTGTGTACCGAATTTGAAATGAAGAATCTAGGAAGCTTGAAATACTTCTTGGAAATTGAGGTAAACCGCTCAGAGAAAGGAATATTCATATCCTAACAGAAGTATGTACTGGATCTACTAACAGAGGTGGGAATGTTGGAGTGTAAGCCTTGTGAGGTTCCAATTGCAGTCAATCAAAAGCTTAAATTCATAGAAGGAGCTTCGTGATTGACAGAGAAAAGTACCAAAGACTGGTGGAAAAGTTGAATTATTTGTCTCACACAAGGCCAGACATTTCTTATGCTGTTGGAGTGGTAAGTCAGTTCATGCATAAACCACAAGAAGAGCACTTGGAGGCGGTAATGCATATAGTGAGATATCTGAAGGGGGCATCCGAGGAATACTGTTTAAGAAACATGGGCACCTACATATATAAGTCTATACAGATGCAGATTGGGCAGGTAATCCAACTGATAGGAGGTCTACCTCAGGATATTTTGCCTTGATCGTAGGAAACATTATCACATGGAGAAGTAAAAAAGCAGAAGGTGGCGGCGTTATCCAGTGCAGAGGCGGAGTTCAGGGGTATCACAAAAGGCGTTATGGAGGTTCTATGGCTCAGGAAAGTACTAAATGATTTGGGATATACGGTGACGCAACCAGCACAATTAAAATGTGATAACAAAGCTGCAATAAGCATTTCGGAAAACATGTGCAACATGATCGAACCAAACATGTTGAGGTGGATAGACATTTTATCAAAGAAAAATTGAAGGGGGCATAGTGGAAATTCCGTTTGTACGCTCAGGAGACCAGTTAGCAGACATACTCACGAAAACTGTCACGGACGAAATCCTTGGGTCGACGCTGTGCAAGTTGAGCATTGGAAATCTCAATGATCAACTTGAGGGGGAGTATTAAGATACAGGATATTTGAAATGTAGAAGATAGAATATTTGACAGAATATTTGAGATTTGATTGAAGGGGATCAGGATAAAACATGGTAACTAATTAAAACCATATCAAAATCAAATCATCCCCTTAGATAGAATTAGCTTAGGATCTATAAATTGTATGTACCCATGATAGTAAAAATCAATGAGAAGTTCGCAAAGTATTTCTAACAAATCCTTCCACCAGTTTATATAATTGCCTAACAGAGAAATCACAATCCTTCTCATTAACTAGCCACCGTGCACGATCCCCCTGTTTCTCCAACACAAGAAAAAAAATGTATGAAACAAAAATAATAAAGAATTGTTTAATCAGATCCGCGTATGTTCATTGTATGCCTTTTGAATTTGGAGGACTGCGTAGATGGAAATGCTTATGTAAGTCTAAATATGGTTCTACTAATAGATGTGGCTGGAATTGTGAAGGGGATGAGGAGGGAGGAGATAGGGACGTTTGGATAGTTTAAGAGGTGGGGGTGGAAAAGATACAAGTGATAGGTGGAGTCAGGGGGGATGGGCAAAGTTAGAAGGACATTAGAGAAGAGGAAAATAGATGGTGGAGGTGGTGGGAGTGGGGTGGGTGGTGGGGGTGAGGGGAGTGAAACAGTACGGCAAGGCGTGTGGAAGGTTGATGGTAGAAGACTGGTGGGAGTATAATTGTCATTGCAAGATCAACTGGAATGACAACAATAACAGACATCTTAAAATAATTACACATAAAACAATTATAAAACAGTAAAGACATCTTAAAATAAATACATATTTATGTTTATGACTAATTATAAATAAATAATCATATATAAAAAGCAACCGCAAAATAATTATATATGATAAAAAAGTTATATGCAAATTATCACATATAAATAATGAGGCTTAAGCATTTGCATGTAAATTATGTCGTATAGCTAATTACGGCATATATTTTATACATAGAACGAATACTTAAAATACATCTTAAAAATAAAAAAGGGTCAGCACCATTCATATTTAAAACCCCAAAAAACTAATTCAAGAACCCTAATTTTACGGGGGAAAATTATTTGGCCTGAAAATCATAAAAAAAATACTATAATGAAATGAGAGTTAAAAATTTCTACTGAAAAAAAAAAGCTTAGACCGCATGTGCAACGTGGTTCAAAATTAAATTATATGTTCTTAAATTAAATTACGACTATTTCTTACATATCGTCCTAATTGTGCAAATCTAAAGGATTTATTACCCCGTCTAGAATATAGTTTTTAATAATATATAATTTTAACAAAAACAAAAGTATTTGTGTATTCTCTGATATTTTGGTAATGTTTGTATCATTCTCAATTATGTTTCCTATCTTTTTGAGTACTTATTTGTTTAAAATTTATTAAAAAAACCCAACAAACTGGAAGAAAATCTCTAAAAGCATAACAGAATATATGCATTTAAGATGGACATTTCATACGTTAAATTTTGTAAAATTGATATGTACTAAAGAAAAATACTAAAGTATTTGACCTGCATTAAATTCACAATTCTTTTTTCAACCGAGTGTTCTCTATCCTTAATAAAAATACAACTATACGACAACAAACTTGAAATAGAGGATCATATTTTATGTGTGTATTAAAGAAAAAATACTGAAGTATTTGACCTGCATTAAATTCACAATTCTTTTTTCAACCGAGTGTTATCTATCCTTAATAAAAATACAACTATACGACAACAAACTTGAAATAGAGGATCATATTTTATGTGTGTCTTAATACAAAAATTAAATGATGTGGGTAGCATAGATAGCACGTTAGTGTGTCTATATATATACACACACAGAAGATCATATTCTATGGTCTTAACACTTCAATTAAATGCATGTTCTTAGCATAGGTAGTACGTTTAATGTATGTGTCGCTGTATATACGTGTATATACACACACATGTATGTATTTTTTTTGTGTACATGCACACGTGTATGCATATGTATGTATGCATATGTGTGTACCCATATACATATACATATATACATGTGTACCCACACATATGTACACAAATATTATGTGTGTATGCCAGATCTGTGTCCCGACAAAGATAAGGCCAACTATGTCTTAAAACTTATCATTTGAAGAGTCACAAAGGCATGGTATCATAGAATAAATGTAGAAACTAAGGCCTGCAGCAATAGACCATCCTCACCAACATAATCATCATTTAAGCTTCACTGCCAACTATTAAATCTAAAAGCAAACTTTTGTTGGAAAAGTACGTTGAAGTACTTTACGGTGTGCTCCAAACTTATGTAGAACATATATGAGTTTGTTTGGTATATTGATATGGTGTTCGGAACACTATGAACTTGAAATAGGTCACTTGGGTCGATCCATGTTCAGACTGGATCGAACCAAGTGAAAGCTGAAATAAAGTTTAAGTGTTCTGGAGAACTTCGATTGATCCATGTAAGGGACATATACATCGATCGATTGATGTATATGTGGTGCAATACTGGAAGCTTTCGGTCCAACATAGATCGCTAACGTCGATCAATCGATGTGACATCGATTGATCGATGTGATCGATCTATGTAAGGCCGAAGCATTCTGTCTGACTCCGATCGATCACATCGATTGATCGAAGTGACATCGATCGATCGATGTGATCGATCGATGTGCCAACGGACAGAACTTTTCACTTTGAATTGCATCTTTTGGTCTAAGGATCATCTACCTTCACCTATGAGCGGTAAACAACGGCCATAACTGGTAGAAAAACTGCTGAAATGAGTTTAAAACATGGCTTTTAACACAACCCAAAGTCTATAAATAGTGTTGGACCGTGCACCTGCAATGAACACCACTAGAGGGGGGGTGAATAGTGGTTAGCGGAAATTACACTACAACCCTTTGTTAAAATCCCCTTGAAAACAGAATCTGAGACCAACTCAGATTCAGAACCCGTTTTTCAAAAATTCACAAATAATTGTACACAACTCCAAAAATTATGAAACTTTCCAGAATCAAACTTCAATGAGTTAACAAGACTCTGTCCAAAAATCAGACAAAAATAAGATCGTTTGACCCTTCAAACAAATTAAAAGATTTAGATGGTCAATCTGGACAGAATTGGACAGAATGTTGCTGATTTTGAAAATAGTGTTTCTCTTTGAATACTCAACCAAAAAGGTTGATCTTTATATCAAAACACTCCTTAGGATGTGTAGATGATGTTTCCAAAAGGCCCTGACCTCAAACAATTCTTGAAAAATACAAAATTTAACTTTTCTCAAAACTGGTCAGATTGCAGCCAGATTGGAGCAGTTATCTTGCAAAGACTGAAAGACTAACTTTTACTTGCTCAAATCAAGTGATTCTTGTTGCAAATGAAAGCTAACAGTCTGAAGTATAACTCCACCAAAAATCACGAATTTTGAAAATGTTTAGCTATTTTTTCAAATTGTGTAAAGTTGGGTGAAAACTGCAGTCAAAAACGGGCAGAAAACAGAAATAAAGAAACAAGAGAAGAACACCGAGGATTTATCCTGGTTCGGTCAATGTGACCTACTCCAGTCCCAAGGAACACCTTTCCTTGGATTTCACTATGATATGAACACCTTACAACAAGAGCCAAGCTTGATCCTTGGGTTATACACCAACCCTACTCAAGACTTGGATAATCACCTTCTAAGCAACACTTAGTTGCAATACCTCCAACACCTATTGATGTAGCCTTATAAAGATGGCTAATCAATCTTACAAATGAAGCTCAAGAGGCTTGTAGCACAACAAAAATATCAAGAACACCTTTGCTACAACAAAATACAACAACAAGAACAAGAAGATGAATATGAAAGCTATAGAATGCTTGTGAGCTTCAAGTGTGTTTCATCTTCTTCACCATTGCCTCTATTTATAGTGTGAGATGAGCCTTGAAGATAAGAATGCCAATGTGTCATCATCTTCATCATCAACTCCAAATGTCTTCTCATCATTGGTTGGCTTTGTACACTTGGCAAAATAAAACACCATGATTGGTCCACATTGACATCACCTTGTTGCCGAAAATTCCACCTAAAAAGTGACTTGGAATTATCTTGAAAATGTGAAGATAATAGCACCACAACAACTCCATCATCTTCTCAACTTTTTGGCACAAGAATAGGCATGTGACCAATTACCATTTCAAAGTCAAAATTCAGCTCCATTTACAAGTAGTAGCCGTTGGCTACTTTGTATTTTCAAAAAAAACTTTGATTTTTTTCTTAATAAAATAAGAAAGGATAATACCACCAAATTATCCCCAACTTCAATCACCATAATAGGACATGTGAGAGCTCCATTTGACTTCTAAAAATCTGCTAAAAATACTCCAAGAAGCCATATAGCCGTTGGCTATATTTTTGAAAATTTCCAAGTTGGCAATTTTGCCAACTAGCTCCTTTTTGGTTGATCCACTTGTGTCCAACTCATAAAATGAATAATGTATCATTCTCAACTGCAAACTCACGTTTTTGACCATACATATATGTGTAGCAACTCAGATTTTTGAAGAAGAAATAAATAGATAACACTTGACAAGATTATGTCAACGTGTAACACCGAAATTCCCCAATATTTCTTCTTATATATCAAGAACATTTCCACACATTTGACACATTTAATATCTCTGAATAATGATGATAAACATCCTCTTATAACATATACAAGAGGGTCTTCAAGAAAAAATAGAATGTGACATCTCAAATCATCACATATCCAGCTATAGTCAATAATATCATCGGTTGAGAGAATAAGATATAAGATCACCATATTATCTTCAAAATAATAATAACACAGCTCCAGAATGAAGATAATAATATGCTCAAGAGATTCCTTGAGTGAAAATACCAAAAATACCCTTGGGGGTAAAATTACCAAAATACCCCTGGTGTAAGAAAACTCCAGAAATGACCCGGATGGTCATAAATACTCATGATATCACCTTTGTCATGATAAATAGGATAAGAATAAATCCTTGAAATATTTTCATCATATCATGTTCCTACAAAACTCAAAATACCAATTTTGCCCTTTTTGGTAAGTTGTAGAAACTTCCAAGGCACGTTAGTCACAAGACATTTAAAATCACCAAAAACACATAATATTCACATAATGAACCTGTATAAATCATATGCAAATGAAAACAACCAATTCATCACATTTTAGAAAATTATTTCAAAAAAAAAACTAAACATCAATATCATTTTTCTTCACTTATTCATCTTTTTTCATTTATAACACCATATGTGATATGTAACACTTAAAATCATGACTTTGAAAATTATCCAAACATATTTCTCAACATTCTCCCCCTTTTGGATGATTTTCAAAATAACCTAACATGATTTTAATGTCACAACTTATAATTAAAAATTTAACCAAATGTTTTCAACTTTTAAATAGTATGTTGCTCCCCCTCAACTCATACTCTCCCCCTTAACCTATACTCAACTCGTAACCAATTGAAACTTATTATTTCATACCAAATGATGACTTACCAACTAAAATCATGTGCTTATTCTATCTCCCCCTTTATTTTGCAAATCATGCAAAAGATAGAACTATATAATGGTATCATACGTCATCATACCTAACTTGGCACGCAAGTTTTCAAACGTGGCTTGATTAAGGGGTTTGGTAAAGATATCGGCGATTTGGTGATCAGTTCTTATATGGTTTATCACTATGTCCTCATTTTGAACATGATCGCGAAGAAAGTGGTATCGCACCTCAATGTGTTTGGCCTTAGAATGAAGCACCGGATTCCGGAAAAGATTGATTGCACTTGTGCTATCGCAGAAAATTGGAATCTTTTTATTTTAATGCCAAAATCACTAAGTTGCTGTTTAAGCCAAAGTATTTGGGTAGTACATAAACTCAAAGCAATATACTCGGCTTCAGTGGTAGAAAGAGCTACACTAGCTTGCTTTTTAGAAAACCAAGAGATCAAATTGGTTCCTATGAATTGACAAGTGCCGCTAGTGGATTTTCTATCTAACTTGCAACCACCATAATCAGCATCACTATATGCGTGTAATTCCAACTTAGCGTTTCTATCATACCATAGTCCTAAGTGAGGTGTATGCTTAAGATATCTAAATATCTTTTTCACTGCATTATAGTGTGATACCTTAGGACAAGATTGAAACCTAGCACACATACACACACTAAACATAATATCAGGTCTTGATGCAGTTGAGTATAACAAAGAGCCAATCATAGACCTATAAAGTGTGTCATCAAAAGGTTTACCATTTTCATCCTTATCAAGTTTGGTACTTACACTCATAGGGGTAGTTGTAGGTTTCAACTCTTCAAATCCAAACTTCTTAATCATATCATTGATATACTTAAGTTGGCTAATGTGAATTCCTTGAGGGGTTTGTTTGATTTGAAGTCCTAAGAAATAATTCAACTCTCCTACCATTGACATTTCAAACTCTGACTTCATACATTCTTCGAAGTCTTTTACTAAGGTAGGGTTAGTTGAACCAAAGATAATATCGTCTACATATATTTGAACTATTAACAAATCATTACCTTTTCTTCTTAGGAATAATGTGTTGTCTATGGTTCCCCTTTGATAATTATTTGCAATAAGAAAGTTTGCAAATCTATCATACCAAGCTCTTGGAGCTTGTTTCAAACCATATAAAGCTTTCTTAAGCTTGTAAACATGGTTAGGATTCTTTGGATCTTCGAATCCAGGGGGTTGTTTGACAAACACCTCTTCTTGGATGTATCCATTCAAGAATGCACTCTTGACATCCATTTGGAAGAGTTTAATGTTACTTAGACTTGCAATCGCAAGTAACAATCTAATTGCTTCTAGTCGTGCAACGGGTGCAAAGGTTTCCTCATAATCTATTCCTTCTTGTTGATTATATCCTTGTGCGACTAGTCTAGCTTTATTTCTTGTAATGTTTCCTTGTTCGTCCATCTTATTCCTAAACACCCATTTCGTTCCTATTATTGACTTGTTTTCGGGTTTAGGTACTAAGTCCCACACGTTGTTTCTTGTGAATTGATTTAATTCCTCATGCATAGCATCTATCCAAGAGATATCACCTAAGGCTTCCTTTACGTTCTTAGGTTCTAATTGTGAGATTAAGCTATGTCCTTCAAGTTGACTTATATTTCTACGTGTTATAACCCCAACACTTGGATCCCCAATGATTAATTCTCTAGGGTGCCACCAATTCCTAGATTGACTAGGTTCACCCTCATCTTGTTCAAATGTTTCATTAGTGTGAATGTTATCATATGTAATTGGATCATTAGTTGTATCATCTTCCAATTGCAAATTTTCTTGATTTATTTCATCTAAGGGTTCATGCATGTCTTGTTCAGGGGGAGTTGGTTCTAGATGATCAAGTACAGGCTCAAGTAATACATCATCATCAAACATATTTTCAACATTTGTTTCTTGTTTATGTTGATGTTTATCACTAACTTCAAAGCATGCATTTTCATTGAATTTCACATGTATGGATTCAATTATTTTTCTAGATGCAGGATTATAACACCTATATGCTCTTGAGTTAGTTGAATATCCAACAAATATACATTCAATAGACTTTTGTTCAAATTTATCTAGATTATCCTTAGTGTTTAGCACAAAACATTTACATCCAAATACTTTAAGATAATCTATTTTAGGTTGTCTATTGTTTAGCAATTCATAAGGCGTTTTATTTAATTTCTTTCTAATAGTGAGCCTATTTATAATATAACATGCACAGTTAACAGCTTCAGCCCATAAATACTTAGGTAATTTATTTTCACACAGCATTGTCCTTGCAACTTCTTGAATCGTTCTATTTTTACGTTCAACAACTCCATTGAGTTGTGGTGTTCTAGGTGGTGAGAATTCATGTTTTATTCCATAAAGTTCACAAAATTTGATTATGTCTTTATTTTTAAATTCTCCACCTCTATCACTTCTAATTCTTTTGACATTTTCTTCGTAAATGTTTTCAAGTTGCTTGATAAGGGTTTCGATTGCTAATGGAGCATCGTCTTTGTGTGTTAAGAACAATGTCCATGTGTAGCGTGAGTAATCGTCTACTATGACACACACATAGTAGTGTCCACCTAGACTTCTTGTCCTACTTGGACCAAACAAGTCTAAGTGAAGCAATTCTAGTACATGACTAGTACTCACTTCATGTTTCGGTTTTAAGGTTTCTTTAATGTGTTTTCCCTTAATACATGTTTCACACATTTGAAAATTATCTAAGTCTAACTTAGGCATACCTCTAATTAAATTCTTTTTAGATAATTTCCTAATGGTTGAAATTCCTATATGGCCTAATCTTCTATGCCATAAATTCACATCTAAGTCATGTGATATTAGACACTTAACCTTAGCATTTAACATGTTATCTAAGGTAAGGGTATAAATATTTCCATCTCTATTTCCTTTTAAAACCGTTTCTCCTTTTTCATTTATTATATCACAAGAATTGGGAAGAAAGGAGACATTATAACCACAATATATAAGTTGAGAAATACTAAGTAAATTATAAGAGAGATTGCTTACTAGCAACACATTTCGTATTTGAAATGTGTTTGGGTCCCCGATTGTTCCTTTTCCAACAACTTTTCCTTTGTTGTTGTCACCGAATGTTACCTTTCCACCATCAATATGTTCAAGTTCGGTGAATAGATTGGGGTTGCCCGTCATATGCCTCGAACATCCACTATCTAAAAACCATTTGGTTTTTAGATTCTTTGACTTTGCCTCTTTCTTGCATTCCTTGCATTTTTCCTACAATGGAGACAAAGTTTTAGGTACCCTTTATTTGGGTCCTTGAATGTTAGGGGCATTATTCTTGTTTAGATAACCCTTAGGTATCCAAACTTAAATATACTTTCTAGGCACATTTTTAGCATGGTTAAAGTAAGAAGGATAAGCATATAGATGATTATTCCACATAAGTGAGGATGCATTGTTATACATGTTGCGCCATGGTTGATAATCATTATAGGATGACCGAATCTTATAATGTGTATAAGGCATGCGATTTTGTTTCTTATATGGTGCTCTATATGTATATTCATGTGTATTTCTATAAGACTTGTATGAGAGTTGCTTATGCTTAGGTTCATAAAAAGTTGGATGCATTTTATTTGGTCTAGTTGCATTTGTATACATGTAGGCATGATTTCTAGGTTGTCTAGATGCAAAATTTGGCCTAGATGTATGTTTATGCGTGTGCATATTGGTGGGTTTGTGTTGTATTTTTGCCTTGATATGAGTAGAAGAAGGTGTAGAAGAAGATGTAGCAGGCAAAGTTGATTTTGTATTATATGGCAACTTTGTACTAGATGAAACAAACTTAGTCTTTTCATTTACTTTTTCGTTTTCTTCTTTATAGCCTAGGCCGGTTTTATCATTGCCATACTTTTGTGATGAGATAAGTGTATCTAACATATTTGCACCCGATTTAAATTGTTCTATCATTTTTTCTAAGGTAAATTTAGAAGACTTAAGTTGCACTATTTCATTTTCACAACTTTCTAACTTGGATTTCAACATTTTATTTTCCATTTGTAACTTTTGTTCATCTTTCCTATATGATTCAATTTTGTTCTCTAAAGAATCAAGAGTATTAGTAGACTCTTGTTTAAGAGATTCTAGTTGATCGGAAAATTCCAAGTTGGACGTCTTCAACTTGTCATTTTCTTCAACTAGTTTCTTCTTTTCTTTAGAGAGCCTCTTACAGTGAGCATGCATTCGTAGGAATTCTTCATACATTTCATCAAATGTCATGTCACTATCAGAATCACTATCAGAAGAAGAACATACCTCGTTGGATACGAAGCACACTTGAGCTTCCTCAGTTTCGGATTCTGAGTCGGATGAGTCGCTCCATGTGCTCACCTTCATTGCTCGTTTCCCTTTTCTTGCCTTAGACTCCTTTGTCTTTGACGTTTGAGCTTCCTTGTCCTTGGCTTGTTTATTATTGTTGTTTTTATTATTATTTTTCTTTGTTGGACAATCGTATGAAATATGTCCTTTTTGACCGCATTCATAACACTTTAATTCTTTATTATACCATTTGTTTGTGTTATTTTTCTTAGATTGAGAAAAAGAAGAAGAAGAAGAATTATGTTGTCTATTCCTATTTGGGCGTTTGAAAAACTTTCTAAGTTTTCTAGCAATCAATATCAAGTCATCGTCTAATTCAGTATCACTATTACTATCATCGTTATTAGCATGTGTTTCAGTTGTTTTGAAGGCTATTGACTTACTGGATGACTTAGACGATTCAGACTTTCGTTGGTTCAGTTTTACCTCATAGACTTTAAGAGACCCGATCAATTCATCCATCTTGGTGATTGACTTTGTCTCCTCGATTGCAGTCACCTTTGGATCCCATTCAGCAGGGAGACTTCGTAGCACCTTTTGAACCTTTTCATTGTTCGAAAATGACTTCCCTAAAGCTTCAAGGGCATTGAAAATATTAGTAATCCTCAAATCCATAGATGTTATGGATTCGTTTGGCAACATTTTGAAAGTCTCTAATTCAGTCATAAGCATGTTTATTTTTGACTCTTTAACACCACTAGTACCTTCATGCTTTAATACAAGTGATTTCCACATGTCGTGTGCACTTGTGCAATTTGACACATATCCTGCTTCAGAAGTTGTAAGTCCATTCAAAAGTAATTGCATAGCTTTAGCATTCATGGACATTTTCTTTTTATCATCTGATGACCATTCACTTTTATATTTTTCAACCTCTTGAGTTACTCCACTAACTTGTACAACTTTCATTGGAATGTACGGCCCATCTTCAACTATAGACCATAAATCGATGTCTATAGCCATTAAGAATAGCCTCATTCTTAGTTTCCAATGAACAAAATTATTGCCATCAAAAAGAGGAGGGCATTGTGTGGACATACCTTCCAACTCACCTTTGTGAGAAACAATAGCCATAGTATGTACCTTTGATTTGAGACAAGCAGTATATTATGAATTGTTGTTTATTGGCCTTGTATTGTTCGTACGGTGTTGAATCTTGCTTCTTTTGAGTGGTGTTGGTCTGGCTCTGATACCAAATGTTGGACCGTGCACCTGCAATGAACACCACTAGAGGGGGGGGTGAATAGTGGTTAGCGGAAATTACACTACAACCCTTTGTTAAAATCCCCTTGAAAACAGAATCTGAGACCAACTCAGATTCAGAACCCGTTTTTCAAAAATTCACAAATAATTGTACACAACTCCAAAAATTATGAAACTTTCCAGAATCAAACTTCAATGAGTTAACAAGACTCTGTCCAAAAATCAGACAAAAATAAGATCGTTTGACCCTTCAAACAAATTAAAAGATTTAGATGGTCAATCTGGACAGAATTGGACAGAATGTTGCTGATTTTGAAAATAGTGTTTCTCTTTGAATACTCAACCAAAAAGGTTGATCTTTATATCAAAACACTCCTTAGGATGTGTAGATGAAGTTTCCAAAAGGCCCTGACCTCAAACAATTCTTGAAAAATACAAAATTTAACTTTTCTCAAAACTGGTCAGATTGCAGCCAGATTGGAGCAGTTATCTTGCAAAGACTGAAAGACTAACTTTTACTTGCTCAAATCAAGTGATTCTTGTTGCAAATGAAAGCTAACAGTCTGAAGTATAACTCCACCAAAAATCACGAATTTTGAAAATGTTTAGCTATTTTTTCAAATTGTGTAAAGTTGGATGAAAACTGCAGTCAAAAACGGGCAGAAAACAGAAATAAAGAAACAAGAGAAGAACACCGAGGATTTATCCTGGTTCGGTCAATGTGACCTACTCCAGTCCCAAGGAACACCTTTCCTTGGATTTCACTATGATATGAACACCTTACAACACGAGCCAAGCTTGATCCTTGGGTTATACACCAACCCTACTCAAGACTTGGATAATCACCTTCTAAGCAACACTTAGTTGCAATACCTCCAACACCTATTGATGTAGCCTTATAAAGATGGCTAATCAATCTTACAAATGAAGCTCAAGAGGCTTGTAGCACAACAAAAATATCAAGAACACCTTTGCTACAACAAAATACAACAACAAGAACAAGAAGATGAATATGAAAGCTATAGAATGCTTGTGAGCTTCAAGTGTGTTTCATCTTCTTCACCATTGCCTCTATTTATAGTGTGAGATGAGCCTTGAAGATAAGAATGCCAATGTGTCATCATCTTCATCATCAACTCCAAATGTCTTCTCATCATTGGTTGGCTTTGTACACTTGGCAAAATAAAACACCATGATTGGTCCACATTGACATCACCTTGTTGCCGAAAATTCCACCTAAAAAGTGACTTGGAATTATCTTGAAAATGTGAAGATAATAGCACCACAACAACTCCATCATCTTCTCAACTTTTTGGCACAAGAATAGGCATGTGACCAATTACCATTTCAAAGTCAAAATTCAGCTCCATTTACAAGTAGTAGCCGTTGGCTACTTTGTATTTTCAAAAAAAACTTTGATTTTTTTCTTAATAAAATAAGAAAGGATAATACCACCAAATTATCCCCAACTTCAATCACCATAATAGGACATGTGAGAGCTCCATTTGACTTCTAAAAATCTGCTAAAAATACTCCAAGAAGCCATATAGCCGTTGGCTATATTTTTGAAAATTTCCAAGTTGGCAATTTTGCCAACTAGCTCCTTTTTGGTTGATCCACTTGTGTCCAACTCATAAAATGAATAATGTATCATTCTCGACTGCAAACTCACGTTTTTGACCATACATATATGTGTAGCAACTCAGATTTTTGAAGAAGAAATAAATAGATAACACTTGACAAGATTATGTCAACGTGTAACACCGAAATTCCCCAATATTTCTTCTTATATATCAAGAACATTTCCACACCTTTGACACATTTAATATCTCTGAATAATGATGATAAACATCCTCTTATAACATATACAAGAGGGTCTTCAAGAAAAAATAGAATGTGACATCTCAAATCATCACATATCCAGCTATAGTCAATAATATCATCGGTTGAGAGAATAAGATATAAGATCACCATATTATCTTCAAAATAATAATAACACAGCTCCAGAATGAAGATAATAATATGCTCAAGAGATTCCTTGAGTGAAAATACCAAAAATACCCTTGGGGGTAAAATTACCAAAATACCCCTGGTGTAAGAAAACTCCAGAAATGACCCGGATGGTCATAAATACTCATGATATCACCTTTGTCATGATAAATAGGATAAGAATAAATCCTTGAAATATTTTCATCATATCATGTTCCTACAAAACTCAAAATACCAATTTTGCCCTTTTTGGTAAGTTGTAGAAACTTCCAAGGCACGTTAGTCACAAGACATTTAAAATCACCAAAAACATATAATATTCACATAATGAACCTGTATAAATCATATGCAAATGAAAACAACCAATTCATCACATTTTAGAAAATTATTTCAAAAAAAAACTAAACATCAATATCATTTTTCTTCACTTATTCATCTTTGTTCATTTATAACACCATATGTGATATGTAACACTTAAAATCATGACTTTGAAAATTATCCAAACATATTTCTCAACAAATAGTAGATCTTGCTATCTTCAAAAAAATACACAACATTCCTGCAAATTAAAGTTACAATTCAGTAATCTTCTTCTACAACTCTCCATTATCTATCTCTTCTACTTTCAAGTTCAATCTTCTTCTCCTAGAGCAAAGGAAAAGAAGAAAGCTGTTCTATCTTGAGAAGCATTAGTCTCGTTGTCTACCTTGCTCGTTGGTAGAGGCTAAATTGCTTTAAGCACAGAGCTATCTCAAAACTCGTCTCGGCTTTACTTTGACTATTATCTTGCTTGTTTTCCATCAATTTCCTAACAATCTTAAAGCAATTTATGATGGCATCCAAGCAAGCATTGCCGGATATGTCTAAGATGGAGCCATTTGATGGAAAGTTTTATAAGAGATGGGCAGCAAAAGTGCTGTTCTTCTTAGAAATGCTTTATGTTTCCTACGTATTCAAGATGGATAAACCAGATGATGAAACACAGGCACGCAAATATGATGTAGACAACACTAGCAGAGGTCAGATACTACACTTTCTGGCCAACTCTCTACTTGACATTTATGTCAAGTTTATGTATGTAAAAGAGATTTGGTCAGTACTGGAGAACAAGTACGATGCTAAAGACGTGGGCAAACACAAGTACATGATGAGTGAGTTCTTGAAGTTCCAGATGGTTGATCATTCTCCAATCAATGATCAAATCCATCAGTTCCAGCAGTTGGTGGATAATCTGGAACATGAAGGAATCAAGATCGACGAGCGTTCCAGGCGACGGCGTTGTTGGAGAAACTTCCTCCTTCTTGGAGCAAATACAAGAAGAGAGGAAACAATGACGATGCCAAATTGTCTCTAGATGTGGTAATCAAACATATACGCATCGAGAGAACAATAGGTTGGAGGACGAATCTCACCGTGAAGATGGAGTCAAAGCCAATGTTGTGGAGCACGCTGCAAAGAAATCCAAGTTTCACAACAACAATGGCGGCTACAGCGGTGGGAATAAAGGTAAGAAAGTTGTTTTGCAGGCTCAGAACAAGATGAAGGGCGTTTGATGGGTGTGTGGGAAGCTAGGACACCGAGCTGTCAACTGCAGGAAAAGGAAGAGCCAGCCAAACAACCAGGCGAAGATTGTGGAGGCCAAAGGAGCAGCAGACTACATCATCGTGGCAGTCGTCTTAACAGAGGTAAACCTTGTCGGTGGCACGACAGAATGGGTGGTAGACACAGGTGCTACCAGACATATTGCTACCAGTAAAGACCTATTTTCTGAATACAAGGAAATAGGCAGTGATGAGCAAGTTTTCTTGGGAGATACACATAGTACCCAAGTCCTCGGAAAGGGTAAGGTGCTTCTCAAGTTAACCTCTGGGTAGACACTGGAGCTAAGGAATGCGTTGCATGTTCCTGCCATGCGTAGGGACTTGATCTCGGGGGTGCTGCTGAACAAGGCCAACATCAAACTTGTTTTGGAGTCTGATAAACTAGTATTGTCTAGAAATGGTGAATTTGTTGGTAAAGGATTTGGTAATAGAGGTCTACTTGTACTTGATTCTATTTGATGTAATAATAAAGATGCATCTAGTTCTGTTTACTTTGTTGAGTCTCTTGATATGTGGCATGCTAGACTAGGACATACAAACATAGGAATAATAAAGAACTCAAGAACATGAATGTGATTTCTTATCACGATGATAGCTTTTACAAATGTGAACATTGTTGTTGAGGCTAAACATCATAAGAAACCATTTAAGAAAGTTGATTAAGTCTCACAAAAACTTGGTTTGATTCATAGTGACTTAGATGACTTTAAGAATCACATAAGTAAAGGTGGTAAAAGGTATTATGTTACTTTTATCGATGATTACTCTAGATATGCGAAAGTGTATTTGTTAAGTCATAAGGATGAAACCGAGTCCAAGTTCTTAAGTTATATGAATGAGGTTGAAAATCAATTAGATTTAAAGATTAAAAAGCTTAGAGCGGATAGAGTTGGTGAATATAGCGCAGATTCTTTACAAAGATTTCGTGAAGAAAATGACATTATTCATGAGGTCATACCTCCGTACACACCTCAATCCAACGGAGTGGCCGAAAGAAAGAATATAACATTAAAAATATGATGAATGTCATGTTGGTTAGTTCAGGATTGCCGGATAATTTGTGGGGGGGGGGGGGCAATCTTGACTGCTTGTCATATATTAAATAGGTTACCTCATAAGAAGTTAGATAAGACTCCTTATGAGTTATGGAAAGGCTATGCTCCCAACTTGAATTATTTGGAAGTGTGGGGTGTCTAGCCAAGGTTGGTATTCCTATTTTAAGAGGAGTAAAATCGGATCCAAGACTAGAGATTGTGTGTTCATTGGATATGCTCAAAATAGTACAACATATAGATTCATGACTATGGATAATAATTCTATATTGGAATCTAAGGATGCTGAATTCTTTGAGCATATATTCCATATGAATAGACAATCCGATATTGTCTCTAAATTTGAGATAGGCGAGTCGAGTAAAACCTTAGTTGAACAAGAAGTTGATGTTCCTAGAAGAAGTAAGAGACAAAGAACAGAGAAGTCATTTGGAAGTGACTTTATAACAGCATTCATTTTAGAGGATAATCCTAAAACTTATGAAGAAGCGATTAAATCGATAGATTATAAGTTTTGGTAGGAAGCCATAGATAGTGAGCTTGAGTCTATATTAAGTAACAACACTCGGGAGTTGGTAGACTTGCCTAGAGGGTGTAAACCTATCAGTTGTAAGTGGGTCTTTAGAAAGAAACTAAAGGCCGATGGAACAATTGATAAGTTTAAGGCTAGGCTTGTCACAAAAGGATTCACACAACAAGAAGGTATAGACTTCTTTGATATATACTCACCGGTTGCTAGGATAACGACTATTAGAGTTTTAGTAGCACTTGCCTCCATTCACAAGCTTGTTATTCACCAAATGGATGTGAAAACAGCGTTTTTAAATGGAGACTTAGAAGAAGAGATTTATATGAAACAACTGGAGGGTATGATAGTTAAAGGTCAAGAGCACAAAGTGTGTAGGCTTAAAAAGTCCTTGTATGGTCTTAAGCAAGCACCTAAACAATGGCACGAGAATTTTGATAACGCATTAGTGTCTAATGGTTATATAGTAAATGAAAGTGACTGTTGTGTGTATAGTAAATTTAATGATTGTGATGGTGTCATCATTTGCCTTTATGTTGATGATATGTTAATTTTTACAACCAACATAAATGTTGTTAATGATACAAAGGCGTTCTTATCTTCTGTGTTTGATATGAAGGACATGGGAAAGGCAGACTTAATACTTGGCCTTAAGTTAGTGGAGAACTGTGGGGGTTATTTACTTTCTCAAGAACATTATGTGGAGAAAATGTTGAGAAAGTTTAATCACTACGATGTAAAACCAGTTAGTACGCCTTATGATTCGCATGTGACATTGACTAAAAATAAATTCAAAAGTGCGTCGCAATGTGAATTTGCTAGGATAATTGGTAGTGTAATGTATTTGATGAATTGCACTAGGCCTGACATTGCATATGCCGTGAATAGACTTGCACGATACACTCGTAATCCGAATGAGAGTCATTGGTGTGCATTAAGACGTTTGTTGAAATGTCTTAAAGGGACAATAAATTTAGGACTCATGTTTACTAGATCACCCATGGTTTTAGAAGGCAATTGTGATGCTAATTGGGTGACTGATAATGATGAAATAAACTCCACTAGTGGATATGTTTTCACATTGGGTGGTGGAGCTATTTGTTGGAAATCGTGTTAACAAACTTGTACTGCTAAATCTACAATGGAGTCTGAATTTATTGCCTTAGAACTTGCTAGTACAGAAGCTGAGTGGTTAAGGAATTTACTTGTTGATTTTCCTTTATGGTCTAAACCGATGCCTTCTGTGTCTATTCATTATGATTCTCAGACTGCAATTGCACGTGCAAGGAACAAAATCTATAATGGGAAAAGCCGGCACATTCGTCTATGTCAAACGTTGTGCGTGAATTGGTTAGTTCAGGGGTGGTAAACTTGGAGTTTGTAAGAACTAAGTTTAACCTTGCAGACCCCTTAACTAAAGGACTAACCAAGAAGTTAGTCTACGAAACATCGAGGGGGATGAGACTTATTCTATCTGTAGAGAAATCTTCATGACGGAAATCCAACCCACTATTAGTAGAGATCCTACAAACGGGGTTCAATGTGGTAAAAACAAGTCATGAAAAAATTCTATGTTGCACTATCTAAGTGTTCCTCTCTATAGTGTTGTTGTTGATAGTGCTCACTGTAATGACTTGAGGGTGAGATTTTAAGAATCTCTTAATGAAAAATTCATAGCCATGTTGTTTGGTGGTGTGAACAGTGCACACTTGATGAATTTCACTTGTATAAGCTTGGTAGTGGTGCCGGTTCCTGTGAGAGCCTGGAAAACTCTCTAGAGAGCTTATGAAACCCTAGATAGGTGCATGGCTGATATCGCACCAAAACCGCGAACTTGAAGAAGTAGATAATGATATGTCTTCTTGTTGTTCTTATAATCAATAGTGGAGTAAGATTCAAGATGAAGTTCATCTTACTTCCGTTTATATAACTCAAGTTGTACTACCGGTGATTCAAGACCACAAGTTATCGTATCCGTTATGTGTCATTATCTTCGATTGATAATGGAGAGGTTAGTTGTTTAACGTTCTGAAGTTTTTTTTATATACGTTTAGATCATGTGGGGGATTGTTGGAAAAGTACGTTAAAGTACTTTGTCGTGTGCTCCAAACTTATATAGAACATATATGAGGTTGTTTGGGAGATTGATATGGTGCTCGGAACACTATGAACTTGAAATAGGTCACTTGGATCGATCCATGTTCAGACTGGATCGAACCAAGTGAAAGCTGGAACAAAGTTTAAGTGTTCTGGAGGACTTCGATCGATTCATGTAAGGGACATCGATCGATCGATGTAGTGTGGTACAATACTGGAAGCTTTCGGTCCAACATAGATCGCTCATGTTGATCGATCGATGTGACGTCGATCGATCGATGTGATCGATCTATGTAAGGCCGAAGCATTCTGTCTGACTCTGATCGATCACATCGATCGATCAATGTGATCGATCGATAAGCCAACAGACAGAACTTTTCACTTTGAATTGCATCTTTTAGTCCAAGGATCATCTCCCTTCACATATGAACGGTAAACAATGGCCATAACTGGTAGATTAACTGCTGAAATGAGTTTAAAACATGGCTTTTAACACAACCGAAGGTCTATATATAGTAGACCTTGCTATCTTCAAAAAAATACACATCATTCTTGCAAACTAAAGTTACATTTCAGCAATCTTCTTCTACAACTCTCCATTATCTATCTCTTATACTTTCAAGTTTAATCTTCTTCTCTTAGAGCAAAGGAAAAGAAGAAAGCCGTTATATCTTAGGAAACATTAGTCTCGTTGTCTACCTTGCTCGTTGGTAGAGGCTAAATTGCTTTAAGGACAGAGTTATCTTGAAACTCGTCTCGCCTTTACTTTGACTATTATCTTGCTTGTTTTCCATCACTTTCCTAACAACTTTAACACAAGAAAATGGCTAGTTACAATGTAGTCCATCAATAGCCAACATTGTTCAAATATAGTATTCATCTTCTTCACTAAATCGCTGATCATTCATCTGAAGAAAAAAAAATTAAAGGATAAGCTCAATAGGAGAAATCTTCCTATAGCAAATAAATATAATCTACATCTTCTTATTAGTGACTCCTCTGCAAGGTATAAAAAGATTTCATAAAACCATTTGTCCATTACTCATATTTTTGACCTTAGTTAATAGATTGAGTTAATCATGAGATTTTGTCGTTACACATGATTATACCTCTTTAACCTTGACCTGACATGAGTTTTGTTATTAAATGAGATAAGTTTAAATTGGTGCGTGTTATGAGGCTCTGACTTTACACTTATCATGTATACTTTATTAGGGTCACAATATTTTTGTCGTTACATGAACATTGGTTTATCTTTTACTAATCAAAACATTTTGCCGTTACATTTGATTAGAACCATAAATGGTACAAGGTTTCGTTATTACATATGTCATGATTCGTGTATTGTGTGTCTTTCATCGTAAGTCTTACACATATCATGCAACATATAATAAGACAATAAGCATCAATAATACCAAGTACATCATAAACAACCGCACCTATTATAATGTATCTTACATCAAAAATTCAACCGTGACATTAGAAGGTTTGATACTTGTCATCCACATAAAAGTTGTACATCATTAAAAAAAAAATCCTTCAGACACCTTTTGAATAATCTTAAACAGAGTTTTGTAGCTTTAGGCAATGCCCAAGACAAGTTTATTAGGTATATCATGTACAAATTATTACATGAGTACCTTTACCTTATGCCATGTCGGTTTGACCTTGATCCATTTCTAAATTATCTTATCAAATCAAAAGTTATAGAACTTGGAATGAGATTTTTACCGCATATTTAATCACCCCAATCTAAATTCTGGAACTTCATATATAACCAAATCAATAATAATCCTATTCTATTCCATTATGAATACTCTAAACTTCTGAGCCTTAGTTCACATAGTTCAACGGTGAGCGATCCTTATAATCACGGAACGAGTTTCCTGCATTTGTTACACTTAAAATACGCCCAAAATAAACCCTATACCCCCAACTAAACCCTAACAATGATTTCAACCATCAAAACGTGTCCAAAACATCATTTTACACTTATTAGACATCACTTAACCCAAATTTCAACACCATAAGAATGCTATCTAAAGACCCTAAGAAGAAACCACCTCGCCTGTGTTCTTTTCCCCCAGTAAAATCAGAAAAAAGAATTGAGTTTAACACAATTTTGGCACCGTGTCCTGGTAACTTTAGTTTCTTCCCATAAACTGATAGTGCAACAAAAGAATTGAGTTGAACAAAGTTTTGATTGATTCCCTCTTCAATTTTTAACCCTTCCCGTATACAAATATTTCGGACGAAACTCGTCTATGAATGAATGAGTTCAGTTACAATCAACATTCAGAAGGGTTGACTTCAGGTTACGGACTCATTTCTTAAGGTTTAGTTCCTTATTTATTATATATTGCGAACCAAAAATATATATACCTCAACAACTTAAAAAGGTACATGTTCGGCTAGAAACAGTTGAACCTGTAACAGTTTTCGAGATTTCTTACGCGAAACGGGTATCTTATTCATTATCAAATATCAACAGCAAAGATACATATCAGGCCTAATATTCCATGCTAGTGTATAAATACATCAGGAAAATATACGTTACTACCACATCTATGCGCTTCTAATAGCTTATTTACATGACAGAAAATTTCATCTCGAACGCAGCGAGGAAGGGGAAATTGGGGTATACTACCATGAACTTTTTGATTCCTCCAATACCAAATGCTGGTCACTGCTTCCCTAAAAATATATCGCCACTCATTATTCCTGTGCTGGAAGCCCCATGTATCCTTCAAGTTCATCTCAACCCAATCAAACGTGTCCTTAGAGCTGTAAAACCGTTGCATATCCTGCCGTCGAAGCAACATTTGCCAAATTTGTCTAGCCCAAATGCAGTCGCGAAATGTATGTAATGAATCCTCCTCCACATGACCACACACTTGACAGCTGATATTTTGCGCGATGAGATGTTTTTGCAAATTCTTACCCACAGGAATGGCGTTATGGCACAACTTCCATAATAGAAAATTCAACCGACATTGCCCTTTCATAGCCCATATATTATCCCACGTGGACGAGGATGGGGTATTAGAATCAGTATTTAGCAAGTTGTATGCACGGGCAATGGAAAAAACACCAGAAGAAGTACCCTTCCATCTCAGTTGTGGCGCGATGTCTGCAGGTGAACCACCACAGGACTCAAGGCCGGCTCTTAGCAAAGGTACAATGCTACGAATGTGACGCCATACAAGAGATACATTAGACTTCATCTCATTTTGTAAAACATCTCCATATTTGCACCGAAGTACTCTAACCCACAACACATCGACATTATTAATCAGCTTTCAACCCAGCTTGGCCAGCATGGCTCGATTCATATCCCTCAATCGCTTCATTATCTTGACAGATCTTAGACTATTTTACCCAATGCAGACGACGACTAGACCGCGTTTCCCCACAGAAGAATCTCTGCGTGATTTTCTCTACTTCATCAACGAGGCGAAAAGGAAGACGAACCGTTTGCATGGCATAAGTTGGTATCAATGAAAGTACACTCCGAATCAGTACGTGTCTTGCCGCCTGCGATAGTGTTTTAGATTTCCACGCTCCCAGTTTGGCATGGATCTTGTCCATAATTTGTCGCATACATTCGTTGGCCACCGCTACCAGTAAGTAACGGCATGCCCAAATATATACCAAGGTCATCCGTGCGTGTAAGACCCAAGCTATTGAACGTGGCAAGCATAAAATGAAGAGGTACATTCCTTGACATAAGAACCTACGATTTTAAAATACTTAATGTTTGCCCCGAAACATGACAGAAGGACCGAATTAGAAACTCCATAACTGAAGCTTGACAGCCAGTAGCTTCATCAAATAACAACCAGTCGCCAGCGAAAAAGAGATAGAAAATGTGCGGCCCACGAACCGATGTCCTGATGGGACGCCAATGTCCTTCAGCCTCATCCCGATTTATGGCCTGTGAAAATGTTTCCATGCATAGGAGAAATAGATAAGGGGCAAGAGGATCTCCTTGGCGGATACCACGTTGTGGACGGAATGCCTCAAGGCATTTTCCATTCCATAATATTGATAGTGTGGAGGAGGTGATTGTAAACATAATTAAATTTGTCAACTCCCTGCAAAACCCGACTTTTAGTAAAATAGCCTCAAGAAATTTCCAACTTACCTTATCATAAGCCTTCTCCAAATCCAATTTCACCACCATAAGACCCCTTGCATCCCGTCTTTGTTTGCATAGTATGCATCAATTCCTACGCTATAATAATATTATCTGCAGCCTGACGGCCCGGGACGAATGCACACTATGTTGGAGAAATGATCTTGTCAATGACCGCTTTGAGTCTGTTCGCAATAATCTTTGTAATTACCTTAACAATGATGTTTATCAATGCTATTGGCCGAAATTTAGATGCCTCGTCCGAATTAGTACCCTTAGGAATTAGTGTGATTAATGTTGCATTCATTTCTGGTGGGTAACGTTGGTTCTTGAAGGCCGACAGCACAAAATCAACAACCTCGGATCCAATGGTATGCCAGTTGCTCTGATAAAATATCGGAGGAAATCCGTCTGGACCTGGAGCCTTATAAGCACCCATTTTAAAAATAGCTTGTTCCACCTCTGCTATATGTACTGGGCGATTAAGCCACCGTCGGTCCGAATGGCTAAGTGATGGAATAGATATAGCATCAATGGAGATGTCGTCATTTTGAGTGGTGCAGAACAATTATTTATAATGCTGTAGAATTATGTTCTACATTGCATGTGCATCATCTGACCAATTACCATCCCCATCTTTGAGCCGTAATATTGTATTTTGTCGTCGTTTAGCTGCCATAGATTGATGGAAATATCTACTATTCTGCTCTCCATCAATCAGCCAATGTAGTTGGCTATTTTGCTGTCAATATGTGTCCTTTTGTAATAGTATATCATGATATTCATGCCGAAGGTCTATCTCAAGTCGAGTCAAATATTTAGAAGGGTACTATGATAATGTTTTTTGTATCCCATCCAACCTTGCTATGCAACGTAGTCGCCGACGTTGGATACTGCCAAAAACCTGTGTACGCCATTCTTCTAGTCGGGTTTGGAACTCCCTCAATGTCCGACAGAAATCATTTGCTCTTGGTTGCCAAGCCGTTGTTATGAAAGAGGCAAAGTCCTTATGATCCATCCAACAAACTTGGAACTTAAAACTACGACTGATGTTTCTTGTTTGCTGCGGCTCTTCCGTCGAAATGAGCATTGTACTATGATCAGAATACATCCGGGTAAGGTGGTGAAGAGATGATGCGTGAAACTTTAAATGCCAACACTGATTAGCCAAGGCTTGGTCAAGTCGTTGTTCGATCAAGTTTCTGCCCGCTTGTCTGTTTGACTATGTAAAACGAGGACCCCCCAAATTCAAGTTCAATGAGATTACACCTCTTAACCATTTGTTTCATTCGTTCGACCTCAACACCGCCAACTGCCCCCCCCCCCTCTTGTTCTCCTGTCTAAGAACTTGATTAAAGTCTCCTACCAACAACCAAGGTAAATTGACATGAAATGCCATATCTTCCACATATTTGACATGAAATGCCATATCTTCCACATATTTATATAACTTCTCACGTACATTATATTGCGGTGATGCAAATATCAAGGAGATAAAACTTGAGACCGTGTCCCTCTCCAAAATCGCAATATTAAGAACCTGCGTTGTATGAGATAACACCCGAAGTTGAATATCATCAGCATCCCATAGGCACCAAAGACCCTCCGCAAATCCACGTGCCTCAACGACAGCGATATGGGAATAGTGCGTTTTGCAGAGAAGGCGGTGTGCTTGACCATTATGAACCCGTGTTTCCATTAGGAAAAGTATATTCGGCTTATGATCCCGTACCATGCGTATAATATAATGTATTGTGTCAGATGATCCAGCACCCCGACAGTTCCAAGAGATTATCTTCATAATAACAGTACGTCATGAGTGTTCTCCCTGACTTCCACGGAGTCAAGGTCAGAAACTACATTTACCTCCATTGCAGATTGGCCAGTGTCAATAGGTGAATCAATATCGATAGACATTGTAGGTTCTTGCAGCAAATCATGTGGATGCTCCTTCGTCTGATTGCCAAAGGACAGATCAATAGGCTTGCTAACATTAGTGACAGAAGTGGGCCGCCAAACCTCGACATTGGATGCGGCGATGTCCTTCATCTGGGCGTTGGTAATATCCGACAGTGGCCGAGGTAAGATAGAGGTCGATCCAAAATGCTGTATTCCAACCAGTCTGTTCCACCATGGTTTGTTTCTGGTTATTGCTGGTAGAAGAGCTGCTAATGGTCGGACGAGGAATTTGCATCTTCACCCTACTTGTATATATCCTTCACCAAGACACCTTTAGATTTCCGTTGATTCAACTTACCCAACTGAGATTTTGTAGTAGTTCGAAGTAGAGATGAAGGGCCAGAATTGGGTATCTTTTTCAAAGCATTCCCCAATGCAGCAAGGATATTGTTGGGTTGATCTCCCTCCTCATCATCGTAAATAGGGGCAAAACGATATCCCATAACACTACCGCTGCCCTTCTGCTTAGCCTCAGCAGTGGTCTGTTGTAAGCCATCTTTCTCATTCCGTTGTGGTACATATTTTGCAGCATATGCAGAGCGTGGCATGCTTATCCCTCTGCGTCTATTATTACTCTTTGCTAGCATCCACGGTCTAAAAGGATCATTCTGAGGACTCCACTATTGCAGGGGCAGTAGGCTGGGAAATATGGCCAACACCCGCCGCATTACTGCCAATATGACAAGCCTCCGCTGCATGCCCATATTTCCCACAATTAAAACAAACGAGATGGAGGTTTTAATGTTCAACTTTAAAATTATGTCCATTAATAATAACCATTGATACTAGAGGCTTTTCAAGATCAATTTCCACACAAATGTGCGCATATTTCCCTCAAGACACCATAGAGGTGTTGCTATCAATTTTCACCGCAGTACCTAATTGATCTCCAATGCGCATTAACACAGATTCGTGGAAGAATTCCAGAGGCAAACGTGGTATGCGGATCCACACCATCGTAGATGATATGTTGGCGGTAGATGGCTGGAAACCGGGTCTAAATTTTGATACAGTGAGATAGTGGCCCTGGATTGTCCAAGGACTACCCTTGAGTACGTGAGCGTAGTCGTCTTTCGAGTAGAAACGCACTACGTAATACCCATCCTCAAGATCAATAATGTCGATGCGATGATTAAACGCTCATATATCCGTCAACCTCTGCGACAATACGCAGAAGGAAATGGACTGTCCAAGAAGCTTCACAACTAGCGCACGACTCCATGGACGCCACAACTTCTTGCACTCATCATTGGATATTTCGACTACCACCTTACCTGGGCCACCGTCAGTCTCAGTTTGCACCATACCATGATAGTCCTCATCCCAGTCCTCCGCTTCTCCTTCCCTAGTATAGAGATCACCTCCCATCAGCATAGCCAGAAGCGGGTCACGTACCAAGTCTGCATAAACTTTTAGTGCAGGCATTGAGTCTCTATGAAAACTTTGTGGTTCATCAATTGCGGGTCTTTTGTATTTTTTTACACTGCGCTGGAATTGATCCATCTCCTCAGTACTTCTGGCTGTTTGTCCGTCATCCATGCTACCGGAATCTTGCCGGAGAAGACCGGCGTGGACAGTTACTTTGTAACGGTTGCGAGTGGTGCGATAATTGCGGAGCAAAAAATCGTGTAGCAGTTACAATATATAAAAACTTTCCCTCCTGCCACTTTCGTTTTCGAGATTTCTTAGCATGCGCAAGAAAAATGTAAACTGACACTGTTAAGTGAAGGTGGCCCGGAAAAATCATTTCGAATTCTACCTGGAAAATGAAGGGGAAAAAACATTTGAAAGCAAACGTGATTCTCATGCATTCTTTTTCTAAATGGACAACCAATTTGCATGGAAAACCCAATCACACACTTCTTTGAAATAGATTGTGGCAATCAATATTGTTTGGTTGGCTTATACTATAATGTGAGTAAAATTACCAATCAGTCTAATTAACATAAACTTTATAATATATATGATAAGTTTTTAACATGGTGAAGACATGTGGTCTCACCAGGTCAAGGGCTCCAATCCTACACATCTTTTTTCTTTTCTTTCCAAGAGTATCTTCCATCTTCCATTCGAGATATAAAAGCTAATCTTTCTGAAATACTGAGATGGCAAAATTCAGATAAATCTCTTCTAAAATTCTCCTCCATTAATAGGAGCCCGGTTTCAAATACAGGACCAAGCCTAGGACACTGGTTTTGAACCCAAGACCAACCATAAACGTACTTGCTTCGCTCGTGCCACCTAGCACTAAACCTTTCAACCTATGTGGTCCATATAGGTGCCTCTATCAAAACTGGATATTGTCAATATCTACACATGCCTAAAACTCCATGTACATAAATATATATTCAAGGATTTGGAGGTTAACTTTTCAATAAAAATAAACATAAATCAAAGAGGCAGCCAAGAAAATTAGACCGGCTGCTAAATCAAGATATATCAAAGTGCCACTTAATATCCAAATGAGTACTATCTATCAAACCTTGGACTCTACATAGGGCAGCATGTCTGTGCTGCAGCAATGCAAGTGAACCCTCTTCTGACCTCTCAGCCTCCTTATCCTTCCTTTTCCGTGGCAATTTCCGCGTAAAGTTTTTCCATCTTGATTCAAATTCGCAAGCTACATAAAAAGATCAAATCCACAGAGTTGGTACACTAACAAAGGATAGCAAACAGTGTCTAGAAAAGTTATCTTAAATGTTAAAGCTCTCAACTTTTAGCTAGCTAGAAGAAAAAACTAAGGCTATCAATTCTTTATGCTTTAAGAGACATTGAAACAGGATATCAATTCTTGATGCTATAAAAAACAAAAACAAAAAAATCATAAATAAAATAAATAAAGCGCAAGAGAATGAGTAACCCATATAGCCGTCTCCGCAAACTGGGGAAAAAAAAAAGACTTGAGCATTCTTGTTGTTTTTCAGAAAACAGCAGATGGGATTAGGCATTAGAAGGACATCAAATAACTGGATGCTCTCTAATGTTATCCTCAGCAACCAATAAATCCATGACATAGCTCCTCATATCTTACGTTCGTGCAGTATTACTTCAGAAAAACTTAAATGTAGGACCCTCAAGCTTCGACATAATTTTGTTCTGCATCTAGAACATTGTTAAACACGCAATTCTTGGATCTTCTTAAAACTGGGATAATCCTAATCCACGCACATTGGCCATGAGAACTCTGTACAGCAAAAAGAATCCAAAAGAAACTTTAAATTGTAATTTTTTTCTTTCCTTTTTTCTGCGCCCGAGAACGAGAGATTACCTTTGCTTTTGTTTGAGAAACCCTGTATCAGACATGCACAAACCCAAGGCCTTCCAGCACGAGATGATTTTGCACCTCCTGCAAGTTCGCCGTTATGCTGCTTCAAGCTGCAAACGAACTCATTAAAATCAACTGAAAGCAAATTAGTCAACTATCATCTGCCAACTTTAGGCAAGTAACTAGATAACTCAAAACAAAAACAGAGCAACTTGAGAACTAAATGAGCATAAGAGAGTGCCTAAACATATGCAGTTTTACTTTGCATAACAAGAAAAGAAACGTTGATCTCGGATATTTGGGAGATTATACAAAATTCATAAGAGACTTTCTATGGTCATGTTTCAACTAGCCTAAAGCTCAGTAGATTTGCTAGCCTAGAACAATAGGTCTAATGTGGTCTGAAAACCTAGTGTGTTTCTAACAATATATACATGAACCCGATTGCAAAAGTATATTACCATGTGGAAACAGTTAAGAGGGTCGATAGATAAAAATAGTAACTTAGGCTTCATCCAAGTTTATCTCCAGCCGCTTGTTGTTTGAGGTTGATAAACTGAAAGTCATGTTTTTCCTTCAGATGTGCAGCAATTTCTGCTAAGCAGGTATAGATCCCTTCCTCTTATAATCCTTGATTAGCTCGCATCGCATGGTACATCTTTTATACATAAATTAATGTCGCTGTTTCTCCATACCACAGGAAAAACTCCTGCTGCACACTATTGCCTAACAATGCCCAAAAACTCTAGGAAACACGTTGTCGACTTCCTCAAATATCATTTGGTTGCATATCTTATATAATGTATAATATGTGAGACCTTTTTCCACCATAAGAAAACCCTGTACTCTCACAGTTCACATCCCCAAAGACTTCCTTAAAGTTCTAAAGAAAGAAAAGAGGGAAAGAAAAAACCACCCCGGAGGGAAAATGTCATTTTCCCAACATTGTATGAAAAATAATTTAGGAAGCTTTTTTAAGTTGGCAAACCCCCAAAAAAGGCCTGATGTATGCGTACTCCATAGATTCATTTGTACAGTGAAACCTACACACTCTGCAGAAGAAATACGCACATATTCGCCAAAGGAAAAGGTGTCTCCCCTATCTCACGATACTCGAAAATAGTTAAGAGATTCCATCTAATCTTTATTGAAACAAGTGATGTTGACAGGAATAGATCTCCTAGCCTCCTCCCACTAACCTCCAAAGATTCCCGCCACAGCTAGTCCTAGTTTATAAATCAAGAGCCAACTCAGGGGCAACTTTGATCCTATGAATTAACTATGGGGAAGTGCGAAATCGACATACCAGGTGGAGTTGGTCCCTTTTCACAAATCGCCTTGTTTTGTTGATCAAATAACATTAGGTAACCTGACATGTACATAATTGCTCCACCAAAATAAGAACTTCCACTTCCAAGTCGAAGTGTATGTTACATTCTCATACTCTGACATCCTTTTGCATCAAGAAATCATTCCCTTTGACCCCAAAAAAGGGAAAGAACAACCCAATATAAAGCAGGAAGTTTGTAAATAATCCAATAACGAAAAAGGACAACAACACCACCACCCAAAAAAAGTCAAAAAATTTAGAAGACACAAAAACAAAACAAAAAGGAAAAAAGATGCGGTGATAGCTCAGGAGAGGTGATAAGGGGACGTGCCGGTGAGAGAAATTGTTGGTGGAACCAACATAAGTCTTGATTGGGTGGTTGGTGGAGAGAATCAGATACACAGACCACGGACTCTTTGTTGATGCTGAAGTTGAAGATGATGATGATGTGTCCTTCGGGGATGATCTTGAACGGGTGATTGACAATTTGGATGGTTTGATTACAGGTTTAGAGGTAGAATTTGAAGGGACCTTCAGAGATCTGAAGGATCTCGATAACATTGTCGCCGCCCGAAGTAGCCGTTTTTTCCGTCGGGCTGTTGTATTGTCAACTTCAACGTCCAGGCATCGACCGTGGCAAATACGAAAATAAAGTAAATAAAAATATTGTTATGTTGATTGTTTTTAAGGGTGAATTACATTTACTCTCACGTGTATTAATACGACTAGCCAGTGAAATTTCAAAAAATGTTACAGTTTCAATAATTTCTTTCATAAACAGAGTACGTTTTGAAGAAATTTCAAAAACACATAAGGTGCCTTTATAAATACGCAATGATACCTAATAGAGCTCTGAAAACCATCATGCTCTAAGGCGTTATTGCTAATGGCGTCTTAGGTGGCTAAGGCGTCATTTACAATGACGTCTAAGAGCATTCGCCATCCATAAATCTAACCCGATTTTAGGTCGAATTTTACATTATCATATGAAATTTTACATCAATTTAAATGTAATCATTTTCCAGTGCACAAAAGAATGAAAGTCTATATGTTCTATATCTTTAGGAAGGAGTCCGATCTTGTTGTATTAAAAGTTTTGGAGAACACAACATTAGATGAATTTACTAGACAGGCATTGGTGGCGGTCCAAAAAAACTAACATAAAGATGATCTTGAATTCGTTTCTAGATAGTCAACTTCAGGTCCAAGGAAACATAAAGATTTGATTGGGACGCCGTTACAATATACACTGAGAAAAATCTAAGACAAGCGCTAACATTATACCCACAACAAATAATGTTAACTATGCATTATGTTACTAAAAAAAGTTAGCATGGGCTTGGACATATTGTTGAAGAAATTAGGGAAGTTTTAAACAGATTTGACTGTTGAACTACATTTACAGTCTTAGCTTTGTTGTCTATACTTTGTATGTTATCTAAGTTGTATCAATAAACGTGCAATTAAAATTGCATTGAAGGATATATGTAATGCGGTCTTGTTTTGAAGAAATAAATTGTTGCATAATCCTAACTCTAACCCTAATTGTTGCATAATCCTAACTCTAACCCTAATTGTTGCCTAACCCTAAGCCGAACTCTAACACTAACCCTAATTGTTGCATAGCTCTAAGCTCTAACCTTAACTCTAATCCTAACCATAACTCTAACTCTGTAGCGCCCCGACCCGGACAGCGGAATCCGAACCGGTGCACCCGTCGTAGCTTACTGAGAAGACTACAAGACGTCTCATCTCTCGTATACACATCATCAATGACGTAAGAGGATAAGCACGGAGACACATGCCAAATAAAATCCAAATCATCAAATTCGTACATCAAAGTGTTATAAAGTAACGGAAGAATGTGTATATTTGTAACCAACTACATCCTCAAATGAATGAAATAAACTGAAATATCTAGTAACAGTATCAACTATCTCCCATTAAGATACTAGGCGTCCCATTCGGCCCACTCGCCGTCGTCCTCTATGAAGATCATGTCATAGCTAGGCTCATCTGCGAAATAAAGGTAGTACCCTTAGCGAAAAACGCTAGCAAGTAACCCGCTTATAAGACGTACGGGATCAACACATGGCAAGACATGAGTAATATATAATTCAAGGGGGAATGTGGCACATGTCTTGTATACTTTCAAGCGTATAGGTTTAACATTACAAGAACATAAGAGCAGCAATTCACAACATTCAGCAATTAACTAAGAATCAAGTCACTTAGCAGTCGTACCGTACTGACTCGCGTGATGCATGACAAAATATGGACTACACTACACCGTCATAAATGCATGGAAAATTTCTTTTCAAAACAGTGCAATGCATGTCACAATTTCCGGTCACATAACTTTATACCCTGTAATGCACCACGGCTTATATTTCCATCCCGTGTAACATTACAGTCAACTTTATACCCTGTAACGCACCACAGCTTACATTTCCATCCCGTGTAACGTTACAGCCAACTTTATACCCTGTAATGCACCACGGTTTATATTTCCATCCCGTGTAACATTACAGTCAACTTTATACCCAGCAATGCACCACGGCTTACATTTCCATCCCGTGTAATGTTACAGTCAATTTCGCAAACTTTATGCCATGTGCCGAAGCACAGCTCTTTTCAAAACATTATGCAGATGCAAGTGTCATGGTGCAAGACTTCTCATTTCAATCACATTCTTCGTTCAAACAATTCAAGTCACATTCAATATCAATCAATCACACAAGATTCCCCTCACTTGCACATTCGACCTTACGCTTCAAGCTAGATCATCAACACTTAACATTGATTCTAAAACTCAAAGACTAATGTGAGAACCCTCACATTCCTCCATTGAACTCTGTAAGACCTCATACGTTCATTTCCAAACCCCCTTAGGTCATTCATGTTGAAGTCAGATTCGAATACCCTTCAAATTCTCCAAATTTGATTCACCATCTTAAGTCATGTTCCCAAGACTTAGACTCACCTCAATCAGGTCCTAAGAAGTCTCTAAGGTCACCCAAAGGGTCCCCTAGCTTCCCTCTTTCTTCCCTTATTTTTCCACAAAACTGATTGACGTCATACCCTGACGTCGATCGATCGACGTACGTCATACCCTGACGTCGATCGATCGACGTCCATCTGAGGCACGTCAATCTCTCACACATTCTACGTCGATCGATCGACGTTCATCTGAGACACGTCGATCTCTCACTCATCCTACGTCGATCGATCTATGTACATCTGAAACACGTCATCCCCTCACTTACTATATGTCAATCCATCGACGTACGTCATACCCTGACGTCGATCGATCGACGTCCCCATTCCAGAATCCCATTTGGTAGTTTTCTGCAGAAACTGCAGAAAACACCCCCAATTCGATCCCAACTTCCTTCCAAACCATTCCAAGCCTAGTTCCCACTATCAATCCATCCTTAAGTCACCCATGACAACACCTTTAACATACGATTCACGGATTCAAGCCTAGCACTCAAAGTATTCATCAAATCAAGCCCAAAAATCTAATCTTTTCACTCTCCATCCCCTTCAACCGCCATTATCAACAAAGTAGGGTTCAAGGGATTGGGATTTACATGATCTCACATAAACAACAATAACAACAATGGTTTCAACATATAATGTCCAAATCGCAAATCAAAACACATAAATCACATATAGATTCACAGAAGGAAATTACTGCATGGTGATCCAATTTTGATATCAAAAGTAGGCCTTTTTCTTTCGCAAAACGTAAGAACTTATAAGATGATTACTTGCCTTTGATTACTTGAAGGAGAATAGAAGAACGAACGAAGAACGGATTGTGTTCTTGAAGGGTCTTGGCCTAGGGTTGGAGATGAGAGAAAATCACCTAAAGAGGGGGAGGGAAATCGCCAATGGAGAGGAGTGGGGGAAGTGGCGTCGGTTTCTTCTGAAATAAGGAGAAACTGACGTCTTGTCAGTTTTGATATGGGAAGGGATGGAATTTGAGTTTCTAAATTATTTCTTTTATCTCATTTATCTTAAAGGATTAATTTCTAATATTTAATTCTAAAATTAAATACTACTTAATTCAATATTTAATCCTTCTGATAAATTCCAATTAATCCTAATACTTAATTCTTAATTCATTATCATTAATTGTCCTTAACCTATTTAATTTCCGTTTATCCTTTATTTATTTTACGGAGGGTGCGGGGCATAACATTCCACCCCCATTACAAAAAGTTTCGTCCTCGAAACTGACGTACCTTATTGGAAGAGTTGTGGATATAGCTCCTTCATTTGCTCCTCAAGCTCCCACGTGGCTTCACGCTCCGTATGGTTACTCCATCGGACTTTGACATACGGAATTACGCGTCTGCGTAGGACTGGATCTTTCCTACCCACAATCTTCATTGCATGTTCTTCATATGAGACATCTTCTTTAACATCTAATGGTTGAGCTTCAAGGATATGGTTCGGGTCCGATACGTATTTTCTTAGTTGAGATACGTGAAATACATTATGGACTTGGGACAAGCTCGGAGGCAAGGCTAATCTGTATGCTCTTTCACCAACTTTACCAAGCACCTCGTATGAACCAATATATCGAGGGCTCAGCTTACCTTTCATCCCAAATCTCGCAACTCCCTTAGTAGGCGAGACTCGTAGATAAACATTCTCACCCTCCTCAAACTCCAAGGGTCGTCTTTTAGTATCGGCTTAACTCTTACCGTGGTCTTGAGCCACCCTTAGTCTCTCTCTTATCACTTTCACCTTCTCAATTGTTTGTTCAACCAACTCTGGTGCAGTGATTGTCCTTTCCCCAACTTCATCCCAACAAACCGGGGACCTGCACTTACGTCCATATAATGCTTCAAATGGTGCCATGCCAATTGCACTGTGATATCTATTATTGTATGAAAACTCCATCAGCTTCAACATGCTATCCCAGTTTCCTTTGAAATCCATGGCACATGCTCTCAACATATCATCCAAGGTTTGGATGGTTCTCTCGGATTGTCCATGTGTTTGAGGGTGGTACGCAGTACTCATTCTCGGTTCAGTACCCATCGCCTTCTAAAATGCCCTCCAGAACTTAGAAGTGAACTTGGGATCACGGTCCGACACAATGCTGACGGGGACTCCATGCAAGCTCACAATGTTATCCACATATATGTTGGATAATTTCTCATATGAGGTACCATGTGGCATGGCTATGAAATGGGCTGTCTTCGTCAAACAGTCTCCAATCACCCAGATCATTTCATTCCCATTTCTGGTTTTGGGTAACCCCATCACAAAGTCCATAGTCACGTGCTCCCATTTCCATTCAGGAATCTCAAGTGGCATCATCAAACCACCAGGTCGTTGATGTTTAGCTTTGACTTGTTGGCATACCAAACACCTTTCAACATACTCCGCTATAGATCTTTTCATCCCTATCCACCAATAATTCCTTCTATGATCCTTGTACATTTTAGTGCTCCCGGGGTGGATAGACATTCTCGAGTTATGCACTTCTTGGAGCTATTCCCTTCGGAGTTCGTCTTTACCTGGCACGCATAACCGATTCTGATACCATAGACTTCCATCTCCTTGCAACTGGAAATCCTTTACTGGTTCCGTAGACAATTTGCCGCGGATTTCTCTCAGTGCTGGGTCATCATACTGTGCTTCTTTGATTCTGTCTACCAAATCTTGGCTGATAGACAAAGCTGTAAGAACATTTGCTACTGAATCCACCACTTCGAGACCGAACTCCTCGATCTCTCTTTCCAACAAGGACTGTCTAGCGTGACTAGACTTTCTGCTCAACGCGTCTGCCACTCTATTTGCTTTACTCGGATGATAGTTGATGGTTAAATCATAATCCTTAAGTAACTCCAACCATCTTCTCTGTCGCATATTTAACTCTTTCTGCGAGAATAGGTACTTCAAACTCTTATGATCAGTGAATACGGCACATTTCTCTCCATATAAGTAGTGCCTCCATATCTTAAGAGCAAATACTACAGCTGCGAGCTCCAAGTCATGCGCCGGGTAGTTCTGCCCATATGGTTTCAATTGTCTTGACGCATATGAAATGACACGTTCATTTTGCATCGGACACAACCTATAAACAGAAAGTTAGTTTAAGACTAGCGTATGTATATACAATGCATTAATTGTAATGATGTGCATACCTAGTCCTTTCTTGGATGCGTCACTATAGATCACAAAACCGTCGGTGCCGGAGGGTTGTGCAAACACCGGTGCTGTAGTCAATCTCTTCTTGAGCTCAGAAAAGCTCTGTTCACATTCAGCAGTCCATTCGAACTTAGTCTTCTTCTGTGTAAGTCGACTCAATGGAACTGCTATGGCGGAGAATCCCTCGACAAACTTCCTATAATAGCCTGCCAAGCCTAGGAAGCTTCTGACTTCTGTCACTTGTGGGTCTTGGCCATTCCGTGATGGCTTCTATCTTCTTAGGATCCACAGAGATCCCATCCTCCGAAATCACGTGACCGAGAAAGGCTACACTTCTTAGCCAAAATTCACACTTGCTGAATTTGGCATATAGCTTTTGTTGCCTCAAAATTTGTAACACCTCTCTTAAGTGTTCAGCATGAGCTTGCTCGTTGGGGGAGTAGACCAGAATGTCATCGATGAACACCACTACGAATTGGTCCAACTGTTCTCGGAATACGGTGTTCATCAAATCCATAAAGGCTGCTGGGGCATTTGTCAATCCGAAATGCATCACCAAGAATTCATAATGCCCGTATCGAGTCCGAAAAGCGGTCTTAGGTACGTCTCCTGATTTCACAAGCAGCTGATGATACCCCTGACGAAGGTCAATCTTCCAAAAACATCAAGCACCCTTTAGTTGATCAAATAAATCATCGATCCTTGGCAGAGGATATTTGTTCTTAATGGTGATCTTATTCAACTCTCGGTAATCAATACACAACCTCATGCTGCCATCTTTCTTCTTTACAAACAATACTAGAGCTCCCCAAGGTGATACACTGAGGCAAATCAATTTCTTATCTAACAACTCTTGAAGTTGTCCTTTAAGCTCCTTAAGTTCAGCTGGAGCCATTCTGTAGGGTGCCTTAGATATAGGCTCGGCTCCAGGAATCAAGTTAATCTCAAACTCCACTTCTCTGGATGGCGGCACTCTTGGTAAGTCATCCAGAAATACGTCCTTAAATCCGTTGATTACCAGAATCTGATCTATGGAGGGAACTTCTTGCTTAGCATCTACAACATACACCATAATTCCCTCTGCTCCTTTCTGTAAAGCCTTAAAAGCCTTAATCGCCGTCAAGTATATCTTCTTTAGGGCTTTTGTTAACTTGACGTTTCCTTGTACCGTTATCTCATTCATCTCAGGGTCCTTAACGGTCACTTGCTTAAGTTTACAATCGATACTGGCATGGTCAGCCAATCCATGCCCAATATTACATCAAAATCCTTCATTGGAATTGGGACTAATGTCACAGCAAACACCTTTCTGTCTAACTCCAATTCAAAATCTTTGTACTGGTGGTGGGAAACCAGTACTTGCTCGCCTGCTTCCTGCACCCTGAAGGGGGTTTCAAGCCATCCGGGTAGACAGTCCAGTCCCTTGGCAAATCGTTTAGAAATGAAGGAGTGACTGACTCCGCTATCAAACAATAGGTTCGCAGGTACTTTGTTAACTAGGATCACACCTAATCACAAGAGTGTAGCACATAGAGGTTTTCAAATAAAACACATTTAATCTCCAACTTAAAAGACTAAAATTCAACTTAAGTAACTATTATTTAACTTAAGTCGTACCTGTCACAACGTCAGTGTCCTCCTGGACTTCAGCGTCCGTCATCGCGTGGACTCTCGCGTTGGGCCTGCCTCTCTGCTGCTGAGCCGACCCTGCTTCTACTTGAGGCTTTGGGTTCCACTCGGGGCAATCTCTGATCCTATGGCCCGTCTTCCCACACTTGAAACATGCTCCTGATTTCTTCCAACATTCACCCACATGTCTCTTCTGGCAGTGTGGGCATAGTGCTGGTGCTTGACAATCGGGCTGATTCTGTTGTGGTGCCCTCTGAGCTGGCCCTGCCTGCCCTTTTCTAGGAATCTTGACCCAACGTCCGGGTCTACCACCACTTTTCTCTTCCCTTGGCCTCTTGCTCGACTCGTCACGAGCCTCTCTAGGCTGTGACCTGCGCATGTCACTCTCCACGCGGTAACATGCATCCAACATTTCTTCAAAAGTTTCAAACTAGACCCCGCTATAGCCGTCCGTATGCGGGGGTTCAGACCTTCCTCAAACTTCAGCATTTTCATTCTGTTGTTTTCCAACACCATGGGTGTGAATTTCCCCAAGGCGTTGAATCTATCCGCATAATCCGAGACGGACATCCTCCCCTGTTCAAATTTGTCAAACTGCCTCATCTTCTCTAAAATGGCAGTTTCAGGCACATAGTAGTCTTTGTAGGCCTAAACGAACTGTCTCCACTGAATAGGAGTCATCTTTGGCAGAATACCGTTCCACCATGCATTGGCTCTGCCAATCAACAACGGGGTGGCCACATGCACCTTCAGTTCTTCTGGCACTTGCACCAGTCTAAAGCACTTTTCCACCTCGTCTAGCCAGAACCCAGCCACCTCTGGGTCAGTGGTCCCTTCAAAGTTGGGGGCATGCATCTTCCGCATCTCCCCTATATAGTACCTAATACCTTGCTGAGGGGGCGGAGGAGGAGGAGGTTGCTGTTGCTGCCGGGCAACTCCTTGCGCTATCACTGTGATAGCGTCTATCAGTGCTTGTGGTACTAGCACGGGTGGTGGTGGAGGGTTCTCGTTCCCATTCCCACCGTTTCCTTCGATATCTCTTCTGGGAGGTATTTTCTGCAAAATCAACGCTTATTAGCATTCAGCAATTTCCAAAAGTAAACACTGAAGGCCCATATGCATTGTACAGGGTGGATTTCGTACACTAAAATAAAATAACATTTGTTGATTGAATTTTATCGCGCTCGCACAGACCCATCCCAATCAAACTTATATCTAGAATCGCATACTTAGACCTAAAGATCAACTTAGGGTCAAAATCATAACTTAAGACTCTACATGACATAGCCTAGGTCTCCGAGTTAGATCTGAAGCCTGGGCTCTGATACACCCTGTAGCGCCCTGACCCGGACAGCGGAATCCGAACCGGTGCACCCGTCGTAGCTTACTGAGAAGACTACAAGACGTCTCATCTCTCGAATACACATCATCAATGACGTAAGAGGATAAGCACAGAGACACGTGCCAAATAAAATCTAAATCATCAAATTCGTACATCAAAGTGTTATAAAGTAATGGAAGAATGTGTATATTTGTAACCAACTACATCCTCAAATGAATGAAATAAACTGAAATATCTAGTAACAGTAACAACTATCTCCCATTAAGATACTAGGCGTCCCATTCGGCCCACTCGCCGTCGTCCTCTATGAAGATCATGTCATAGCTAGGCTCATCTGCAAAATAAAGGTAGTACCCTTAGCGAAAAACGCTAGCAAGTAACCCGCTTATAAGACGTACGGGATCAACACATGGGAAGACATGAGTAATATATAATTCAAGGGGAAATGGGGCACATGTCTTGTATACTTTCAAGCGTATAGGTTTAACAGTACAAGAACATAAGAGCAGCAATTCACAACATTCAGCAATTAACTAAGAATCAAGTCACTTAGCAGTCGTACCGTACTGACTCGCGTGATGCATGACAAAATATGGACTACACTACACCGTCATAAATGCATGGAAAATTTCTTTTCAAAACAGTGCAATGCATGTCACAATTTCCGGTCACATAACTTTATACCCTGTAATGCACCACGGCTTATATTTCCATCCCGTGTAACATTACAGTCAACTTTATACCCTGTAACGCACCACAGCTTACATTTCCATCTCGTGTAATGTTACAGCCAACTTTATACCATGTAATGCACCACGGTTTATATTTCCATCCCATGTAACATTACAGTCAACTTTATACCATGCAATGCACCACGGCTTACATTTCCATCCCGTGTAACGTTACAGTCAATTTCGCAAACTTTATGCCTTGTGCCGAAGCACAGCTCTTTTCAAAACATTATGCAGATGCAAGTGCCATGATGCAAGACTTCTCATTTCAATCACATTCTTCGTTCAAACAATTCAAGTCACATTCAATATCAATCAATCACACAAGATTCCCCTCACTTGCACATTCGAGCTTACGCTTCAAGCTAGGTCATCAACACTTAACATTGATTCTAAAACTCAAAGACTAATGTGAGAACCCTCACATTCCTCCATTGAACTCTGTAAGACCTCATACGTTCATTTCCTAACCCCTTTAGGTCATTCATGTTGAAGTCAGATTCGAATACCCTTCAAATTCTCCAAATTTGATTCACCATCTTAAGTCATGTTCCCAAGACTTAGACTAACCTCAATCAGGTCCTAAGAAGTCTCTAAGGTCACCCAAAGGGTCCCCTAGCTTCCCTCTTTCTTCCCTTATTTTTCCACAAAACTGATTGACGTCATACCCTGATGTCGATCGATCGACGTACGTCACACCCTGACGTCGATCGATCGACGTCCATCTGAGGCACATCGATCTCTCACTCATTCTACGTCGATCGATCGACGTTCATCTGAGACACGTCGATCTCTCACTCATCCTACGTCGATCGACCTACGTACATCTGAAACACGTCATCCCCTCACTTACTATATGTCAATCCATCGACGTACGTCATACTCTGACGTCGATCGATCGACGTCCCCATTCCAGAATCCCATTTTGTAGTTTTCTGCAGAAACTGCAGAAAACACCCCCAATTCGATCCCAACTTCCTTCCAAACCATTCCAAGCCTAGTTCCCACTATCAATCCATCCTTAAGTCACTCATGACAACACCTTTAACATACGATTCACAGATTCAAGCCTAGCACTCAAAGTATTCATCAAATCAAGCCCAAAAATTTAATCTTTTCACTCTCCATCCCCTTCAACCACCATTATCAACAAAGTAGGGTTCAAGGGATTGGGATTTACATGATCTCACATAAACAACAATAACAACAATGGTTTCAACATATAATGGCCAAATCGCAAATCAAAACACATAAATCACATATAGATTCACAGAAGGAAATTACTGCATGGTGATCCAATTTTGATATCAAAAGTAGGCCTTTTTCTTTCGCAAAACGTAAGAACTTATAAGATGATTACTTGCCTTTGATTACTTGAAGGAGAATCGAAGAACGAAGGAAGAACGGATTGTGTTCTTGAAGGGTCTTGGCCTAGGGTTGGAGATGAGAGAAAATCACCTAAAGAGGGGGAGGGAAATCGCCAACGGAGAGGAGTGGGGGAAGTGGCGTCGGTTTCTTCTGAAATAAGGAGAAATTGACGTCTTGTCAATTTTGATATGGGAAGGGATGGAATTTGAGTTTCTAAATTATTTCTTTTATCTCATTTATCTTAAAGGATTAATTTCTAATATTTAATTCTAAAATTAAATACTACTTAATTCCATATTTAATCCTTCCAATAAATTCCAATTAATCCTAATACTTAATTCTTAATTCATTATCATTAATTATCCTTAACCCATTTAATTTCCATTTATCCTTTATTTATTTTACGGAGTCTAACCCTAACCCAACCCTAATCCTAATCCTAAACATTAACTCTAAACCTAACCCTAACCATAAACTCTAACCTAAGCCTAGTTACAGTGTAACTTTCCTCTTTCTTGTTATAATTATGATGTAGTGTAATCATGTTATGTTGTGTCTCAAGTACCAACATAGTCATTTTATTTGTAAGTGTCTAGAAATTTCAAATAATAAAATGATTAAAACATCACCAAGTAGCCAATATGAATGCACAAGACTACAACTAATATCCAAAATTTAATAACAAACAACATCCAAAAGTGTATAACTAACAACAACAAATGAGTGCAGAACAACTTCCTACATATCAGTATTCTACATATACTGTGCTATAGGATAAGTGTTATGGTTATGTCCTACTTGTTTGTATATACCACACTTATGGTTTTTTTTGTGGCAATCCATCTCTCCATGAATACGAGTTGATTATGGTCTGTCTCGACCATGTTCTCAACGAACATGATTGGCTTCATGTATGAATTGAGCTGCAAGCCAATACGGTGAGTGCCGGATAGGATGAAACGAAGTATTGCACAATTCTAACATCACACGACAAGGGTAAAATGGGACAACAAGTCCTGTAGCTACACTGTGCATATTTTGGCATGCCTTCATAGGGTGTGAGCAGGGCATATGATAAAGCTGAAATTTTTCAAAAATGCAAGTCCTGTTGTGCAGGTTTGCATCATGAGAAGCCGAACCATGATCTGCTCCATGTCGAGTTACAACCGTGTACAAGCCTTCTCGTATATCATATGCTTGCACCATGTGTTCTCCTGCATTTCTTTTGTTTTCAATATATCGTGTCATCTTGACTGGCCATTTGTCCCCCTGCTGTCAAATGTGCCAATACTTTTTGTCGCATATCGTTAAAAAAATTCACCACCCTTTTAAACACCGATGTTACAGAGGCGCTAGTATGCAATTACCTAACCGCTTTGAGTATGTTGTTCCACGATTCACATAATGTTACACCCCGACTTCCGTAACGTGCGTAAAATTTTTTAGTTGTATCGTACCGAGTATTATATGTATGATAGGTTGTATGACCTCAATAAATTAAAACTTGCCCTAAGTAATATAATAAAGTATAAGGAATAACTAAATGAAATTATAAAGTAGGACACAACTTTATTATACATTTAAATTAAAGATTAAAGGAAAGTAAGGACATGGAAATGAGGTTGACAAATTTTCTCCTATCCTACCTACACCCAAACACACCATACACGGCCGCCCTACTCTCCCACGTATAAATGAATGAAATGCATGATATGTACAATAGAACCTACAACAATATGCGATACATATGAAAGATAAAGGTCACACTAACATCAATTGGATATATATTCCTAAAATGTAAGAATGTCTTCCGTTTGCAGGCTGCTGCCATTTGTAGATGTGCCAAGATGTCACGTTCCAGCGCTCACCAGCGGTGTGAACCTCAGAAGTAGATGTGTGCAGGTTAAGAAATGATATTGTAGGTTAAAAGTCCAAAAACTGGACTGTTTTAGGGTCCCAAAACCGAGAGCAATATAAAAGGGGTATAATTAGTATTTTGATTAAGTTTATGACATGTATTAATAGCTAAGTGTTGGCTATAAGATGCTAAAATTTTTAGAAGAGCAAATGAGCCCCAAAACCGAGCATGTGCACATGCATAAATGAATCATAGTTTTTGAAACAAAATGTTTTTTATCGCAAGATATGTTTTAAAAGATTTTACGCGTAACGAACCGTACCACTAGAGGATTGATTCCAACGACTTATGTTACGTTATGTTTTATGATATGTATGTTATTGGAGCATCGTCTTGACATCAGGACTGGAGTGGTAGGTATCAGGGGCATATGTCTATGTTATGGCCGAGTGTAACACCTTGTTCGGGACACATGATCTCTGCCATAACGCGTCACAGTTAGATCCATGTACATATGATGTAACACCGTGTTAGGAATACTAGGATTCATATTGTATATGTGACTATATGGTTAATCATTCGCTATGTCGTGTGTCACTGTTCTTATGGTGCGAAAAGTGCTATAACCATGTTATGAAACTTATGAAAATGCCATGTTTGAAAATATTTTATGAATTAGACCGATGTCATGAATTTTAAAGACCATATACATGAACCCATGAACCATTGTTATGATGCATCCATAAGCTTCTGATATGACTTAGTTGATCAAACTAGAGTTTATGTATGAGAATAGAAGACTTGGACTAGAAAGATAAGAATGGAAACGTTGAAGTCTGATTTACTTTTACGCACCTTATGTGTATGTGATATGTTCATTTTACTTGTTTGGCACCGTATCTTATTTGTGAACAGAGACTAGTTATGTTTCATTAATTACTCTTGTATTTATTTTATCACCTTGTCTCCCATGCATGATCCATATGACGAACCCGGACCATTACTTGCTAGGCGATTCATTATCGCGCATACTTTTTTACCATGCAGAGCCTGGAGAGCAGGACTTGGATTTCATAGAGGATGAGCCGAGAGTAGGCTACACGTGAGGATGATCAGTGGGCCCTTTGATGTTTACTTACTTATGTTATTTTAGCAATGTACTCGTTATCTTTTGTACAGTTGTCACTTTTGATGTGTACGGATTTAGTATATTGTATGATGCTTGTCGATTATGCTTTGTTTATTTTATGATTCTTCCGCTATACCGATTTCCGTTCTACGTCGGCATGCATATAAATGGTATCGACGCCTTGTACTTCTTGTAGTAGAGTACAACAGATGAACCGTTCTAATAGAGAAAAATACACTTAGATTACACTTGATAAGCACACAAGATGAAGAAGAAAGTCACACTTCTCATTCATAAGGGGCATTGAAGCCATATATACATAAATAACACCTAACAGTTAGCATGTCCGATAGTGACACTTCAACGGCTACTTTGCCCGGGTAAAAAACCAATGGATAAATTAATGCTAAATCATCAAGTTGATGATGTATCTATCGTCCTAATATTAAACAACAATTATATACACTAACTTGATAAAAATAAACTGAAATATGTAGAGAATTATATGTAGGAATAAGTGTTCGACGCTTTGATGATAGTGCTCGACAGAATGCCTCAATGAGTAAGTCAGAAACTTGGCATGCCAGTGTGAGTCCTGTGGCATGGCATGCCAGGGACATTATGTGACGTGGCATGGTCTGTGTCTTCTTCATATGCAGTCTGTATTCCAACACCCCCTCAAGCTGGAGTTGTATATGTTGATACAACCTAACTTGTCAAGTAATTTATGGAAGACTTGAACACATACTGGCTTGGTGAGTATATCTGCAATCTATTCTTTAGACCTAATGAAGTGAAGTTTTAGTTCCTTGTCCTCAATCTTCTCTATTAAGAAGTGCCTGTCAATTTCGATGTGCTTGGATTTGTCATGTTGTACAAGGTTCTCAGTCATATGGATTGGAAATATGTTGTTGCATGAACATGGATAGGTAAGTGAACAACAATCTTCAGATCCTTCATTACTCTGTTGATCCATAAGCCTTCACATACACCAAGAGATAAGGACATTAGTTCAGCTTCAGCACTGCTTCTGGATACAACATGTTGCTTTTTGCTCTTCCACGTCACCAAGTTTCCCACGAATAAGAGGCATAGCCAGATGTGGACCTCATATTAGCTTTAGATCCTATCCAATCTGTATCAGTGAATACTTGTATATCTCTAATGTGAGTTTTCTCAAAGGATAGCCCCTGACTAGGGGTAGATTTCAGGTACCTTAAGATTCTTAAGGCACAGTTATAGTGGTCATCGGTAGGATTATGCATGAATTGGCTAATGAAAGTTACTCCATAGCAGATGTCTGGCCTAGTATGAGAAAGGAAGATATACTTACCTTTAACTTTGATATCTCTGCCTGTCAGTATAATCTGACTCACCTTCCTTCTTTGGTTTGTACCCAAGTTCCACTGGGGTATTAACAGGTTTACAATTGGTCATGTCCATTTCCTGCAGTAAATCCAAGATATACTTCCTTTGGGAGATACAAATGTCAGCTGCTGACCTGGAAACTTCCATACCTAAGAAATATCTTATCTGTCCTTAATCTTTCACCTCAAAGGTCTTAGCTAGCAATTTCTTTGTTTCCTGAATACTACTTGGTGATTTCCAATAAGAATTATGTCATCAACATGTATAAGGATAATAACATAGCACATACTATCAATAAACTTTATGAATAGAGTGTGATCACTTAGGCACCGAGAAAAAACAAAGGATGCTACATTTGTATTGAACCTTTTAAACCATGGCCTAGGAGACTGTTTTCGGCTATAGTGTGATTTGTTTAATTTGCACACCGTGTTTTTATTTGATTCAGAACTGAAGCCAGGTGGAATGTGCATATGAACTTCCTCTTCAAAATTGCCATTAAGAAATGCATTATTAATGTCAAGCTGGAAGAGTGGCCAGTCAAGATTAACAGCCAGGGAGAAGATGATTCTTACAGTATTTAGCCTTGCTACTCGTACAAAGGTCTCTTTATAATCAATACCAAACATTTGAGTGAAACCTTTAGCAACCAACCTAGCTCTGTACCTATTAATTGAGCCATCAGAGTTGTACTTGACAGAAAAAATCCATTTGCATCCAGCAGGTTTGATACCATTCTAGTAGGTATCGATTCTCAAGTCCCATTTTTGATCAAGGCAGTCATTTCTTCAGTAACAACTTTCCTCCACTTAGATTGTGCTAATGCTTCCTGAATATCTCTTGGAATTCTTATACTGTCAAGCGAGGAAACAAATGTTTTAGAGTTACCATTAAGACAATCATATGAGTTATCGTTCCCAATGGGATACATCTTCTTTACATAGGTTCTGACTCCCTTCCTGATTGCAATGGGTCTGTCATCAACTGGAACAATCTCCTTGAATGAGGAAGACTCTTCCTCAACTTCCTGACAGTTCTGCTGAGAAATCGGGGTTTGAGTGATTTGGAAATGCATAATTTAAATGTTACATGTTTGCGAAATGCATGAAATAAGTGTTTCTGCCTAGATTCGTTAAGTGGATCATACATGGAGGCTAGGGTAGTGGAGCCAAATATAGTAAAACACAGAATAGCTGTCATGCAAGGAAATAATAACCAAAAAATTTAACATAAATAATGTATACAGTAATCCAGGCATATATATTAACATGTAAATCATTAGCATTCACAGAAACATCAATGAGAATCAAATGGATACATCTTTAAGCGTCTTTACCTTACATATAATCTGAATCATTCTTGCGTACAGTCTTTTAGGTTTACTTTCTTGATCATACTTGTCAACAGATACAGGAAGTCATGACTTAAGGGTACTAAGAGCTCATGGAACATGTTCATGATGCATGCATAGTAATATTTTCAGAAAACATATCATTTCGTGCAATCATGAACTTGACAAAAACATAAGTTGGCTAAAACAATTTTCGTAACATAAGAATGGTACCCACGACTAACGGTAACGCATTATGGCTGAGATTTCAGGTCCCGGACACGGTGTTATAGTCAATCATAACATCATTTGCCCTTGATATCCTCCCTCTGGACTAGACATCAGGCAGCACACCATATAGAACGTCGTAGACATAATAGAAAAGATAGAGAACCCTTGTCTCAGACAAGGTGTTACACTCAGCCAACAGAACATGCGTATACAGAAAGGCAGAGAACCCTTGTCTCTGACAAGGTGTTAAGCCGTCATGCATAAGTTGTATGGAATCATTTGCCTCGCGATACAATTCTTTAATCATGAAAAACATAAAAAACATTATTGAGAAATATGTTTGGATAATTTTCAAAGTCATGATTTTAAGTGGTGAATACTTAAAAATGTCACACATGGTGTTATATGTGATTAAAAGTTGAAAAAGTTGACATAGATCTCTCAGGTTGTTGCACATCGATTGATCTATGTACATAGATCTCTCACATCGATCGATCCATGTAAGGCAGTGAAAGTTCAAGACCTTACAGTGAGACATCGATCTCTGAACCTGAGACACATCGATCGATTGATGTACATCGAACCCTCACTTCAATCGATCGATGTAGGTCAGAAACAAATTCTGAACCTTACTGTGAGACATTGATCTCTGAAGTCGAGGCACTTCGATCGATCGATGTCTAGGGTTCTTAGAAATTTTTTCTAAAATTTGATAAAATGGTTGTTTTCATTTGTATATGATTTATACATGTTCATTATGTGTATATTATTTGTTTTTGGTGATTTTAAATGTCTTGTGACTAACGTGCCTTGGACGTTTCTACAACTTACCAAAAAGGGCAAAATTGGTATTTTGAGTTTTGTAGGAACATCACATGGTGAAAATATTTCAAGGGTGTATTTTTATACTATTTATCATGACAAAGGTGATATGATTATTTCTGACCATCCGGGTCATTTCTGGAGTTTTCTCATGCCAGGGGCATTTTGGTCATTTCACCCCCAAAGGTATTTTTGGTATTTTCACTCAAGAAATCTCTTGAGCATATTATTATTTTCATTCTGGAGTTCAGATATTATTATCTTGAAGATTATATGGTGATTTTTTATCTTATTCTCTCATATGATGATGTTATTGACTATAGGTGGATATGTGAAGATTTGAGATGTCACATTCTATTTTTTCTTGAAGACCCTCTTATATATGTTATGAGGGCATGTTTATCATCATTATTCAGAGATATCAAAGGTATTAAAGGTGTGGAAATGATCACGACATATAAGAAGAAATATTGGGAATTTTGGTGTTACACGTTGACATAATCTTGTCAACTATCATCTATTGATTTCTTCTTCAGAAATCTGAGTTGATATGCATATATACAGCCTTAAAAACATGATTTATTAGGTGGATATGATGTGGTATTCATTTTATGGCTTGATGACAAGTGGACCAATCGAAAAGGAGCTAGTTGGCAAAAATTGCCAACTATGTAATTTTGAAATATAGCCAACGGTTATGGCTGGTCATGGTAGGATTTTTTAAGTCAAAATGAAGACTTCACATGTCCTATTCTTGTGATTGAAGTTGAGGGTATTTTGGTGGTATTATCCTTCCTTATTATCTCAAAGTTACAAAGGATAATTAAGGTTAATTTTTTGAAAAAAAAATGAATTAGTAGCCAACGACTACTACCCTATTTTTGGAGATGATTTTCATTTGAAATGTTCACATGCCTATGTTCATGCCAAGAAGTTTAGGTATTATCTTCTCCATATTATCTTCATTTTGCAAAGGATAAATGAGACTTTCCAAGGTGGAAAAATCAGCCAACATGACATTGCCAAGGTGGACCAATCATTTTGTTTTATTTTACCAAGTGTACAAGGCCAGCCAATGATGTAAAGACACTTGGACTTTATGATAAAGATGGTGACATATGTGCATTCTTATCTCCAAGACTCACTTTACACTATAAATAGAAGGCAATGGTGAAGAAGATGAAACACACTTGAGGCTCACTTGAAAAGCATTGTTGATTTGTCTAGCTATCATCTTCTTCTTGTTGTTCTTGTTCTATTCTTTGTAGCAAAGGTGCTCTTGTTCTTTTTGTTGAGCTACAAGCCTCTTGAGCTTCATTTGTAATATTGATTAGCCATTTCTGTAAGGCTATAAAAATAGGTGGTAGAGGTGTTGCAACTAAGTGTTGCATAGAAGGTGATTATCCAAGTCTTGAATAGGGTTGGTGTATAACCCAAGGATCAAGCTTGGTTCTTGTTGTAAGGTGATTCATTTCATAGTGAAATCCAAGGAAAAGTGTTCCTTGGGACTGGAGTAGGTCACATTGACCGAACCAGGATAAATTCTCGGTGTTCTTGTCTTATTTCTTCATTTCTGTTTTCTGCCCATGTTTACTGTGTTTTCACACAATTTCTCATAATTTGAAAAAATATCTAAACACTTTAAAAATCTGTGATTTTTGGTGGAGTTATACTTGAGACTTTTAGCTTTCATTTGCAGCAAGAATCACTTGATTTGAGCAAGTGAAAGTTAGTCTTTCAATCTTTACAAGATAACTGCTCCAATATGGCTGCAATCTGACCAGTTTTGAGAAAACTTAAATTCTGTATTTAACAAGATTTTTTTAAGATCAGAACTTTTGGAAACATCATCTACACATCCTAGTGAGTGTTTTGATATAAAGATCAACCTTTTTGGTTGAATATTCAAAGAGAAACACGTTTTCTAAAATTAGCAACATTCTGTCCAATTCTGTCTAGATTGACCATCTGAATCTTTTTATTTGTTTGAAGGGTCAACCGATCTTATTTTTGTCTGATTTTTGGACAGAGTCTTGCTAACACATTGAAGTTAAATTCTAAAACGTTTCATAATTTTGGGAGTTGTGTTCAATTAGTTTTGAATTTTTCAAAAACGGGTTCTGAATCTGAGGTAGTCTCAGATTCTGTTTTCATAGGGGATTTTTATAAAGGGTCGTAGTGTAATTTCCGCTAACCACTGTTCACCCCCCTCTAGTGGTGTTTATTGAAGGTGCACGGTCCAAAAATTGGTATCAGAGCCAAGTCTACACCACTCAAAGAACAAGATTCAACACCGTACAAACAATACAAGGCCAAGAAACAATTACTCTTTGTAGCCTGCTAATCTCAGATTAAAGGTACATACAATGGCCATAGTTTCTCACAAAGGTGAGTTGGAAGGTATGTCTACTCAACGTCCTCCTCTTTTTGATGGCAATAATTTTGTTCAATGGAAACTAAGAATGGGGCTATTCTTAATGGCTATAGACATCGATTTATGGTCTATAGTTGAAGATGGACCATACATTCTAATGAAGATTGTATAAGTTAGCGGAGTCACACAGGAAGTAGAAAAATATAAAAGTGAATGGTCTTTTGAAGATAAAAAGAAAATGTCTATGAATGCTAAAGCTATGCAATTGCTTTTAAATGGACTTACGAATCCTGAAGCAGGATATGTATGAAATTGCACAAGTGCACATGACATGTGGAAGTCATTAGAATTAAAGCATGAAGGTACAAGCAGTGTAAAAGAATCAAAAATAAACATGCTTATGACTGAGTTAGAATCTTTCAAAATGTTGCCGAACGAATCCATAACATCTATGGATTTGAGAATTACTAACATTTTCAATGCTCTTGAAGCTTTAGGCAAATCATTCTCGAACAATGAGAAGGTGCAAAAGGTGCTACGAAGCATTCCTGCTGAATGGGATCCTAAGGTCACGGCAATTGAAAAAACAAAGTCAATCTCTAAGATGGATGAATTAATCGGTTCACTTAGAGTATATGAGGTAAAACTAAATCAACGAAAGTCTGAATCGTCTAAGTCATCCGGTAAGTCTATAGCTTTCAAAACAACTGAAACACATGCTAGTAATGATGATAGCCATAATGATAATTAATTAGAGGATGACTTGATATGGATAGCAAGAAAACCTAGAAAGTTTTTTAAATGTCCAAATATGAATAGACATCGTTCTTCTTCTTCTTCTTCTTCTTCTTCTTCTTCTTCTTCTTCTTTTTCTCAATCTAAGAAAAATAACTCTAACAACAACAAATGGTATAATAAAGAGTTAAAGTGCTACGAATGTGGTCAAAAAGGACATATTTCATATGATTGTCCAACAAGAAAAATAATAATAATAACAACAATAACAAACAAGGCAAGGACAAGGAGGCACAAAAGACAAAGGAGTCTAAGTCAAAGAAAGGCAAACGAGCAATGAAGGTGAGCACATGGAGCGACTCATCCAATTCAGAATCTGACACAGAGGAAGCTCAAATCTGCTTCGTATCAAATGGGTAAGTTCTTCATCTGATAGTGATTCTGAAAATGAAATGACATTTGATGAAATGTATGAAGAATTTTTAAAAATGCATGCTCACTGTAAGAGGCTCTCTAAAGAAAAGAAGAAACTAATTGAAGAAAATGACAAGTTGAAGACGTCCAACTTGGAATTTTCCAATCAATTAGAATCTTTTAAATAAGAGTCTAGTAATACTCTTCATTCTTTAGAGAACAAAATTACTTAGGAAAAATGAACATACATTAAAAACTGAAAATAGTATGTTAAAGTCTAAGTTAGAAAGTTGTAAAAATGAGATAGTACAACTTAAGTCTTCTAAACTTAGAAAAAATGTTAGAACAATTTAAATCAGGTGCTAATATGTTAGATACACTAATATCATCACAAAAGTATGGAAATGATAAAATCGGCTTAGGCTATAAAGAAGAAAATGAAAAAAATAGATAAAAAGACTAAGTTTGTCTCATCTAGTACAAAGTTGCCGCATAATACAACAAAATCAACTTTACCTGCTACATCTTCTTCTACACCTTCTTCTGCTTATATCAAGACAAAAATACAAAATGCACCCACACATATACACACGTATAAACGTACATCTAGGCAAAACTTCGAATCTAGACAACCAAGAAATTATGCCTACATGTATACAAATGCAACTATACCTAATAAAATGCATTCAACTTATTATGAACCTAAGTATAGACAACACTCATATAAGTCTTATAGAAATGCATATGAACATACATATAGAGCAACATATAAGAAACAAAGTCACATGCCTTATAACTCATTATAAAATTCGGCCATCCTATAATAATTATCAACCATGGCGTAACATGTATAACAATGTATCTTCACTTATGTGGAATGATCATGTATATGCTAATCCTTCTTATTTTCCAAATTATAACAATGCTAAAAATGTGCCTAGAAGGTATGTCCAAGTTTGGATACCTAAGGGATATCTAAACAAGGGTGGTGCTTCTAACATTCAAGGACCCAGATAAAGGGTACCTAAAAAAACTTTGTTTTCATTGTAAGACAAACACAAGCAATGCAACAAGGAAGCAAAGTCAAAGAATCTAAAAACCAAATGGTTTTTAGATAGTGGATGTTCAAGGCATATGACGGGAAACCCCAAACTATTCACCTAGTTGGAACAAATCAAGAATGGAGGAAAAGTAACATTCGGTGACAACAACAAAGGACAAGTTGTTAGAAAATGATCAATTGGGGACCCTAAAACATTTCAAATACGAAATGTGTTGTTGTAAGCAATCTTTCTTATAATTTATTGATTATTTCTCAACTTATGGATTGTGGATATAATGTTTCTTTTCTTCCCAATTCTTGTGATATAATAAATGAAAAAGAGGAAATTGTATTAAAAGGAAATAGAGATGGTAACATTTACACTCTTACCGTAGATAACATATTAAATGCTAAGGTTAAGTGTCTAATATCACATGACTTAGATGTGAATTTATGGCATAGAAGATTAGGCTATATAGGAATTTCAACCATTAAGAAATTATCTAAGAAGAATTTAATTAGAGGAATGCCTAAGTTAGACTTAGATAATTTTCAACTGTATGAAACGTGTATTAAAGGAAAACACATTAAAGAAACATTAAAACCGAAACATGAAGTGAGTACTAGTCATGTACTAGAATTGCTTCATTTAGACTTATTTGGTCCAAGTAGGACAAGAAGTCTAGGTGGACACTACTATGTGTGTGTCATAGTAGATGATTACTCACGCTACACATGGACATTGTTCTTAATACACAAAGACGATGCTCCATTGGCAATCGAAACTCTTATTAAACAACTCGAAAACATTTACGAAGAAAATGTTAAACGAATTAGAAGTAATAGAGGTGGAGAATTTAAAAACAAATATGTAATCAAATTTTGTGAACTACATGGAATCAAACATGAATTCTCACCACCTAGAATACCACAACTCAATGGAGTTGTTGAACGTAAAAATAGAACAATTCAAGAAGTTGCTAGAACAATGTTATGTGAAAATAAATTACCAAAATATTTATGGGCTGAAGCTGTTAGCTGTGCATGCTATATTTTAAATAGACTTTCTATTAGAAAGAAATTGAATAAAACACCTTATGAATTGTTAAACAATAGACAACCTAAGATAGATTATCTTAGAGTATTCGGATGTAAGTGTTTTGTGTTGAACACTAAGGATAATCTAGACAAGTTCGAACAAAAGTCTATTAAATGCATATTTGTTGGTTATTCAACTAATTCAAGAGCATATAGGTGTTGTAATCCTGCATCTAGAAAAATAATTGAATTTATACATGTGAAGTTCAATGAAAATGCATGCTTTGAAGTTAGTGATAAAAATCAACATAAACAAGAAACTAATGTTGAAAATATGTTTGATGATGATGTATTACTTGAGTCTGTACTTGATCATCTAGAACCAACTCCCCTTGAACAAGACATGCATGAACCCTTAGATGAATAAATGAAGAGATTTTGCAATTGGAAGATAATGCAACTAATGATCCAGTTACATATGATAATATTCATACAAATAAAACATTTGAACAAGATGAGGGTGAACCTAGTCAATCTAGGAATTGGTGGCATCCTAAATAATTAATAATTGGGGATCCAAGTGTTGGGGTTAGAACACGTAGAAACTTAAGTCAACTTGAAGGACATAGCTTAATCTCACACTTAGAACTTAAGAATGTTAAAGAAGCCTTAGGTGATATACCATGGATAGATGCCATGCATGAGGAATTGAACCAATTCACAAGGAACAACGTGTGGGACTTAGTACCTAAACATGAAGACAAGTCTATAATAGGAACTAAATAGGTCTTTAGGAATAAAATGGATGAACAAGGAAACATCACACGGAATAAGGCTAGGCTAGTCGCACAAGGTTATAATCAACAAGAAGGAATAGATTATGAAAAAACCTTTGCACCCGTTGCACGACTAGAAGCGATTATATTGTTACTTGCTATTGCAAGTCTAAGCAACATCAAACTCTTCCAAATGGATGTCAAGAGTGCGGTTTTGAATGGATACAACCCAAGAAGAAGTGTTTGTGAAACAACCCCCTGGATTCAAAGGTCTAAAGAATCCTAACCATGTTTACAAGCTTAAGAAAGCTTTATATGGTTTGAAACAAGCTCCAAGAGCTTGGTATGATAGATTTGCAAACTTTCTCATTGCAAATAATTATCAAAGGGGAACAATAGACAACACATTGCAAACTTTCTCATTGAAAAGATAATGACTTATTAATAGTTCAAATCTATGTAGACGATATTATCTTTGGTTCAACTAACTCTACCTTAGTAAAAGAACTCAAAGAATGTATGAAGTCAGAATTCGAAATGTCAATGGTAGGAGAGTTGAATTACTTCTTAGGTCTCCAAATCAAACAAACCCCTCAAGGAATTCACATTAGCCAACTTAAGTATGTCAATTATATGATTAAGAAGTTTGGCTTTGAAGAGTTGAAACCAACAACTACCCCCATGAGTGTTAGCACCAAACTAGATAAGGATGAAAATGGTAAACCTTTTGATGACACACTCTATAGGTCTATGATCGGATCATTGTTATACTTAACTGCATCAAGACCTGATATCATGTTTAGTTGTGTATGTGTGTTAGGTTTCAATCTTTTCCTAAGGTATCACATTACAATGCGGTGAAAAAGATCTTTAGACATCTTAAACATACGCCTCACTTAGGATTTTGGTATGATAGAAATGCTAAGTTGGAATTGCACGCATATAGTGATGCTGATTATGGTGGTTGCAAATTAGATAGAAAATCCACTAGCGGTACGTGTCAATTCATAGGAACCAACTTGATCTCTTGGTTTTCTAAAAAGCAAGCTAGTGTAGCTATTTCTACCACTGAAGCCGAGTATATAGCCTTGAGTTTGTGTACTACCCAAATACTTTGTCTTAAACAACAACTTAGTGATTTTGCCATTAAAATGAAAAAGATTCCAATTTTCTGCAATAGCAAAGTGCGATCAATCTTTCTCGGAATTCGGTGCTTCATTCTAAGGCCAAACACATTGAGGTGCGGTACCACTTCCTTCGAGATCATGTTCAAAATGAGGATATATTTATAAATTATATAAGAATTGATCACCAAATAGCTGATATCTTCACTAAACCCCTTAATCAAGCCACTTTTGAAAACTTACGAGCCAAGTTAGGTATGATGACATATGATACCATTGCGTAGTTCTATCTTTTGCATGATTTGCAAAATAAAGGAGGAGATAAAATAAGAACATGATTTTAGTTGGTAAGTCATAATTTGGTTGATTGAATAATACGCTAACATGCTAAGTTTCAATTGGTATAAGTTGAGCATAAGCTAAGGGGGAGAGTATAATTTGAGGGGAAGCATATGAATACATGAGAGTTGAGAATTTCAAAAAAATGTGAAAACAATTGGTAATTGGTTGGAGATTAGATTCTAAAACAACTGTACAAGTTTGGTGAAACAATTGATAGATTTATGATAAACAATTGGTTATAAGTTGTGACATTAAAATTGTAGCGCCCCGCACCCGGCCTCGTCCGGATACGGTGCACCCGCCGTACTTCACTGAGGAGAGTACAAGGCGTCATGCATAACATGTGAACATCCATAACATAAGTCGTGGGCTCCCATGCTATCATTCAACATGGTAGAAAAATTTAGGCAGAATTAAAACTTTTCAAAACAAACATGCATCACTAATTTACTGAGTTCCCAAAAGTAGTAGTACCCCAATCATAACGTAACCGACAATCCAAAGAGTTTAAACATAGTCATAATACAACTCGTCTTGGCAGCACAAAAGTCCTTAGCTTAGCTCTCTTCATACTCCTCGCCTATGGATAAGGTACTCTCGGCTCGTCCTCGATCCATTCTATCTTGGCATTCTCCGGCTCTGGGGAAAAATAAAGTGTGAGTGATAAAAATCACCAGCAAGAATACAATAAACTAGCATGAAATACGTAAAGAATCATAACATGAATGTATTACCCCAAAAACCTCAAATAATCATAATTCATACCTACTCTTGGATCATGTACTTACTTGACGTTCGGGTTAGGCATGTTTTAGGGAATGCTATACCATACCTGATCTTGGATCCTGAACTTACTTGGCATTCGTCTTAAGCATGTTATTAGGAAATGCTTTAACAATAACTTATAACCATTAATTGTTACATGCAACATATGTTCATGATCGTGAATTATGCAAGATGCAATGCATGATGTCATGTCATGTCATGTCAAAACATCATTTTGGTCCCATAAGGTAACATGTCGTAAAAACGGAGTGTCAGATCAGTTATCCCCTGATCTGAGCGGGTCCAGAACAGATATCAGACCAATTAACCCCGGGCCTGAACAGGTCCATAACAGATATCAGATCAATTAACCCCGGATCTGAGCGGGTCCAGAATATATATCAGATCAATTAACCCCGGATCTGAGCGGGTCCAGAACAGATATCAGATCAATTAACCCTGGATCTGAGCGGGTCCAGAACAGATATCAGATCAATTAACCCTGGATCTGAGCGGGTCCAGAACATATCATATCATCAGACCAATTAACCCCGGGTCTGGAGTCGGGTTAGTCGCATGCTTGGCCGGCAAAGGAATCATGAAGCTTTCTTTAAAAACATGGGACCGTAAAAACTTTTCATGCATAACGAAAAGATAGTCGCTTGTAAAACGTGCTTGCATCATAAAATCCATGAAAATCAGTTTCATGATCATGCACGATACATGCCGTGATATGAAATGCAAGCCATGACATGAATAATTGTATGCATTCCTTATAACATATCAACATACATGAATTTGGAAGCTAAATATTCCCAAGACTTTCGCTTCACATTCATAGGGCGGTTGAGCTAACCAATTAGGTCTATTTCCATAATTCTTTTGTTACAATTATGTTTGGTGGAATCTTAGATACATGTCATAAAATTGCAGATTATTTCAATAACCGTAAAGGGACTTATTTACTTACTTTCCGAACTGGTTTAGGTGCTGAAACTGAGCTGACAGATTTTACTAAAAATTCAATTGCGGTGAATCCGTAATTTGTTTTCCATAAATTCCAACTCTCCTAAGTCATAAACATATAGAACTAGTATCCTACCGAAATTTAGCCCATTTGCATGTCTCTAAGTCCCTTTTCTGAGGCTGGAAAGTCGTTACTAGTTTCAGGTTGACTCCAGTAATTTCAGTTGAGCGGTTTTACCAAATAATTCATTAAAAATAATCCAGAACTTATTTTACCAAGATTCAAGCTGGCGTGTCCACTAAACTCATAGGATTATTACCATGCCAAAAATCAGCTTTATTGAAGGTTCACAAGGTCCTCTTTTAATACGTTGAAGTCAATGGTCAATTCTGCCCAGCTCCAGAATTTGTTACTGGAGTAGTTTTACCGCGTAATTTCTTAAAAATAATCCTTATCTTATTTTGACAAAATTCCACCTCTCACTTGTGCTAAATTCATAAGGCTAACTTTGTTCCAAAAATTAGCTTCATTGAAGGTCTGTAAGGTCAGTTCTTAAACCATCTAAAACGTCACTCTATTCTGTCCTGTTCCAGAATTCCCAGCCTGAGCAGTTTCAACAAAACATTTATTAAAAATAATCCATAAATTATTTTACCATAATTCCAACTCTCACATTTGCTAAACACATAGTACTAACATCATACCAAAAACCAATTTGATAGCACGTTAGTAAGGTTCAGTTTAGGGTCACACATCTCACTGTCCAATTCTGTCCAGCTCCAGTGGTTTGACATTTTACCCTGTTTTTATGTCAAGTGACCACTAATTATCTTGTGCTTATGAAATAACTTATTAGTCATCACATACACCTTTTTCCTATGAATGTCCAGATTTCATTCCTCTTTTTGAGTCCTCTTTGCACCATGTCAAAACAGTGGGTAGTTTGTTCACAACTACTAGCATGCTTGTTCACAAAAGATGTTCTTTCTTAGATTCAACTCACCTTCGTCTTCATCCTATAGGCCGAAATTTAGGTGATACCAAGAACACATTTTCACAATACTTATTTAAGCATGAAACACATTCAAGTACCATTTTATTCCAATCTTACCCAAACAACCTCATAAAACTCACATTTAACACATGCATGCTTTCTTAGGTCTTCACAAGTTTCATCCAAGAGTTAATCTAGCCTAGATTTACTTAGGTGGACCTTAATTCACCTTAAGACAGCCCCATTTTCATATTGCATGTAAGAAAAGATTACATCTTTGAAGGAATTAGTCACATGCAAGATAATGTTCTTAAGAAATCACTAAGGTACAAACATGAACTTAGTGTTTTCCTCTAAAGTTCACATCTTAGGAACATCTAGCCATTCAAGTCACTAATTCTTCAAATAAATCATGAAAGTCTAGTGTATACTTGCCTCTTCAAGCTAAAGCTCTTGCCTTTGCTTGGTTATGAAGTGAGTCTAGTTGAAATCCACCTCCTTTTCCACCCTTGACTACACGGTTTTCATGGAGAGGAAAAAGGAGAGTTAGTCTTCATTCAATAGTGAAAATAGAGTTCCAATTGAGGCTAGAACATCTTACCAAAGTAGGCTTGGAGTGGAGCTTCAAGTGTAGCAAGATAGCACCACCTAAGAGAGTTGAAATCTTCCACCTACTTGGACAAGGAGGCCACGGTTTTTGGGGTGGAGGGGGTGGTTCAAGTGAGCTTCATTCTTCACCAAATAAGAATTCACTTAAGGAATTTGGAATCAAGACTTACCTAGAGATCTTCTTAAGTCTTGAATATGAGCTTGATTGAGAACTCCTACCTTCAAGAAGGGGTGTGGCCGAAAGTTGGAGTGTGGAGGGAAGGAAAATTTCTTAAGTGTTGGGTTGCTTGAGAGGGGATTCAAGGTGAGCTTGAAGTGAGCTTCTAGGAACACTTAAAATAGAATATGTTGGTGGAAAATTGGGAGGGGACCGACGGTGGGGGAGTCAAATGGAGGGACAAGGATTTTGTGAAAAGTTGAGAAAAGGGTGTTGGGTTTGTAATTGTGTAAGGGCATGTTTGCATGCTTTCATTTTTTTATCATTTCTTTCTTGCATGCATGTCTTCTTTTCTTTTATTTTACTAGTTTATTCTTTGCATGTTTGTTGATTTTGGTATTTTATATTATTTGGTTTATTTAGGTTAATTTGTGGAGGGTTCTAGATCCCTTGGGAGGGTCTTGACCGAAAATAGGGGGCCTTTGGGGGTGTTTTGGTCATTTCATAATTAACATGTCCCACATTTATATAATCTATGCTACTATCTATTTTATCTAATATGATTTTTAATCTTGCTTTGTGAGCATCAATTACGTTTGTATTCTTACAAGAACAAGTTTACTTCAAGGGTGATCAATGGCCTTTGGCCGAATTCACAAGGTGTGTCACACACCTTGTGACGTTCGCTTGTATAACTATTTAGTGTCTGTCCTAAATGAACTTAAAGAATTTAAATAAAGAAGTGCTAATTTGACTCAAGTAACATGCACGTGAAGGAATCATCGCTTTTATTTCGTCACTTATTCATAGTTTCAAGTACATGGTCGTTGGGGTACAACATCCCCCCCTTATTAGTTTCGTCCTTGAAATTTCCAAACTAGTCAAAAAGATGCGGATACCTACTCCTTATATCTTCCTCAGTTTCCCATGTTGCTTCTGCCTCCGAATGATGCCTCCATTGTGTCTTTACCATGGGTATGGATCTCTTTCTTAAGGACTTCTCCTTTCGATCAACGATCTTTATAGGCTCTTCCTCATAAGATATATCCTCATCAACTTTCAACTGTTGATCTTCAAGGATGTGGCTGGGGTCATATACATATCGACGAAGTTGGGAAACATGGAATACATCATGTAATTGGGAGAGAGATGGTGGCAACGCCAAGCGGTATGCAACTTCGCCCACTCTCTCAAGTATCTCATAAGGTCCAACGAATCTTGGGCTTAGCTTTCCTTTGATGCCAAATCTTTTAACACCCCTAGTCGGAGAAACCTTTAGAAAAACTTTCTCTCCTTCTTGGAACTCCAAAGGTCTCCTTCTTTCGTCTGCCCATATCTTCGTTCTATCTTGTGCCGCTCTTAGCCTTTGCTGGACAAGCTTCACCTTTTCTCGTGTTTGCTCGACAATGTCGGGTCCCGCATAGATCTTATCTCCAATCTCATCCCAATAGAGTGGGGATCGACATTTTCGTCCATACAACGCTTCATATGGTGCCATCCCGATAGACCTGTGGAAGCTATTATTATAAGAGAACTCAACGAGCTTAAGGCTTCTATCCCAGCTTCCTCCGAAATCAAGGATACAAGCGCGGAGCATGTCCTCAAGGGTTTGGATTGTTCTTTCCGATTGTCCATCTGTTTGAGGATGAAATGCGGAACTCATTCTAATCTCTATGCCCATTGCCTTTTGAAAGGCTGTCCAAAACCTCGAAGTGAAACGGGGATCGCGGTCGCATACGATACTTATGGGAACCCCATGCAAGCAAACGATATGGTCAATGTACATACAGGCTAACTTCTCCATAGATGCCTTAATCGTCATAGCCAAAAAGTGTGCGGACTTGGTCAAACGATCCACAATGACCCATATAGCATCATTCCCATACTTAGTCTTGGGTAAGTCGGTTACAAAGTCCATGGTGATGTGATCCCATTTCCATTCTGGCACCTCTAAGGGTTGCAATAATCCAGCGGGTCTTTGGTGCTCGGCTTTTACTCTTTGACAAATTAGACATCGCTCGACAAATTCTGCTATTTGATTCTTCATACCGGGCCACCAAAACTTTTGCTTGAGATCTTGGTACATCTTATTAGCTCCGGGGTGTATAGACAATCGAGAATTATGAGCTTCCATCAAAACTTCATCTTTAAGTTCTTTGCCTTCGGGGACACACAACCGTCCTCGATACCATAAGCTTCCGTCGCTGCAAACTTCAAAGTCGTCTCGTGGCTTGTCTTTCATCCTTTCTTTGATTTTCCTCAACGCTTCATCATTCCCTTGAGCCTCTTTGATCTTATCAATCAATGAAGGAACAAGAACTAACTTGGCGAGAACCTCATCGACTGAGTCAACTTCTTCTAAACCAAACTCTTCCATGTCTCGCTGGAGAGGTGGTTGCCGTGGGTGACTTGCTTTCCGACTTAATGCATCAGCAACCTTGTTAGCTTTTCCCGGATGATACTGAATGGAAAGATCGTAATCCTTTATTAACTCCAGCCATTTGCGCTACCGCATATTAAGCTCCTTCTGGGTAAAGAGGTACTTTAGGCTCTTGTGATCTGTATAAATTTCACACCGTTCACCATACAAATAATGCCTCCATATCTTTAATGCAAAAACCACTGCAGCAAGTTCAAGATCGTGGACAGGATAGTTTTGCTCAAATGGCTTCAACTGTCGGGATGCATAAGCTATCACTTTGTCATTCTGCATAAGAACACATCCGAGACCATTCTTCGAAGCATCACTATATACTACATACTTCTCACCAGGAGTGGGTTGAGCTAGGATAGGTGCGGACGTCAACTTTGCTTTTAGCTCCGAGAAACTCCTTTCACAGTCGGCACTCCACTCGAACTTGGTTTTCTTTTGGGTCAATCTGGTGAGAGGAACAGCTATCCTCGAGAATCCTTCAACAAACTTTCTGTAATATCCGACCAGTCTGAGAAAACTTCTTACTTCAGTAACATTTGTTGGCCGGGGCCATTCTGTGATAGCGTCAATCTTCTTGGGATCTACTGAAATCCCATCTTCTGAAATCACATGACCAAGGAAGGATACACTTCGCAGCCAAAACTCGCATTTACTGAACTTGGCATATAACTGTCTTGCTCTTAGAATGTTTAGGACTGTCCTCAAATGGGCTGCGTGGGTCTCTTCGTCGGGTGAATATATCAAGATATCATCTATGAAGACCACCACGAATTTATCCAACTGTTCTTGGAAGATTCGATTCATGAGATCCATAAAAGCGGCAGGGGCATTGGTCAAACCAAAAGGCATGACTAGGAACTCATAGTGTCCGTATCGGGTTCTGAAAGCAGTCTTAGGGACATCTTCCGCCTTTATCTTTAACTGGAGGTACCTAGATCGTAGGTCTATCTTACTAAAAATTTGAGATCCCTGCATTAAGATACTTTAGATAGGGGTTTGGAAAAGATTTAAATCTTATTCAAGTTAAACTTATGATTTACTTACCCTGAGCTGGTCGAATAAGTCGTCAATCCGGGGCAACAGGTACTTGTTCTTTATGGTAATTTTGTTGAGCTCCCGGTAATCGATGCATAGGCGCATACTTCCATCTTTCTTTTTCACGAATAGCACCGGAGCACCCCATGGTGAAACACTGGGGCGAATAAGTTTCTTCTCTAACAGTTCGTGTAACTGTTCTTTTAATTCCTTTAGTTCAGCAGGTGCCATGCGATAAGGGGCTTTCGATATGGGTTCCGCTCCTGGAACAAGGTTGATTTCGAAAGCGATCTCCCGATCAGGAGGTAGTCCAGGCAAATCATCGGGAAATACATCAGGGTACTCTTTAACAATTGGAACTTGTGCAAGGGTAGGGCCTTCTTGCTCAGCACTTAGAACATACACCAAGAATCCTTCATGACCCTTCCTTAATGCTTGGCTGACACGAGTTGCGTTAACAAAGACTTTCTTAGATGATTTCTTTAATTTGGTTCCTCCTTGGAATGACATCTCTTCTCGAGCTGGGTCCTTAATGATGACCTTCCTGCTTCGGCAGTCAATGTGAGCATGATTCTTTGAGAGCCAATTCATTCCAAGTACGACATCAAAATCACTCATAGGTATGGGGATCAAATTGGCCTTAAACGTCTGGTCATTAACCTCGAGCGCACAATTTCTGAATATGTGAGGGGAAACAAGCACCTAATCGCCAGCTGCTTGTACTCTATAAGGTGAATCTAATCGGACTGGATCATGATCGATATTCTTAGCAAACTTCCGGGAGATAAATGAGTGGCTAGTGCCACTGTCGAACAACACATTTGCAGGTATGCTACACACTAATATAGTTCCTGAACCATGCACATTTTACTAAGCAATGTGATAGACATGCATAAGTGAAATGTATTGAGGGCATAAAACTTTAAATCTTACCAGTCACTACATCAGCAGTCTCCTCGACATCCGCATCCGTCATAGCGTGCACTCTTGCATTTGTACGGGGCCGCTGGTTCTTTTGTTGTTGCTGCGGCTGTGCTCCTTTTTCTGGACAATCTTTAATCATGTGGCCATCTTTGCCGCATCCAAAGCATTTTCCTGTTTTCCACCTGCACTCACCCACATGCCTCTTCTGGCAGTGAGAGCAAACCGATATTGCTGGCTGTTGAGAGGAAGTCTGATTCTTCTGCTGATTATTTTGGTTTTGCTTGCGGTGTTGATTCTGTCCTTGACGAACTGATCCTCTGAAATTCTTCTTTGCCACTTTCTTATATTTCTCATTACCGGTCCCTTGTCTTTCTCGTTTCTGGCCCACGTCATCTCTTCGGACAATATCCCTCTCTATGCGGTAGCATGCATCTAGAAGTGCTCCAAAATTGGTTGGATTTGTATTTACCAACCACGTCCTAATCCTCGGATTCAGGCCTCTTTCAAACTTTAGCATTTTCGTCTCTTTGTCATTCATCGTAACGGGCTGGAACCTCTCAAGTGCAATGAACTTGTTGGCGTACTCCGCTATCGTCATGCCCGGCTCTTGTTTCAAAGATTCAAATTCATGTCTCTTTTGTAATTTGACAGATGGGGGAATATAAAACTTATGGAATTCTTGTAGAAATCTCTCCCAGGCAATCAGTCTAGGCAAAGGCTGTAGATTTGTCTTCCACCATTGATTGGCCTCACTGATCAGGAAAGGTCGGATGGCCTGAGCTTTCATCTCCTCTGGGGCTTGAATTAGCTCAAAACAGTTTTCAACCTCATCTAGCCATTTTTCTGCGATATCGGGGTCTGGCCTTCCTTCAAACGGGGGTACGTTAGCCCTCTTGAGCTTCTCAAAATAGTATTGGGCATCCCTTACTGGCTGATGTGGCTGAGGTGGAGCATTCTGATGAATTAAGCCTTGCCCTATCTGAGTAACAACTTGGCAAAAAGCCTGAAAAGCATTCATGTCTGGAATGACCGGAGGAACAGGTGCCTGTGGAGCTGGTGGTGGAGGATTCTGGTCCGGCTGAGGTGGCGGCGGGACCTCTGCTGGTGGCGGTGGAATGGGCTCCTGAGCAGCTGGTTGTGCTCTCAGAGGTCTGCCACGTGGTCTCACCATCTGCACTTATGGGTTTAGCATCTATTTAGAATATCGGAATTAAAATCAATCGAATTTGACTAAGGACCAAAATCGAAAACTCTTAAGTAAAGAAGATAAAATGACACGTCTTATGTCATAGACTTAGCTTTCATAGTTTAGGATTAGTTATTAAATTACATCCTAAACCCGGTCTAAGTGGTCCTAGTATAAGGTCATCGCTCATCTAAGATCATGACTTAGGTCTAAGATCAAACTTAGATTGCTAGGATCATAACTTAGTCCTACGTTCTGCCCGAAATCTAGAGCCTGGGCTCTGATACCACCTGTAGCGCCCGCACCCGGCCTCGTCCGGATACGGTGCACCCGCCGTACTTCACTGAGGAGAGTACAAGGCGTCATGCATAACATGTGTAACATCCATAACATAAGTTGTGGGCTCCCATGCTATCATTCAACATGGTAGAAAAATTTAGGCAGAACTAAAACTTTTCAAAACAAACATGCATCACTAATTTACTGAGTTCCCAAAAGTAGTAGTACCCCAATCATAACGTAAGCGACAATCCAGAGAGTTTAAACATAGTCATAATACAACTCGTCTTGGCAGCACAAAAGTCCTTAGCTTAGCTCTCTTCATACTCCTCGCCTATGGATAAGGTACTCTCGGCTTGTCCTCGATCCATTCTATCTTGGCATTCTCCGGCTCTGGGGAAAAATAAAGTGTGAGTGATAAAAATCACCCAGCAAGAATACAATAAACTAGCATGAAATACGTAAAGAATCATAACATGAATGTATTACCCCAAAAATCTCAAATAATCATAATTCATACCTACTCTTGGATCATGTACTTACTTGACATTCGGGTTAGGCATGTTTTAGGGAATGCTATACCATACCTGATCTTGGATCTTGAACTTACTTGGCATTCGTCTTAAGCATGTTATTAGGAAATGCTTTAACAATAACTTATAACCATTAATTGTTACATGCAACATATGTTCATGATCGTGAATTATGCAAGATGCAATGCATGATGTCATGTCATGTCATGTCAAAACATCATTTTGGTCCCATAAGGTAACATGTCGTAAAAACGGAGTGTCAGATCAGTTATCCCCGGATCTGAGCGGGTCCATAATAGATATCAGGCCAATTAACCCCGGGCCTGAACGGGTCCAGAACAGATATCAGATCAATTAACTCCGGATCTGAGCGGGTCCAGAACAGATATCAGATCAATTAACCCCGGATTTGAGCGGGTCCAGAACAGATATTAGATCAATTAACCCCGGATCTGAGCGGGTCCAGAACAGATATCAGATCAATTAACCCCGGATCTGAGCGGGTCCAGAACAGATATCAGATCAATTAACCCCGGATCTGAGCGGGTCCAGAATATATCATATCATCAGACCAATTAACCCCGGGTCTGGAGTCGGGTTAGTCGCATGCTTGGCCGGCAAAGGAATCATGAAGCTTTCTTTAAAAACATGGGACCGTAAAAACTTTTCATCCATAACGAAAAGATAGTCGCTTGTAAAACGTGCTTGCATCATAAAATCTATGAAAATCAGTTTCATGATCATGCATGATACATGCCGTGATATGAAATGCAAGCCATGACATGAATAATTGTATGCATTCCTTATAACATATCAACATACATGAATTTGGAAGCTAAATATTCCCAAGACTTTCGCTTCACATTCATAGGGCGGTTGAGCTAACCAATTAGGTCTATTTCCATAATTCTTTTGTTACAATTATGTTTGGTGGAATCTTAGATACATGTCATAAAATTGCAGATTATTTCAATAACCGTAAAGGGACTTATTTACTTACATTCTGAACTGGTTTAGGTGCTGAAACTGAGCTGACAGATTTTACTAAAAATTCAATTGCGGTGAATCCGTAATTCGTTTTCTAGAAATTCCAACTCTCCTAAGTCATAAACATATGGAACTAGTATCCTACCGAAATTTAGCCCATTTGCATGTCTCTAAGTCCCTTTTCTGAGGCTGGAAACTCGTTACTAGTTTCAGGTTGGCTCCAGTAATTTCAGTTGAGCGGTTTTACCAAATAATTTATTAAAAATAATCCAGAACTTATTTTACCAAGATTCCAGCTGGCGTGTCCACTAAACTCATAGGATTATTACCATGCCAAAAATCAGCTTTATTGAAGATTCACAAGGTCCTCTTTAATACGTTGAAGTCAATGGTCAATTCTGCCCAGCTCCAGAATTTGTTACTGGAGTAGTTTTACCGCGTAATTTCTTTAAAATAATCCTTAGCTTATTTTGACAAAATTCCACCTCTCACTTGTGCTACATTCATAAGGCTAACTTCTTTCCAAAAATTAACTTCATTGAAGGTCTGTAAGGTCAGTTCTTCAACCATCTAAAACGTCACTCTATTCTGTCCAGTTCCAGAATTCCCAGCCTGAGCAGTTTCACCAAAACATTTATTAAAAATAATCCATAACTTAGTTTACCATAATTCCAACTCTCACATTTGCTAAACACATAGGACTAACATCATACCAAAAACCAATTCGATAGCACGTTAGTAAGGTTCAGTTTAGGGTCACACATCTCACTGTCCAATTCTGTCCAGCTCCAGTGGTTTGACATTTTACCCTCTTTTCATGTCAAGTGACCACTAATTATCTTGTGCTTATGAAATAACTTATTAGTCATCACATACACCTTTTTCCTATGAATGTCCAGATTTCATTCCTCTTTTTGAGTCCTCTTTGCACCATGTCAAAATAGTGGGTAGTTTGTTCACAACTACTAGCACGCTTGTTCACAAAAGATGTTCTTTCTTGGATTCATCTCACCTTCGTCTTCATCCTTTAGGCCGAAATTTAGGTGATACCAAGAACACATTTTCACAATACTTATTTAAGCATGCAACACATTCAAGTACCATGTTATTCCAATCTTACCCAAACAACCTCATAAAACTCACATTTAACACATGCATGCTTTCTTAGGTCTTCACAAGTTTCATCCAAGAGTTAATCTAGCCTAGATTTACTTAGGTGGACCTTAATTCACCTTAAGACAGCCCCATTTCATATTGCATGTAAGAAAAGATTACATCTTTGAAGGAATTAGTCACATGCAAGATAATGTTCTTAAGAAATCACTAAGGTACAAACATGAACTTAGTGTTTTCCTCTAAAGTTCACATCTTAGGAACATCTAGCCATTCAAGTCACTAATTCTTCAAATAAATCATGAAAGTCTAGTGTATACTTGCCTCTTCAAGCTAAAGCTCTTGCCTTTGCTTGGTTATGGAGTGAGTCTAGTTGAAATCCACCTCCTTTTCCACCCTTGACTACACGGTTTTGATGGAGAGGAAAAAGGAGAGTTAGTCTTCATTCAATAGTGAAAATAGAGTTCCAATTGAGGCTAGAACATCTTACCAAAGTAGGCTTGGAGTGGAGCTTCAAGTGTAGCAAGATAGCACCACCTAAGAAAGTTGAAATCTTCCACCTACTTGGACAAGGAGGCCACGGTTTTTGGGGTGGAGGGGGTGGTTCAAGTGAGCTTCATTCTTCACCAAATAAGAATTCACTTAAGGAATTTGGAATCAAGACTTACCTAGAGATCTTCTTGAGTCTTGAATATGAGCTTGATTGAGAACTCCTACCTTCAAGAAGGGGTGTGGCCGAAAGTTGGAGTGTGGAGGGAGGAAAAATTTCTTAAGTGTTGGCTTGCTTGAGAGGGGATTCAAGGTGAGCTTGAAGTGAGCTTCTAGGAACACTTAAAATAGAATATGTTGGGGAAAATGGGGAGGGGACCGACGGTGGGGGAGTCAAATGGAGGGACAAGGCTTTTGTGAAAAGTTGAGAAAAGGGTGTTGGGTTTGTAATTGTGTAAGGGCATGTTTGCATGCTTTCATTTTTTTATCATTTCTTTCTTGCATGCATGTCTTCTTTTCTTTTATTTTACTAGTTTATTCTTTGCATGTTTGTTGATTTTGGTATTTTATATTATTTGGTTTATTTAGGTTAATTTGTGGAGGGTTCTAGATCCCTTGGGAGGGTCTTGACCGAAAATAGGGGGCCTTTGGGGGTGTTTTGGTCATTTCATAATTAACATGTCCCACATTTATATAATTTATGCTACTATCTATTTTATCTAATATGATTTTTAATCTTGCTTTGTGAGCATCAATTACGTTTGTATTCTTACAAGAACAAGTTTACTTCAAGGGTGATCAATGGCCTTTGGCCGAATTCACAAGGTGTGTCACACACCTTGTGACGTTCGCTTGTATAACTATTTAGTGTCTGTCCTAAATGAACTTAAAGAATTTAAATAAAGAAGCGCTAATTTGACTCAAGTAACATGCACGTGAAGGAATCATCGCTTTTATTTCGTCACTTATTCATAGTTTCAAGTACATGGTCGTTGGGGCACAACAAAAATCATGTTAGGTTATTTTGAAAATCATCCAAAAGGGGGAGAATGTTGAGAAATATGTTTGGATAATTTTCAAAGTCATGATTTTAAGTGGTGAATACTTAAAAATGTCACACATGGTGTTATACGTGATTAAAAGTTGAAAAGTTGACATAGATTTCTCAGGTTATTGCACATCGATCGATCTATGTACATAGATCTCTCACATCGATCGATCCATGTAAGGCAGTGAAAGTTCAAGACCTTACGGCGAGACATCGATCTCTCAACCTGAGACACATCGATCGATTGATGTACATCGAACCCTCACTTCGATCGATCGATGTACATCAAACCATAACTTCGATCGATCGATGTAGGTCAGAAACAAATTCTAAACCTTACTGTGAGACATCGATCTCTGAAGCTGAGACACTTCAATCGATCGATGTCTAGGGTTTTTAGAAATATTTTTCTAAAATGTGATAAAATAGTTGTTTTCATTTGTATTTGATTTATACATGTTCATTATGTGTATATTATGTGTTTTTGGTGATTTTAAATGTCTTGTGACTAACGTGCCTTGGAAGTTTCTACAACTTACCAAAAGGGCAAAATTGGTATTTTGAGTTTTGTAGGAACATCACATGGTGAAAATATTTCAAGGGTGTATTCTTATACTATTTATCATGACAAAGGTGATATCATGATTATTTCTGACCATCCGGGTCATTTCTAGAGTTTTCTCATACCAGGGGCATTTTTGTTATTTCACCCCCAAAGGTATTTTTGGTATTTTCACTCAAGGAATCTCTTGAGCATATTATTATTTTCATTCTGGAGTTGAGATATTATTATCTTGAAGATTATATGGTGAGTTTTTATCTTATTCTCTCATATGATGATGCTATTGACTATAGGTGGCTATGTGAAGATTTGAGATGTCACATTCTATTTTTTCTTGAAGACCCTCTTATATATGTTATGAGAGCATTTTTATCATCATTATTCAGAGATATCAAAGGTGTTAAAGGTGTGGAAATGATCACGACATATAAGAAGAAATATTGAGAATTTTGGTGTTACACGTTGACATAATCTTGTCAACTATCATCTATTGATTTCTTCTTCAAAAATCTGAGTTGATATGCATATATACAGCCTTAAAAACATGATTTATTAGGTGGATATGATGTGGTATTCATTTTATGGATTGATGACAAGTGGACCAATCGAAAAAGAGCTAGTTGGCAAAAATTGCCAACTAGGAAATTTTGAAATATAGCCAACGGTTATGGCTGGTCATGGTAGGATTTTTTAAGTCAAAATGAAGACTTCACATGTCCTATTCTTGTACTTGAAGTTGAGGGTATTTTGGTGGTATTATCCTTCCTTATTATCTCAAAGTTACAAAGGATAATTAAGGTTAATTTTTTGAAAAAATGTGGCTGCTACCCTATTTTTGTAGATGATTTTCATTTGAAATGTATCAAAGCCTCACATGCCTATGTTTATGCCAAGAAGTTGAGGTATTATCTTCTCCATATTATCTTCATTTTGTAAAGGATAAATGAGACTTGCCAAGGTGGAAAAATCGGCCAACATGACATTGCCAAGGTGGACTAATCATTTTGTTTTATTTTGCCAAGTGTACAAGGCCAACCAATGATATGAAGACACTTGGACTTGATGATGAAGAAGGTGACACATGTGCATTTCTTATCTCCAATGCTCACTTCACACTATAAATAGGAGGCAATGGTGAAGAAGATGAAACACACTTGAAGCTCACTTGAAAAAGCATTGTTGATTTGTCTAGCTATCATCTTTTTCTGGTTGTTCTTGCTCTATTCTTTGTAGCAAACATGTTCTTGTTGTTTTTGTTAAGCTACAAGCCTCTTGAGCTTCATTTACAATATTGATTAGCCTTTCTATAAGGCTATATCAATAGGTGGTAGAGGTGTTGCAACTAAGTGTTGCATAGGAGGTGATTATCCAAGTCTTGAATAGGGTTGGCGTATAACCCAAGGATCAAGCTTGGTTCTTGTTGTAAGATGATTCATTTCATAGTGATATCCAAGTAAAGGTGTTCCTTGGGACTGGAGTAGGTCACATTGACCGAACCAGGATAATTTCTCGGTGTTCTTGTCTTGTTTCTTCATTTCTGTTTTCTGCCTATTTTTACTGTAATTTTCACACAACTTCTCACAATTTGAAAAATAGCTAAACACTTTCAAAATTCGTGATTTTTGTTGGAGTTATACTTCAGGCTTTTAGATTTCATTTGCAATAAGAATCACTTGATTTGAGCAAGGAAAAGTTAGTCTTTCAGTCTTTGCAAGATAACTGCTCTAATCTGGCTGCAATCTGATCAGTTTTGAGAAAACTTGAATTCTGTATTTATCAAGAATTGTTTAAGGTCAGGGCCTTTTGGAAACATTATCTACAATGATCACGAACACCACCACCTTGCGAGTGTAACCTGTAACGACCCGTTCCGAGCCCTAGTACTTAGAACGGTTCACCCGCCGTATTTCACTAAGGAAACACGTCAGCAGTGTGACGCAAATCGATGTCAGCAGAAGTCAAATAAAACCTCAAATCATCATAAATAATAAAACGTAGAATGGTCAAGCCAATGGTCAATAATACATCATCGAAAATAAAGGCGAATGTCTAAGTCCCCCAACAAGTGCATAAAATGAAACTGCGATCTCTAGTCCAAATATCAATAATGTCCTCGGTCCAAGTCATTGAGCAAAAGTCTTCTAAATCTATCGACATGCTCACACGAATTGATCACACCTTGATCAATCTTTTACAGCAATAAAGAGTATATGATGGTATGTAAGAAGCCTATTCAAGATGTATGAATATGAATACAATAGACTTTTAGAGAGAAGAAAGAAAGAAGTGTAGAAAGAAGGAGGTGAAAAACATTTTTGAGCACTTTGAAATTGTAAGCCTTGTCTTCTATTTTGTTTGTTTTCCTTCTTCTCTTTTTATCAACATTTTGGCCGCCCCCCTATGTCTTGCTTTCCTTCTTGAAATTTTTTTTAAGTCCTTGGAAGAGTATATTGCATCATTGTGACATTTTCTTGCTTACTTGGCAACTTCTCATTAGATGATCATTAAGCTCTTGCTTACTTGGCACTCTTTGATTTGATGGAAGTTGTCATCATTTGTTGACTAGATAAATCTGAAAATAATCCTTAAAGACATGTGCCAATTAGCCATAAAAGTGTTGCCATAAATCACATAATAATTCCACATAATTAGCAAGACAAATTATCACCAATTTCATCCAAAAAATCGCCCAACAATTATTCTCCACATGCTGAAATTTTCAGCATGTGTGATGTTCAAGACAAGTTCAAATTATTGCCATGTATGTAGTAGATTTATCTGTTGAAAATAAAAAATCAAATATGCTTAACTTTGAGTCATAAAAATCGGCCATAACACATTCCAACACATGCTGAAATTTTCAGCATGTGTGATATTAAAAATATCATCACATTATTTCCATAACATTTTTAAAACATTGCCATTTTATCTCCCAATCAATCCATATAATTCAAAGTAGTAAATATGTCACCATTAATAGTAAAAATCGGCCATTCTAATGCACACATACTGAAATTTTCAGCATGTGTCATAAATGTGACATAATGTGAATTGTTACCTTGTGTAACTCCTTTCTTTATGTTACCAACATTGTATGCTTCATTCTTGGACAATCAAGATGCCAACAAAGCTCCACATATGCTCCAACAAGGCTGAGCTAGGCGTGTATGATGAATGTACATGTGCTGAATTTTATTTTTGCAAACTTTGTAAAATAGTGCACATGTAATTATACACATATGGTATATTCCAATCAGCCCATGATTGATTTTTCTAGAACACTTTAGAATATATAGAGTATGTAAAAAGTGTCTAGATACATGTTATATGTCATGCCAAAAATGTTCCATGTGTTGTGTTCGTAGAAAACTGAATTTTCGATATTTGTCGATTATCCGATTTTCCCCCGATTAAATTCCAACTTTTTGCACATGTTATATATATTATGTTACACATAATATACATAAATTAAACTTTAATATTCAGCACTCATGGCTGATTAAAGTGGCGCCTAACATGTGACAAAAATTAAATTTGGAATCTCAACAATTTGACCTTAATTTAGGGTGATTTGTGTGTGCCAACATGGAATGATTTTATGGCTGTATATACCATTTGAGCCACGAAATTCGTGGCCATTTTTGAAGTGTAGGGGCTGGCCATCTATATATGGAAAGTACTTGATACGTTGGCGAAGTTTCGGTATTCACCCGATACGACAATTTTTATTTTAGAACCTTTTAACATGTCATAATAAATTTGTCACCACCATGACTTATATCATATGATATAAGACCTGAATATACTCATAAATATGAGTTAAATATAGTGGTGTGACATTAACGTACGTATGTAAGATATATAACGTGTCGGTAGTATATTAGAATATATGTGTATGTGCCTTTTATAAAAAATCTGAATATATATAAAAATATATGGTAAATGTCGTGTGAAAAGGGTGGAGAAAACTTTCAATTATTCAATTTTTTGTCTTTGTGCCTTTTCCAAATATAGCTTCCTTTAATGAACTACTTAGTTTATTTAACTAAGTACATCACTTAATTAACTAGTTTAGTTCATTAATGATGACACCTGAAAATAGTTCAAACACAACAAATTCTTGCCATTTGATGTAAGCTTTAAGGCTTCATGGCTCATTAGTACGACAACATTATATATGAACTATATAAGGCAGGTTTCATACAAAAACATGTCATGTCATAAAACGTGTCATGCATTTTTTTAATACACGTTATTTAAATCATGCATTTTGTAATCACTCAAACCCCTTTTTCTCAACAGAGTTGGGTTTAACTCTAGTCACCCTTATGTCAAGGTTCTATTTGTGATTAGTGAATACCGAGGAAGGTGTCCTCGGAGGACCTGTATAGCACCACTAGAAGGATGATTGAATAGTGGGTGTGGAAAATTTGGCTTTTAAAAACTTTTAAACCAAAAACCTCACTTCTAAAAACAATTTCTGTTTTCAGATTCTGATTTGAAACGATTTAAAGACCTAGTTACAGACCTCCAAAAATTATGAAATTTGGTATGGATGACCTTTCAGATGTTATAAGTATCTCATAAAAATTTTAGAAAAAAATCCACTCGTAACCCCTTAAAAATACGTTCTTGGTCAGATTGCTAGAATCTGCCAGAAACCGTGTTCCGACTTGAAAATTTTATTCCTATTAATTGGAGACTCCAAATGGTCTGCAAATTTAATGCCAACACCATCAAGATATTTATTATAATGGGTTGAAACAGTTTTCAAAAATTCTTTTGGGAAGTATATCAATCACGTTGATGTTCTCAACCTTTGCAACTCTGAAAATCAGATTGCACTAGTCTCAGAACTATTCAAGTTTGATTGACTTATACTTATCCAAATGAGTTGAAACTTACGCCAAATGTAAATTAGGAGGTGTGTCTATATTTTTGAAAAGTTTTGTAATTTTTAAAAAACGTTTACTATTTTTTATGTCGCAACGAAATTTATGCAGAATGCTGGAAACTGAAAGTAAAGTGCTGAAAGTAAGAACACCAAGAAATTTATACTGGTTCGATTAAAACAACCTACTCCAGTCTTCGAGGAAGCCTTCCGCGGTTATCACTAAACACCAAAATTACCTTAACACAACGGTTACTGGATTTATACACCAACTCCACCCTTTTACAAACAATACAATCAAGCACACTAGATCACTAACACCACCACATATTGAATGAAGGTTTGATCACACCTTGATCAACCTTTTACAACAATGTATGAGTGTGGGTAGTATAATCAAAGCCTATACAATATTTTGAATATGTGAACAATAGGATTGAGAGAGGAAGAAGAAGAAAAAAATGTAGAAGAAGAGAGTAGAAGATCCTTTTGCACTTGAGAGAAAATGAGAGTTGTCCTGCTTTTGTTTGCTCTACTTCTCCTCTTTTTATTCAAAAGTGGGCGCCCCCTTAGGTTATCTTCCTTCTTGAGAAATCTCTTTAATATCCTTAGAAGATTGCCTTGTGTAGATGTAACACCTCGCTTCCGAACCCTAGCATCGAGAACGGAGAACCTGCCGTAGCCTACTACGAGGACTACAAGGCGTCGTTCAAACTTCTTTACGCATCAGAACAGAGGTAGAAATTTTTCACGGAAACGATAATTAAAGAAGTAAACGTCCTGATTAAATTAAATCCATCAGAATAAAATCAAGTACAAGGGTTGACGAAACCCGCTAAGTCAAGTATGAAATACTAAAATCAAACAATAGACCTAGGTTAAGGTCTATCTGACTATCCCAAGAACAAGCTCTTGATCAACAAGATCCCTTCTCGAGCCCAGATCACTCTTCCCAGCTAGCATAATCTGTCCTATCCTCGATAAATACATATACTCCTAATCCTGCTCACCTGTGGAGGGGAGGTGGGGGTGAGTGATGGGAGTCACTCGTAGGTTACCCGTCTCTCCCGAAAAGAGACTGTCACATACTGAGTCGGGTAAACAAATAAAGCACGTAAAGCATAAACAGATAAATAAATAAATAAAGCAAATAGAGCATAAATAAAGAATTAGCACATACTTGACCCGATCCGTGTCCCAAAGCGTATCACTGAAACAACTTAATAACAAGGTCATCGATGATCACAACAATAACAAATGCAATGCGCAACTTCATGATGCATGCTCTTCTATCTCCGTGACACACGCAGTCATTTAATATCACACGCTATGCTCTTTCTTTTCTATGTTATGCTATGCATGTCCCGGGTCCTATTAGGTGAAGGTAATCATTATTATCAACACCCATCAAACCATATGTCCCGTAGGACCACACGACTCATAGGCCAAATGCAATGCTCGTGCCATGAATGTGTCACACTTTCACACTTCTGTTCCCTTATGTTGCATGCTCCGTTCTATGTTGCGTAGTTACCCTATGTTGCGTGGGGTTCATTACTGTATTTATCTTCTACCATTATTTTATCTTTCTAGACTTTATTTTAGGTTTCTAAACTTTATTTTATAATTCCTAGGCTTTCACACACTTTAATCTTTTATTTAAATATTTTAATCTTCCCCTACTATTTTTATTTCTTTATCTTAATTTATTTAATGGGTTATATATATATATATTTATATTTATCTACTTATATATTTTTTTTCTTCGGCCCCAGCCCCCATTTCATTTTCAAATTTTTTTTTAAAATTTATTTATTATTGTATGTTATTTATTCTATTTTATTTGCTGTACTCTGATTTTTTTATAATCATTATATTGTTTTATTTAGTTATCCCCCATTATTATTATTTTAATTTAAATACATGCCTGTTTAATTTTATATTTTCGGTCTCTCCCATCCTACGCAGCCCAGCCCGCATCATTTTCTGTGGCCCGCTGGTCGCTGGCCACACATTTTTTTTAAACTTCCGTTAGATTTTGGGCCAGTCAATTTCCAGCAGGTCTGGCCCGCGAAGGCTGCAGCCGGCTTGCTGGCCTCTGGCCCGCCTCAACCTTTTACTTTTTTTTATATTTCTACAAATCTGGGCCGCATTACCTGGCCTGCTGCGGTTGAGGCCGGCCTGCCATGGCTGAGGCAGGCTGGCCTGCGTTTTTCTTTGTATTTATTTTATTATTTTTCTTAATTAATTTATATATTTGTTCAAAAATCCATAACTTTTCCAGTTTAACCCCAATTTACCCCAAACCAATTCCATTGGACTTTGTTTAACGCCATCTACATAACTCCACTGACGACATCAGCACGTGTTCTACACGCGCCGCTCAGGGGCACGCGTTGGCTGCCGCGCGTGTGCTACACACGCCGCCTCCAGACGTGTTTTTCGACGAACCAAAACTATTCCGGCCTATTTCCCTGCTATGTGATCTATATCTAAGGCCATTCACACAATTTTCACACCAAAACATAAAGATTCACGGATAAAAACATAAAGTATAAACATACAGTGATAAACTAAAAATCCCAATACAGAATGCGAGGGAATCTAAAGCAATCCGACAGAGGGGATGGTAACCTACCTGTCAATCAGAGAATTCCCTAGATGAAGTGGTTAGATTTGGTGCGGTGTGCTTAGTGTTGTACCCCACCAAAAAGTCATATTATACTTGAAGACTCGTATAAGTGAATTAATAAAGTGGCATCCTTCAAGTGCATTTCACTAAGATTCCTTTGTGCTTCTTTTATTTTATGTTGATAAGCAAACAATATAATTATTCAAGAATGAGATATGGATCATGACCAATTCAAATTCACCCAAGGGGGGCTTAAGAAAATTTCGGCCACAAGGTTTGGGAAGGGCCTTAAAGGGGTTTTCCCAAATTATAGGAGAGTTTAATCTTAAGGCCTCCCTAAAATAACCCCAAATGAAAATTAAGGAGTTGTATGTAGTGGGCAATTCTTTTCCCAATTCTTGGAAAATTTCGGCCCTAGCCCAAGGGGAATTAAAAATTTCCTAATTTTATTTTTAAAACAAGAAAAGGGGAAATAATTAATAAAAAGGGGACAAATACCCACATGGCTTCTCATTAAACTCATTTGGAAAGAAATTAAGCATGGTAGAGTTCCCCCCAAAAGTCAAAACCGCCGGCCCCCTATGTTTGACCAAGAAGATTACCTGGTTACTTAATATTTACTACAAGATTAAAGAAATAACTCTAGTTGGATAAAGTAACCTAGGTTAGCTACAAAGTAACTATAGTTGACATAAAGTAACTATAGTTGGCATAAAGCAAGTATAGTTGACATAACGTAACTATAGTTGACATAAAGTAACTATGGTTGACATAAAGTAACTATAGTTGAACTAAAGTAACCTTGGTTGGACAAAAAGTAACTAAGGCTAATTAACTCTAATTAGCCTAAACCAAGCTATGGTAAACTCCCTTCCCCCTTCACTACACCCACGGCTACCTTCTTGCCAAGGGAAGAAAATTTCTCCAAAGAAACTCTAGAACATTCAACTCTCAAGAAGTCACAATGGAGCAAAGAGACTTCCCTATTCCTCTATTGTAGTATACGGCTAGTTGAAGAGGTCCAAGAACCATCTTCAAGCTCCAAGAATTCATCTAGGTAAGTACATGCTAAGCATTCTAAGTGAATTTTATGTTTCAAAGAATTAAACTCACATTGGTATCCCTCTTGTCTTGCCAAAAACGTGACACTCAAATGGTCACTAGGAGAAGAATTGTCAAGCTACTAGGAGAAGCTAACACCTTAGTGGTGTGAATCCATTTCAAGCACATCCAAGTTTCATTTTAGTAAGGAAATCATATCCTCAATATAGTTGTTTCTTCATTAAGATGATAACTAATGTTCATCCTTCTTCCTCCTCTCAAGACCGTGTGATATATGTGAAGTTGGAGGAAGACTTCACTCCATTTCAACCAAGGCTCATGCTATGGAAGAGCTCTAAGGTTCAAAGAGGCAAGTATACTCTAGCCAATCTTGCCTTATTAGTGAAGTGCATGCTTGAATGAATAGCCATTATTAGGCTATGAATCTTAGTTAAAGATGCTAAGTACAAGACATGAAAACTAGTTGTTATAAGAAAAGTGATGGTATGAGCAAATGATTTGTTGTATGAATGTGTGTGACTGTTTTGATATGATTCATAAACAGTTTATTTATGGTTTAAAGCATGTTATGAGGCTTGTAAACATTAGGTTGAAGTGGGTGTTTAATGGGTATTAAGTCAATTTTAAGGAATGAAGTTGACTGGAAATGCTTGAACCATAAAAGTGAAGAAGTGCTGGAACTACTGGAGCTAGACAGATTTGTGTAACTAATTGTGTGACCTGAAAACGAATCTTAGGAGTGTTGAAATTGGCTAGTTTTTGGTATGATGATAGCCTTATATGTTTATGAAATGTGTGAGCTGGAATTTCAATAAAAGAAGTTGTGGTTTGTCCTTAATGAAATTTTTAGTAAGAGTTGGTAAAACAGAAGTACTGGAGCAGGACAGTTTTATGTGACATGTTTTCACGACCTGGAAATGAACCTTAGGAATGTCCAAATTGACTAATTTTGGTATGGTGATAACCTCATATGTGTAGTAAATATGTGAGTTAGAATTTTGGTAAAATAATATGTGGATTGACCAGAGTGTAATTTTTAGTAGGAACTGCTCGGACAGAAGTACTGGAGCTGAACAGTTTTATGTGGTATGTTGTACGCCATGCAAATGGACCTTAGGAACATTAAAATTGGCTAATTTTTGGTATTCAAATAGCCTTATATGTTTATGAAATGTGTGAGTTGGAATTTTGGTAAAAGAAGTTGTGGATTATCCTTAATAAATTTTTTGGTGAAACTGGTCAAACAGAGTCATTGGAACAGGACAATTTTGAGTGGTAAGTTGTTTAGGAATGTGAAAATGAGTTGATTTTTGGTATGATTATAGTTTGACATGTGTATGACATCTGTGAGTTGGAATTTTAGTAAAAAGAGTTGTTGTTTGGTCACAATGAAATTCGTGGTAAAACTAGTCATTCCAGATTCTGCATGTACCTAGCTGGGGGAAAGTAATTAGTTGTCCCCATTAAACTTATTGGAATGCCTTGGAATTTTTATGGTAATTACCTAAGGCATATATGTACATGTTCATGTAAAGAAAACAGCATAAAACCACCCTTTTGATGATTAACAACTGAGTTGAAGTTAGTTGTACAAAACTGGAAAACAGGACAGTTTAATGTCTTAAGTTGTAAGGCTTTGCTCTTGCTCATTTAAGCTTGAATGTGATGTTTGGCCCTATGAATATCGTTCCTTGGTGAGTTAGCTATGTTTTCCAGGTGAGGAATTAAAATGAATAAGGTTTTATGACCCATGAAACTGAGGAAAAGCGGTACTGCCCTGCTACAAAATTTTTATGGTATGAGTCTGAGAATTCATTATGCATGTGTATGGCATGAACTTATGAAAATGAGCACGAATTGATTAGCACAAGGCTGTATGAACAGAATGTGATTGCTGGATAGTTTTCCCAGCTTAAACGACAAGTCCGTGCATGCATGTTATGATGTATTTGTTCACGAGTCGCATAGTGCATGTCATACATTGCATCATCGTCATTTACATGATTCATGGAACTGATTTTATGAGAAAGAAAGATTAAAAGCGTTTTTAAAGAAAAGATTCTGTTTTGAAAGAACGCTTTCCACCGGTACCGTGTGTGTATGTTTCCTAGCCAGTAAGGACCCACCCAGATCCGGAGTTAATTGATCTAATGATATTGACCGTTCGGACCCGGAGAGAATAGACCCGATAAGTGATGACATTACCGTTCCGAATCCGGAAATAATAGATTCGAAGGAGAGACGTGACCGCCTCAGATCCAGGAAGATAGATCTGAGCTGATAACGTTACCGTTCTGAATCCGGGAATAATAGATTCAAAGGGGAGACGTGACCGCCTCAGATCCGGGAAGATAGATCTGAACACTCTATGGTTTTCTTGACGATGATGTTTTGAAAGAAAGGCACGAAAGATCATATCCTCATTTTTATCATGATGCATCACACGTACATATGCATGCATGTCATATTTATTGAGTCATCGTGTAGTGGCACATGATACTTAGACTAAGTTGTTATAACTTGGTAGTTCCTAAGTTATGATCTTATTAAGTGATGATCCTTGATATGTTACAAACTTATGCAAGTTGCAGTCTTTTATTGTCATGTTCTTTAAGTAACGATCTTGCTTAAGTTATGATTTTGACGCATTAAGTGTTGATCACTAACGGGTATTGGATGGAGGTCAGGTATGTTTCTAAACAGAATTTTGGGGGTTCAGTTCTTGTATGTATTTTCCATTTAATGCATGATTGTTTATGGTATACTTGCTGGTGACTTTGTCACTCACCCCTTATTTTTCCTCCCAGAGGCTGCAGGGAATAAAGTAGAATGGATTGAAGATGAGCCTAGGGTTTTGTACCCGTAAGACGTGTGTGAGATGGATGGCCTAGGAGGCATGATGAGATGGTTGTGATCGATGACTTTTTATGTAATTGTGATGGGAACAATTACTTTTGGGAATTTCTGTACTTTATGATTTGGGTTGTAAAACTGATGAAGGTCTCATAGACGTTTTTAATTCAAAGTTTTTATTCTGCCACGGTTTCGCTTACTTGCTGACGCGCAAGCACGAAAGTCCATGCATTTCATCATGGACTACGACATGTTATAGATCGACGCCTGGTACTCTCCTTAGTGAAGTACGGCGGGTGCACCGATTCCGGCTGGGCCAGGATGCGGGGCACTACACTTAGCCTCTCTTTTTCCCCTTTCCTCTTCTCTTTTCTCTTTTTCTCTTCTCCTCTTGCCTTTACTGCTCACTGACGGAACATCCCCTCCTCTTACCTTTTTTTCTTTTGTTGCCCATAAGGCTGCCGAATGGTGGAACAAATTGGGGATTGGTGGGTTTTTTATTTAGGTAAGGTGGAAATTAATAGGGAGAGGGGTTATGACTTAGATTTAGGAAGTTAATTATTATTATTTTATTTTATTTTTTTCCTTTTGAAGTTTAAATCCTAATAAACTAATTCCCCCTCCCTTATCCCCACTAATTTTGGCATACACTATCACACACACACACATGTAATTACTTAATTATTTTCTTTATTTATTTTTTTCGGTCCTAACAGTAGATATGACACCATCTTGCTCACTTGGAACATTATGATTGGAGGGATGACTTGGCCTTGCTTACTTGACACTTGATTATTTGTCCAACATGTCACCATTTAATGAGCTGTAAAATCTGAAAATAACTCATAAAACATGTGCCAAAGAGAATTCAAAATGTTGCCAATTAATCATCATTCAATCCCTTCAGTTTTGGGAAGCAAATTTGGGTACATTCGGAGCAAGAAATCGGCCACCTTATGCAATGTGCTGAAAGTTTTAAGCATGTGGCTATTTTTCAAATCTTTTCAATTGTTACCTTGTGTAGCTCCTTCTTTTATATCACTAACCTTGTGTGGCATATTCTCAACCAATCAAGATGCCAACTAAGCTCCACATAGGCTCCAATGTTGCTGAGAATGGCGTGTAACATGGCTAGCATGTGCTGAAATTTTACTTTAGTAAGCTTTGTCAAATAATGCACAATAATTACACATATATGGTAAATTCCAATCAGCCCTTATTTGAATTTTCTAGAAAACTTTAACATGTCTTTAATGTGTACAAAGTGTCTAGATACATGTTACAAGTCATGCCAAAAAGTTCCATGCGTTATGTTCGTAGAAAACTGAATTTTTGACTTTCGTCGATTACGTGATTTTTCTCTGATTAAATTCAAAATTTTTTCACATGTTATATATATTTTAACACATAATATACATAAAATAAATTAGATATTCATCTCTAATGGCTGACTTAAAGAGGCGCCCCATTTGCCTTAAAACTTTGAATTTGAAATCTCCACAATTTGGCCTAAATTGTGGGTGATTTGTGTGTGCCAACATGGAATGATTTCATGGCTGATCTGAACATGTGAGCCACGAAAGTTTTGGCTATTTTTGAAGTATATGGTCTGGCACCTTTGTATGGCAAGTACGTGACACGTTGGCAAAGTTTCCGTAGTCACACGATACGACAATTTTCGGTTTACAACCTTGTAACGTGTCGTTATATGTTTGTCATCGCCATGAATTATATCATATGATATAAGACCTGAATATACTCATAAATATGAGGTGTATATAGTGGTGTGACGTTGATGTACGTTTGTAATATTTGTAACATGTCGGTAGTACGTCGGAATATATGTGTATTGTGCCTTTTTTAAAAAAATCTGAATATAATATATATATATGTATATATATATATGTATATATATATATGTATATATATATATATGTATATATATATATGTATATATATATATATATATGGTGTGTGAAGAAGAGTGGGAGGAGACTTTCCATTTCCAAGGTTGTTGCCATAAAGCCTTCTCCAAATATATCTCCATTTAATGAACTAGTTAGTTCATTAACTTAAGTACTTTATTTAATGAACTAGTTTAATTCATTAATGGTGGCACTTGAAATTGTTCAAAGACAACAAATGTTTGCCATATGATGTAAGCTTTAACGCTTCATGGCTTGTTAGTGCGGCAACAATATATATAAAGCATATGAGGCATTTATATCACAAAAATGTGTCAAGTAATAAATTTTGTCATGCATTTGGTAAACTTGTACTATTTAAATTATGCATTTGTAAATCATTCAATAGTTTCTAACACTTGAGTATGGTTGCGTACATCCGACCCCCCATACCTCGGCATAGGCGGGAGCCTCTAAGGCAATTGGGTAATGTTGTTGTTGTTGTTGTATTTGTAAATAATTCAAACACTTTTTCTCAAAAATCTCCCCATTTTGATGATTTACAATATAACCCTGGTTCATGATTTAGATATAATTGCTTTCCATCCAATTATGCACAAATTCGAATTTTGAATTTTGAAGTATCGTTGTCTCCCCCTTAAATTGTGCAATCATACTCTCTCCCCCCTTAAATCACTCTCTCTTCCCTTAAATCATGCACTCTCTCTCCCCCTTTATTTTGTAAATAATATCAAAAGTGCATGTAAAGGTGTAAAGAAATAGCAATTTATAGCATATAGAAATCATGCATTTGTAGCACGTTCCTAAGGATTATTGATTCAACCCTTTGCAAATGTACCTTTTGGTACCCAAACTGGGGTGACCTTCCTAGGTCTTCCAAAAAGTAAGTAAAAGAGATGAAGAAGCAATGTAATAGATGTTCGGTGCAAATCCGTTTGGCCTTTGGCCGAGAATCCCATCATGCACATGGTATGGTTTTCGTTTTTGATATGCATTTCGGTTTCTATGAGTAGTTTGTGATCTAGATGCATTAGTCTTAAATGAATGTCGCGTATGCATCAATGATTTCCTTTCATCTCTATATGATACATGATTATACTTTGTATGTGATGAAAAAGGAGTACAATGAGATACAATGGGTTGTGCACTAGACATCTTCTTAGGTTACGTAGTTGTCTTAAATGCATGCAGTTTCTTCGATAAAACAAATTTGGTAGACTTATCTTTATTATCTTCCACATATCCTAATCTGGTTTTATCATTTTCATGCTTTTGGGAAGAAATGAGACGATTTAGCATACTTGTACCCGTACCGAATTGTATTATCGTTTTTTCTAGATCTTCATTTCTTGATCTCAAATATGAGATCTCGGCTTTCATTTCATTATTCTCCTCTGTCAAAGATGAAATTTCAGACTTTAATTAATTTATCATGCAAGAAGACTCTTGTTTTGAATCGTTTAATTTAGATACAAGATTCGAGTTAGAAGATTCTAACAATTCTTGTCTTCAACTAAAGGTTTCTTTTCTTCTGCAAAAGCCTTAGCAAACTTATGTAATTCAAGATATTCAACATACAAATCATTATAAGATAGTTCAGAATCCAAATCCGAATAAGAATTTACCTCATTATCAAAAGGTGGAGGCCTTTGGCTTGACATACCTTCTTGTTCGGTTTCCTGGCTAGTGGATGCTATCTCAAAAATATTGTTATATCTTCTAGTTGTGAGTGTACCTATGCTCTGATACCACTTGTACTACCTGTATAGCACCATTAGAAGGGGGGATAAATAGTGGATGTGGAAATTTTGGTTTTTAAAACTTTTGAACCAAAAACCTCACTTCTGAAAAAGTTCCTGTTTTCGGATTTTGATTGAAATGATTTAAAGACCTAGTTACAGACCTATAAAAATTATAAAATTCGGCGTGGTTGAACTCCCAGATGTTATAAGAATCTCACAAAAATTTCAAAATAAAACTCCACTCCTAACCCCTTGAAAATACATTCTTCGACAGATTGCGGGAATCTGCCAGATTCCATGTTCCGACTTGAAAAATTTATTCCTATTAATTGGAGACTCCAAATGGTCTGACAATTTAATGAAAACACCCTCAAGGTATTTATTATAATGGGTTGAAACAGTGTTCAAAAATTCCTTTGGGAAGTATATCAATCACGTTGATGTTCTCAACCTTTGCAACTCTGATTGCACTAGTCTCAGAACTATTCAAGTTTGATTGACTTATACTTATCCAAATGAGTTTAAACTTATGCCAAATGAAAACTAGGAGGTGTGGATATGTTTTTGAAAAGTTTTATAATTTTTGAAAAACGTTTACTATTCTTTCTGTCGCAATGAAAGTGATGTAATATGCTGGAAACTGAAAGTAAAGTGCTGAAAGTGGAAAACAAAGAATTTTATACTAGTACGGTTAAAACAACCTACTCTAGTCTTCGAGGACACCTTCCTCGATTATCATTAAAAAACTTGAAGGAATAGTTTGACTCACAACCTTCATGCCACTACAATGATTTAAATAGCACTAGGTTGGTTAAGTAATTTGGTTATTGAAAGTTTAGGGGCTGGTTTAGTGTGTCTTTGTTCTTGACCCATGAATGACTATGATATGAATTTAAGCATATTAAGACATGATTAAAAAGGGCAACAAGTGAATGGATTAGTTGCTTAAGGATAGTTCACGTCTTAAAAGATGAAAAGAATGCATTTGTGGTGTGTATCTCTCCCTACACACCCCTCGGCCTTGATGGGAAAATTAAGGAAATGAATTGCTTCAATCGTTATGCCTCTAGGACGGTTTAAAGGTCGTTTTGATGCTAAAGTTTCACTTAAAAAGAAGGACAAGGGACTGTTTTGACTCATGACCAAGTTTGATAAGATTTAAGTTCCACATAGTATTTCCTATGCTAAGATAATCAAATATGTGGGACTGTTTTGTATGCAATATTATTGTGCATATTAGTGAGATTCTAATGCTTGGTTATGTTTATTGAAGCTACTAAAGTAATGCTTGAAGGTGTAGCCACTAGGATTGGTTAAAGATTTAAGGAAAAGCTTGGAATTAACAAAGAGCAAAATTGTTATGATTGTTGGTTCATTAGGCAAAATTGTTTTGGCATGGACGGACTTGTACACAACTAAATTGACAAATGGAAAAGTTAGGGGCTATCTAAAATTGAACACTAGGATGTTTTGAGGTTTTTGAGGATAAATGGTAGTCATAAAAAGATGATTTTGGATGCCGTATGGATGCAGAAACCGAACAGTAGACTGTATCGGTATATTTTTGTGAAACAGTTCAGATCGGCCTCTAAGTCCGCCCATCAATTCATATAATTCATGACTAGATAGTAAGAGGCCTAAATGAATCAGTTTATAAGGAGTTTGGTAAGATGGAACTATTTAGGGGTAAAAAACAGGGGATGAAATGTACGATACAAAGCCGAAATTTTCAGCTTTGTGATTTAAGTAATGAACCGCACTTGTTATGGATATGAAACTAAGGACGTTTTGGACCATGGAAACCCATCACCCACTGGATTATGCATCATGTGCATATCATGTCATCGTTTTTAAGGTAAAGTTCTGTTTTGAAAGAAAATTAAAATAGTTTTAAAAACACATATCGAACGATTTGTCTTTACGTTTGATTCTGGTATATGTTCTGTTCTAGACTCGATATCAGGGTATGTGTTCTGTTCTAGACCCATATGAGGTATTGTTCTATTCTGGACCCGAGCGTAACATCCTATCATGGTATCCGGGGTATTGTTCTGTTCTAAACTCATATGGGGTATTGTTCTGTTCTGGACCTGATATCGGGGTATTCTCTAGACCCGTACGTAACATCCTCAGTAGGTTAGGAGGCAGATGAGGTGTTGTTCTGTTCTGGATGGAATCACTCGTAGTAGACGATAGGTCCATACGGGGAAAAGCAAAGGCCATGGTTTAATACTCTGTCTTGTTATGTTCTGTTCTAATCTGTTCTGTTCTGTTCCGTTCTATTCTCTAATGCATTACTCTATTTTACTTTGCACTGCATGTCATCATGTTGCATGGCTTTGATATCACCGTAAAATATAATGTGACTTTTATGAGTCGTAAATAATTGGTTTAGCATAAACGTGAAGTAGAACGGTAAGTTATGGTATCAATGGGAATAGATACGGGCTTGATTTATCAGGTATGTAAGCATGTTTAAATCTCACTATGGTAGGTTTGAAATTCTTATTTATTGTTCTGATGTGTGTTGGTAGAAACTGTAATAATTTTCTGGAGAAGAGGTTGTAGTCCGCGTTGCAATAATATGGGTTGATAATTTGGATATGAAGTTTGCTAGACTAATAGGCCGATAATCCGAAAATGAGCGTGGGGATTGAGTCTTTGGCAGCAAGATGATTAAGGTGCTCCCCATTTCCTTTGGGATAGGAATGCCCAGAAAAAATTCTTGCATTGCTTTGTGTACATCCTCTCGGATTATATCCCAACTGCTACGGAAGTAATATCCATTATATCCATCTGGACCCGGTGCACTGTTTGGATCCAGTGACCATACTGCTGCTTTCACCTCAGATTGTGTTAGTAAGGCCATGAGCATTTGGTTATCCATTGAAGATATGAGATGTGGAATATGGTCAAGAATAGAAGTGTCATCTGATATTGGCTCTGCTGTGAACAATTTTCTATAATACTCAACGGCCGCATGTTGTATTCCGGCTTGTGTGTCAATGGTCAACCCCGCCTCATCGCGTATTTGGAGAATTGTCTGTCCTTTACTATATTGTGAAAAAACGCCGTGTTTGCATCCCCTTCAGCTATCCATTTCTATTGTGCTTTTTGAGCCCAATATTGAAGTTGCTTGCGTGCAGCGATCTTGTATTTCGCCTGAGTTTCATGATAATGCATGTGTGTCTCTGATGTTGGATTTGCGTCATAAGCACGTTCACACCGAGTTAGCTACTGTTCCAAATGAGATACTTGGTCAAAGATATTACCAAAAACATTTCTATTCCATGTTTGAAGATCTTTCTTCAGGCGTTGCAATTTGTTGTATAACCCTCGCATGCCTCCTATTGTGGGGTAAGACTCCCAAGACGATTTCACAAAGATATGAAAACCTTTATGCTCTACCCACATGTTTTGGAACCGGAAGGACTTAGGGCCACTAAATGATGTCTGTATTGAACGAAGGAGCAACGGTGCATGATCAGATGTTAGTCTTGCAAGATGTTTCACCCAAAGATTTGGAAACAACGCATTGTAGGACTCTGAACATAACATACGATCTAATCATCTCCAGACCATTCCTAATCCTCGGCCACTTGCCCAAGTATACATTGAGCCCTCATACGGCAAATCTATTAATTGACAATAAGAAACACAGTCACTGAATTCTTCCAATGAGGAAATCGAAGGTGTTGATAATCCATCATGTTCTGTAATAGATAGAAATGTGTTGAAATCCCCTCCAATTAACCACGGATCCGAATAATTATCATGATGGAACTGTAATGCATTCCATAGTCGACGGCGATCGGTGATAGTATGTAACCCATATACTGAAGTGTACCAAAAAACAATGTCTGTGCCAACTAACTGAAATTTGAAATGAGAGCATTGCTCATCATACATTGTAGAAAGAAGTTTGAGATATTGGCTTGCCCAAAAGACCTATATTTTACCCCGACACACGGATTCCGCATGTGAAAATTTTAGACGATGTTGTATTTGAGGCAAATGTACAGCATCTCTCTTTGGTTCAATGATGACTAATAAATGCAGCTTGTGAGTCTTTACTAATTTGCGAATGCGTACCATTAAGGCCGCAATTCCCCGTACATTCCAAACTAGACAATTCATTGGGAAGAAGAAGAAGATAAGTGTGAAGAGCGGGTCAGCCTGTCTGTAGGCTGTGCATGTGAGGCCACCATTTCTTGTTTAGTAAGACGTCTTCTTGTGATTGGATTAGGCTCCTCCAGCTCTTGCAGCAGTGATCTGTAGTTTTTGCAAAGGAGCCCTCTGTTTGTACATCACGGCCTTCATGGATGGGATTGGTGATGATCCAGTGGGGGAGCTGCTGAAAGTGGATTTTGTGGTGGATGCATACCAGGAGGCTCCGTGTCATGTGTGAGTAATTCTGAATCTGACCTTGTGGCATCTAATACATCATCGTTATCCTCCATAATTTGGACCAAAGATATTCCTGTTCGTGATAAATCTTGTTTTTATGACAGCGTTTGTAGTACAGCGTTGTCATCTAAAGTTTCTGTGGCGTCTTGCCGCTCCTCATCCTAGCAGTCCTCGTCATGGTGGTTATCATCTGGTGCAACGTCATCATCATCCTTCCCTTCCACTGTCACAGGCTGCATAGGAATATTTTTCTTCGGTGTCCATCGCTTGGCTTTTTCTTTTGGTTTGATAGTGTTATGGGATGGTTCGTTGTGCTGTATTTCCTGCCCCCTCCTTGTTTGGTTGTTTGCAGTTCTTGTCATCATGTCCCAATATGCGGCAAGTAGTGCAGAATTGAGGGACATTCTCATATTCTACTGTTGGATAAATTTCATGATCTCCCCCTTGAATATGGAGGCATGTGGGTAGGGGCTTAGAGATGTCTACTTCGATACATAGCCGTACCACCGATGGCCTCATGCCATTAGATGTTGCAAAATCCATTTTCAAGGGCAGACCTATCATATGAGCAATCTCCCATAGGGCAGATTTATTTTTCAAATATAGGGGAACACCACGGGTGGAAACCCATATTGGAACAATTGGCTTATCAATCTTGCGATCAAAATCTGGCGTCCACTTTGTTACCCTCATAATATAGCCGTTAACAGACCATGAACGACGTAAAAAGCATCTATGATAATCTTCCGGTTATTGAAATGTCAGAATAACATGCTGATCATCTAGCAGGCCTAACTTAGGAGTTGTTTTAAATCCAATCCGTTCCATGCACGTAGACAATTGTTTCATGTTTGGCCTTCCATTCCAAAAAGAGCCAACCAACGTATATTTGTATGGCAATGAATATCAATCAAGTTCATCTTTTGTGAATGAAATTGAAGGCATACCTTTATACCGAGTTATTGATCGGATTGATGAAGCCGGCTCCAGAGTAGTGGGAGCAACCGCCGCCGCAAAAGTTTTGGTGAAAATAGGTGGATCCGACATGATCGCATGAAAGAAAAATCGCAAGATGAATTATTGTGGACGTTCGGAGTCGCAGTGTCCAGTGAGACAGGCAATGCAGGTGAGAAGAGATCAGAGTATGCAGAGAATTGAGAAGAAAGACGGGATCTTGAGCCATGTTTAGCCGTCACAAGCGAAATCGCCGGAGCCGCCACAGTCCATCTCTTTTCTCCACATATTATATATATATACATATATATACATATATATATATATATATATATACATATATATATATATATACATATAGATATATATACATATATATATATATACATATATATATATACATATATATATATACATATATATATATATCTTTCTCTTATACATACACATATGTATATATACATAAAAAAAACCTGGATGGAGGTGGCGGCGCAAAATGGCGATCGTCGGCTTTGGCGATCTTTCATTCGTCTTCTTCACTCCCTCTGTATTCGGCAACCTTCTTGTAGGAATATGAGGGTTTGAGTGATTTCAAAATAAAAAATTTGAATATATATATATATATATATATATATATATATATAAACGTTGGATATATATATATATATACACAAGTGTACATGTATGCATGATAACTTGCCTTATTTAGCTTATATATTATGTTGCCGAACTAACGAGCCATGAAGCTTTAAAGCTTACATCATATGGCGAACATTTGTTGAGTTTATACTATTTTCAGGTGCCACAATTAATGAACTAAAGTAGTTCATTAAGTGAAGTACTTAGTTTAATAAACTAAGTAGTTCATTAAAGGAAGATGCATTTGGAAAAGACATGAAGGCAACATGGCTATGGAAGGAAAGTTCTCTCCTCCTCCCCACATCAAGTCTCACACGCCATTTATATATATAAACTATATATTTTCAGATTTTTTTTAAAAGGCACATACACATATATTCCAACGTACTACTGACACGTTATATATCTTACGTACGTACGTTTACGTCACACCACTATACTTAACTCATATTTATGAGTACATTCAGGTCTTATATCATATGATATAAGATATGGTGATGACAAATTAAATACGACACGATAAAAGGTTCTAAACCGAAATTTGTCGTATCGGGCGATACCGAAACTTCGCCAACGTGTCACGTACTTGCCATAAATAAATGGCCAGCCCATATACATCAAAATTTATTAAAAATTTCGTGCCATACACTGTATATTGAGACAAAAATACTTTCCATGTTGGCACACACAAATCATCCCACATTTAGGCCAAAATGTGAAGATTCCAATTTTATTTTTGTCACATGTTTATGGTACCACTTTAAATCAGCCAAGTGCTGAAAATTAAAGTATATATTATATATATTATGTATAACATAATATATATAGCATGTGCAAAAGTTGGAATTTAAATTAGAGAAAAATCGGGTAATCGATAAATATCGAAAATTCGGTTTTCTACGCACTTGACATGGAACGTTTTTCTTGAACATGATGTGGCACGTATCTAGACACTTTTTACATATAATATACATCTTAAAGTGTTCTAGAAAATTAAATTAAGGGCTGATTGGAATATTACATGTGTGTATTATTAAATGTGCATTATTTTTCAAAGTTAGCAAAAATAAATTTCAGCACATGTATATACACTTTCAAACGCCACTACAGCTGATGTGGAGCACATGTGGAGCCTTGTTGGCATGTTGATTGGTCAAGGATCAATCATACAATGTTGATGAATCAAAGAGAGAAGCTACAAAAGGTAAGTTTTCAACATACACCTCTCTTATGTCACATGCTGAAAATTTCAGCATGTCACACTAGCCATGGCCGATTTCTTCATCATTAAGGAATATATTTTGTTAATTTTGCATTAAGGAATAAATCAAATGGGTTATGGAAATGTTTTGAATACTTTATGGAATAAAGGAAGTGATATTTTTGAATATCACACATGCTGAAAAATTCAGCATGTGTGTAGTGTATATGGCCGAAATATAGGCCACATGGTTGTCAAATTTTATTCTATACATGATGAGAATATTGTATACTTAATGATGATTGAATTCTTAAATTAAAACAATGCAAAATAGGCAACATTTTGAAGAAAGAGTGGATGTTACACATGCTGAAATTTCAGCATGTGCAAGACATGTTTGTGACCGTATGTGACACCCTTTTGGTGTCCAAATTCATTCTCAAACTTGTAGCAAGACTTGCCTTAAATATTGGTTGTATTTTTATGGAAGAAATTCAAAGAAAAATGGAAGAAATATTGATTTAATCTCACATGGTAAATGCTGAAAATTTCAGCATTTACACTATGATATGGCCGATTTTGACTAGGTTGGAAAGAGAGATTTTTGTGTCTCAAACTTTATGACATATTGTGACTATTTTGGCATGATTTGATAATTGATTATTTGGCATATATTTAGTGTTTTTTTCAGAATATCCATGTCATCAAATGATGACAACAATGAGCCAATCAAGAGGTGCCAAGTAAGCAATGACTAAATGATGGTCCAATGGAGTGATGCCAAGTAAGCAAAATGTTGTCACTATGATGTCTCACACTCTCCCAAGCAATTAAAAGGAAATTTTCAAGAGGGAGAAGAGGTACAAGGGGACGGCCAAGACCTTCTATAAGGGGAAGAGAAGAACAAACAAAAAGAACACCAAGAATCATATTGAAAAGTGATCAAAGTGCAAAAGCTTTCTTCTCCTACACTTTCTTTCTTTCTTCTCTTGTAAAAAGCCTATTGTACTTTACTTCTTTCATCCTTGAATAGGCTTCATAGAAACCACCATTCATATCATCTTTGTACAAGATTGATCAAGGTGTGATCAATCTTCATTCTAGCGAGGTGGTGGTGTTCGTGCAAATTGTACTCACAATACAAGGTTTGTAAAGGGTTGGAGTTAAGGTGTAACTCTATCAACCCTGCGGTAAGGTGTACTGCGTGTGTGAAATTAGTGTGAACCAAGGAAGGTGTTCCTTGAAGACTGGAGTAGGTTGTTTATAACCGAACCAGTATAAAATTCTTGGTGCAATTTACTTTCTGCATTTACGTTTCAGTTTCTGCGCTGTTTACTCATATTGTTCACGTTCGCAAAAATAGTAAACGTTTTCTAAAAATTATAAAAATTTCCAGAAACATACATAAACGTTCTAGGGTTAATTTGGCACAAGTTTCAACCCTTTTGGACAAGTATAAGTCATCCAAACATCAAAAGTTCTGAGACTAGTGCAGTCTGATTTTCAGACTTGCAAAGGTTGAGACTTTGGGTGTATTTGACCTACTTCCCAAAAGAATTTTCAAAAACTGTTTCAACCCATTTAAATATAGTGTGTGAAGAGTTATTGGTCAAATTTTCAGATCATTTGGACATTCACACAAATAGGAATTAATTTTTCAAAACCATCTACCGTTTCTGGCAGATTTGCACAATCTGAGTGCCAACGGTTTTTGAAGGGGTTAAAGGTTGAATTTTGATTTGAAATTTTTAGGGGACCCTCACAACATCTGAGGCTAAGTTCTCTCAAAATTTCATAATTTTTGGAGACCTCTAACCTGGTTTTAAAACGTTTTAAAACAGGTCCTGAAAACAGAATCTGTTTTCAGAACTTGAATTGTTCAAGTTTAAAGAAATTTTAAAAAGCACACTTTCCGCACCATCTATTCAACCCCCCCCCCTTCTAGTGGTGCCTTGCAGATCCTACAAGTGGTATCAGAGCGCAGGAATACTCACGACAAGGAATCCAACGATTCAGTGAGATGGCATCCACAAATCTCAAAACCGAACAAGAAGGTATGTCAAGCCAAAGGCCTCCACTCTTTGACGGTGAGTCTTTTATTCAATGGAAACTTAGGATGAAATTATTTCTTATGGCTATAGACATAGACCTTTGGTCAATAATTGAAGATGGTCCATATGTCCCGTCTAAATTGTCCATTGTAGATGGAGTCACACTAGAAGTAATTAAAACGAGACAAGACTATACTAGTGAAGACAAAAAGAAACTGAGTATGAATGCTAAGGCCATGCAATTACTCTTAAATGGCTTAAGTAAGAGTGAGTCTAGTTATGTGTCCAATTGTTCGAGTGCACAAGAAATGTGGAGAATCTTAGAAATGAAACACGAAGGCACGAGTCAAGTCAAAGAGTCTAAAATCAATATGCTTATGTCTACTCTTGAGTCTTTCAAGTTGTTGCCTAATGAGTCAATTGTTGATATGGATCTTCGTTTGACTAACATCTATAACTCTCTTGAGTCTCTTGGTAAGGCCTTTACAACGCAGGAAAAAGTACAGAAAGTCCTACGGAGCCTCCCTTCAGAATGGGATCCTAAAGTGACTGCCATAGAAGAAAGCAAGGAGACTAAGTCAATAAAAATGGAAGAACTCATTGGTTCACTAAAAGTGTATGAAAACAAACTCATTATTCGGAAATCGGAATCAACCAAACAAGGTAAGACAATTGCTTTTAAATCAAATGAATACGTCTCCCCTCCCTCCGATCACATAGATGATAGTGATTCCGAATCGGATAATGATGACTTAATTCTATTGGCAAAAGGACTAAGAAGATTCATGAGAAAATCATTTAGAAATAAAAACAAGGGCACTACATCTAAGAGAAATAAAAACAAGTCAAATGATAAGGACATTAAATGTTATGAATGCGGCAAACTCGGACACTTATCATATGACTGCCCAAACAAAGAAAAGCAAACTAATAAGTACCCTGACAAGGAGCGGAACAAAAATAGACCCGTCTCAGATCCTAAACAAAGGAAACGTGCACTAAAGGCCTCCACATGGAGTGACTCATCAGACTCTGAAACTGAGACCGAAGAGGAGACCGCTCAAGTTTGCTTCGCTTCAAAGGCGTCTAATGAGGTATCATCTGACTCTGACTCTGACTCTGAACCTTCTTACGATGATTTATTTAGTCAATATCTTGAGTTACATAAATTTACTAAGACTCTCGCAAAAGAAAAGAAACGTTTAATTGAAGACAAGAAACTGTTAGAATCTTCTAACGAGAATCTTGTCGCTCAATTAAGCGATTCAAAGAAAGAGTCTTCATGTGCCATCACTGCATTAAAAACCGAGATCTCATCATTAACTTCTCAAAATAATGAAATGAAATCCGAGATTTCAAATTTGAAATCAAGGAATACAGATTTAGAGAACATGATGAAACAATTCGATACAGGGTCAAACATGCTGCATCGCATCATATTATCGCAAAAGCATGACAGTGACAAAACTGGATTGGGGTACGTTGATACTAACGAAGTATCAACCAAACCAACCAAGTTTGTTGTGTCTAAAAAGGTAGACACCCCTAAGCATCAAGTGGCGTCTAAGATGACGCAGAAAGCACCCCCTTCCACACGCCCCACTCCCTCATATCATGTGAAATATAATGTTGTACCATATAGATATGAGAAGAAGAGATCAATGCATACACGGAATACATATCATCCACGCACCACGCACACACACACAAGGACATATCACAAACGTCCTTCATACATTGAGTATAGGGGAGTCCTTGGGCAAAGACCCAAAGTACATGCACCACATGTATACTATGTCGCACCTTCATCTACTTTCTTGCCATTTGATAGACCGAGAAGGATCACCCAAGTATGGGTACCGAAAGGTACCTTTACTAAAAGGTGATTAACTAACTCGAAAGGACCCAAAATTAAAAGGGTACCTAAATCACCTTTTTACATTGCAGGGAGACCACTCATCAAAAGACATATCAATAAAGTGGTTCCTTGACAGTGGTTGCTCGAGGCACATGACAGGTGACCCGAGCCTCTTCTCCAAATTAAAGAAGGTCACAAAAGGCGGATCCGTGACCTTTGGAGACAACAATGAAGGCAAGATCATTGGTAAAGGTACGATTGGAAACCCGGATACACTTCAAATCTCCAACGTGTTTTTGGTAAGCAACTTATCTTACAATCTTCTTAGTATTTCGCAATTTGTTGACAATGGTTTCAATGTGTGTTTTACTCACCCTTACTGTAATATAATAAATAAAAATGGAGAAACTGTTTTAAAAGGAAAACGTGAAGGAAATATATTCACACTATCTATGGATGATGTAGTAGATGCCAAAGTTAAATGTTTTATGTCAAATGAACCCAATGTGAATTTGTGGCATAGACGTTTAGGACACATAGGTATTTCTACACTAGAAAAATTGCAACAAAAGAACCTAGTACGGGGATTGCCTAAGCTTGATTTAGACAACTTTCAGTTGTGTGAATCTTGCATAAAAGGCAAACAAACACGTGAGTCACTTAAGCCTAAAAATGAGATAAGCACGACTAGAATACTAGAACTATTGCATATCGATTTGTTTGGTCCTAGTCGTACTACAAGCCTTGGTGGGCGTCACTATGCATGTGTAATTGTTGATGACTTTTCTCGTTATACTTGGACTTTATTTCTTGCACATAAGGATGATAGCGCCGTAGAAATCGCTAAATTAATTAAACAACTTGAAAATCAATACGGCGTAAATGTGAAAAGAATAAGAAGCGATAGAGGCGGTGAGTTTAAAAATAAAGAGATGATTTCATTCTGTGAAGAAAAAGGAATTAAACATGAGTTTTCGCCACCTAGAACTCCACAATTAAATGGAGTAGTAGAAAGAAAGAATCGCACACTACAAGAAATCGCTAGAACTATGCTTTGCGAAAATAAATTACCTAGATTTCTGTGGGCGGAAGCCGTAAATTGTGCATGCTATATTGTAAATCGCCTATCTATAAGAAAGAAAATAAACAAGACGCCTTACGAAATTTTGAATGATCGCATGCCTAAGATAGATTATTTTCGTGTGTTTGGATGCAAATGTTTTGTCTTGAATACAAAAGATAACTTAGATAAATTTGAATCCAAATCGATTGAGTGCATTTTTATTGGGTATTCCATAAATTCAAAAGCATATAGATGTTATGATCCTCTCACTAGACAAATCATAGAATCTATTCATGTTAAATTCAATGAATTTGGAGAGGTTGATAAAGAAAAGGAATATGATGATGACTTTGATTTGAAACCCGTTTTGGATGAAGAAATGAGTCTTTTGATATGCATGAGATGAATGAAACACTAGAAATGCATGATCATATAGAAATGCATGATAACTTAGAAAATAATCAACCAAGATGGCATAGAGATCACCCACATGATCTCATCATAGGCGACATCACTCACGGTGTGCGACCACGTAGAAGAATCACTTCGGATGAAATAAATGAATTTCATGCTATGATTTCTGAAATTGAGCCTAAAAATGTGCATGATGCTTTAAGTGATTCATCTTGGATTGATGCTATGCATGACGAACTTAATCAATTCGTTAGAAATGATGTATGGGATTTAGTGCCACGACCACAAGATAAGACAATAATAGGCACAAAGTGGGTATTTAGGAACAAAATGAATGAAGAAGGAAAGGTCGTTAGAAATAAAGCAAGACTCGTAGCTCAAGGATATAATCAAGAAGAAGGAATAGACTACGATGAAACATTTGCACCCGTAGCACGTTTAGAAGCCATACGACTCTTACTTGCTATTGCTTGCATGAAAGATTTTAAATTGTATCAAATGGACGTCAAAAGTGCTTTTCTAAATGGGTTTATACAAGAAGAAGTATACGTGAAGCAACCACCCGGTTTTGAAGATTTGAAACATCCTGATCACGTGTACAAACTAAAGAAGGCACTATATGGACTAAAGCAAGCGCCTAGAGCATGGTATGATCGTTTTGCTACTTTTCTTTTAGAAAATAATTTTAAACGTGGTACTATAGATAGTACACTATTTTTGAAACAAGAAAAATCAGATTTACTTATTATTCAAATTTACGTAATGACATTATTTTTGGTTCTACCTCACATAGACTCGTTAAGGATTTTGAAAATTGTATGAAAGCTGAATTTGAAATGTCTATGGTTGGTGAACTTAATTATTTTCTTGGCTTGCAGATTAAGCAAACGAGTAAAGGAATTCATATAAGCCAAGCTAAGTACGTAAATGACATGATCAAGAAGTTCAATTTTGAAAATTTGAAACCATCCCCCACGCCTATGAGTGTTACTACTAAATTAGACAAAGATGAACATGGTAAAGACGTTGATAATGGATTATATCGATCTATGATAGGTTCTTTACTATATTTAACTGCTAGTAGGCCTGACATCATGTTTAGCGTATGCATGTGTGCTCGTTTTCAAAGTCAACCTAAGGTGTCACACTTAAATGCGGTGAAAAGAATATTCCGCTATATTAAGCACACGCCCACCTTAGGTATTTGGTACGATAAGGATTCTACATTCGACTTACATGCTTACACTGATGCAGATTATGGTGGCTGCAAAATAGATAGAAAAAGCACGAGCGGAACTTGCCAATTTATAGGAAATTCCCTTATTTCATGGTTTTCCAAAAAGCAAGCAAGTGTTGCTTTGTCCACTACTGAGGCTGAGTATATGGCTCTTAGCCTTTGTTGCACACAGTTGTTGTGGATAAAACAACAACTTTCGGACTTTGGAATTACCGTAGATAAAATTCCTATATATTGTGATAGTATGAGTGCAATAAATTTGTCTAAGAACCCCGTATTACACTCTAAGGCTAAGCATATAGAAGTTCGCTATCATTTTCTTCGTGATCACGTTAACAATGGTAATATTGTCATAGATCACGTACGCACAGAATCACAAGTAGCGGATATATTTACAAAGGCCTTAAATCAAGCCACATTTGAATCTCTCCGTTCTAAATTAGGCATGCTTCCTGTTGATGTGATTTAATGCGATATTATTTGATTTACTTTCCTTTTTGACAGGAATCTTTTGATTAACTTTCCAAAATAAAGGGGGAGAGAGAAGCATGATTTGAGGGGGAGAAGAGATTTAAGGGGGAGAGAGATCACTGATTGATCCTAATTGCATGAATCAAGGGGGAGCCGGATTTGAAATTCGAAATTCAAATTTCGAATCTGTGCATAATTCAAGGGGGAGAGATAACACTTAAATCATGTACACTAGTTATTTTGAAAATCATCAAAAGGGGGAGATTGTAGGAATATGAGGGTTTGAGTGATTTCAAAATAAAGAAATTTGAATATATATATATATATATATAAACGTTGGATATATATATATATATATACACAAGTGTACATGTATGCATGATAACTTGCCTTATTTAACTTATATATTATGTTGCCGAACTAACGAGCCATGAAGCTTTAAAGCTTACATCATATGGCGAACATTTGTTGAGTTTATACTATTTTCAGGTGCCACAATTAATGAACTAAAGTAGTTCATTAAGTGAAGTACTTAGTTTAATAAACTAAGTAGTTCATTAAAGGAAGATGCATTTGGAAAAGACATGAAGGCAACATGGCTATGGAAGGAAAGTTCTCTCCTCCTCCCCACATCAATCTCACACGCCATTTATATATATAAACTATATATTTTCAGATTTTTTTAAAAAGGCACATACACATATATTCCAACGTACTACTGACACGTTATATATCTTACGTACGTACGTTTACGTCACACCACTATACTTAACTCATATTTATGAGTACATTCAGGTCTTATATCATATGATATAAGATATGGTGATGACAAATTAAATACGACACGATAAAAGGTTCTAAACCGAAATTTGTCGTATCGGGCGATACCGAAACTTCGCCAACGTGTCACGTACTTGCCATAAATAAATGGCCAGCCCATATACATCAAAATTTATTAAAAATTTCGTGCCATACACTGTATATTGAGACAAAAATACTTTCCATGATGGCACACACAAATCATCCCACATTTAGGCCAAAATGTGAAGATTCCAATTTTATTTTTGTCACATGGTTATGGTACCACTTTAAATCAGCCAAGTGCTGAAAATTAAAGTATATATTATATATATTATGTATAACATAATATATATAGCATGTGCAAAAGTTGGAATTCAAATTAGAGAAAAATCGGGTAATCGATAAATATCGAAAATTCGGTTTTCTACGCACTTGACATGGAACGTTTTTCTTGAACATGATGTGGCACGTATCTAGACACTTTTTACATATAATATACATCTTAAAGTGTTCTAGAAAATTAAATTAAGGGCTGATTGGAATATTACATGTGTGTATTGTTAAATGTGCACTATTTTACAAAGTTAGCAAAAATAAATTTCAGCACATGTATATACACTTTCAAACGCCACTACAGCTGATGTGGAGCACATGTGGAGCCTTGTTGGCATGTTGATTGGTCAAGAATCAATCATACAATGTTGATGAATCAAAGAGAGAAGCTACAAAAGGTAAGTTTTCAACATACACCTCTCTTATGTCACATGCTGAAAATTTCAGCATGTCACACTAGCCATGGCCGATTTCTTCATCATTAAGGAATATATTTTGTTAATTTTGCATTAAGGAATAAATCAAATGGGTTATGGAAATGTTTTGAATACTTTATGGAATAAAGGAAGTGATATTTTTGAATATCACACATGCTGAAAAATTCAGCATGTGTGTAGTGTATATGGCCGAAATATAGGCCACATGGTTGTCAAATTTTATTCTATACATGATGAGAATATTGTATACTTAATGATGATTGAATTCTTAAATTAAAACAATGCAAAATAGGCAACATTTTGAAGAAAGAGTGGATGTTACACATGCTGAAATTTCAGCATGTGCAAGACATGGTTGTGACCGTATGTGACACCCTTTTGGTGTCCAAATTCATTCTCAAACTTGTAGCAAGACTTGCCTTAAATATTGGTTGTATTTTTATGGAAGAAATTCAAAGAAAAATGGAAGAAATATTGATTTAATCTCACATGGTAAATGCTGAAAATTTCAGCATTTACACTATGATATGGCCGATTTTGACTAGGTTGGAAAGAGAGATTTTTGTGTCTCAAACTTTATGACATATTGTGACTATTTTGGCATGATTTGATAATTGATTATTTGGCATATATTTAGTGTTTTTTTTCAGAATATCCATGTCATCAAATGATGACAACAATGAGCCAATCAAGAGGTGCCAAGTAAGCAATGACTAAATGATGGTCCAATGGAGTGATGCCAAGTAAGCAAAATGTTGTCACTATGATGTCTCACACTCTCCCAAGCAATTAAAAGGAAATTTTCAAGAGGGAGAAGAGGTACAAGGGGTCGGCCAAGACCTTCTATAAGGGGAAGAGAAGAACAAACAAAAAGAACACCAAGAATCATATTGAAAAGTGATCAAAGTGCAAAAGCTTTCTTCTCCTACACTTTCTTTCTTTCTTCTCTTGTAAAAAGCCTATTGTACTTTACTTCTTTCATCCTTGAATAGGCTTCATAGAAACCACCATTCATACATCTTTGTAAAAGATTGATCAAGGTGTGATCAATCTTCATTCTAGCGAGGTGGTGGTGTTCGTGCAAATTGTACTCACAATACAAGGTTTGTAAAGGGTTGGAGTTAAGGTGTAACTCTATCAACCCTGCGGTAAGGTGTACTGCGTGTGTGAAATTAGTGTGAACCAAGGAAGGTGTTCCTTGAAGACTGGAGTAGGTTGTTTATAACCGAACCAGTATAAAATTCTTGGTGCAATTTACTTTCTGCATTTACGTTTCAGTTTCTGCGTTGTTTACTCATATTGTTCACGTTCGCAAAAATAGTAAACGTTTTCTAAAAATTATAAAAATTTCCAGAAACATACATAAACGTTCTACGGTTAATTTGGCACAAATTTCAACCCTTTTGGACAAGTATAAGTCATCCAAACATCAAAAGTTCTGAGACTAGTGCAGTCTGATTTTCAGACTTGCAAAGGTTGAGACTTTGAGTGTATTTGACCTACTTCCCAAAAGAATTTTCAAAAACTGTTTCAACCCATTTAAATATAGTGTGTGAAGAGTTATTGGTCAAATTTTCAGATCATTTGGACATTCACACAAATAGGAATTAATTTTTCAAAACCATCTACCGTTTCTGGCAGATTTGCACAATCTGAGTGCCAACGGTTTTTGAAGGGGTTAAAGGTTGGATTTTGATTTGAAATTTTTAGGGGACCCTCACAACATCTGAGGCTAAGTTCTCTCAAAATTTCATAATTTTTGGAGACCTCTAACCTGGTTTTAAAAACGTTTTAAAACAGGTCCTGAAAACAGAATCTGTTTTCAGAACTTGAATTGTTCAAGTTTAAAGAAATTTTAAAAAGCACACTTTCCGCACCATCTATTCAACCCCCCCCTTCTAGTGGTGCCTTGCAGATCCTACACTTCTCTCTGCGATCAATCCCAACACAATTGTACATTGCGTTATTCCTATAGGTCTACAGAAGCGGCGCCGTCATGCAATCCGGAACAGCAAAGCCGACATTTGCAGAAATCCTTGCCCCTAAGTCCATGCCGTCTCCTTCGACGATCCGGCCAATACACCGTTTCAAGGGTCTACCCTTGGTGACATTTTTGATGTAAGATATATTATAATAGATGCGGTTGCCTCCTGATGGTCATAATGGTCATTTTTACAGAACAAGTTGGGAAATAATTCACCTTGATGTCACTCTTGCCGTTCAAGAATTTTTTCTTGGAGTTCCTCCGCCGCAGGTAATGCTAACATCCATGATTACTTTAACCCGAAGAAATCCAACCCAATAACATATGCGGATTTTCGTACAATTTGCCTTTCCAACTTCATAAGCAAAGTTACTACAAGAATTATAGCCTCACGCATGAACACTTTGCTACCAAAAATAATATCATTGGAGCAAATTGGTTTCTTAAAAGGGCACAATATTAGTGAGCATGTACTAATGGCCAATGAGATGATACACTTACTTGAAAGAAAAACACGTGGTGGAAATGTAATGATCAAGCTAGACATGACTAAAGCCTTTGATCGCGTCAATTGGTCATATTTGGAATCAATTTTAGTACGATTTGGGTTTGCATCACGATTTATCCGAATCATAATGAACAATATGAACCTCTCGAAGCTCTCTGTAGCTGTCAATGGGGCCTCCTACGGTTATTTCTCGCCTACCCGTGGAGTAAAACAAGGTGATCCTCTTTCCCCTCTCCTGTTTACTATTTGCTCAGAAGGCTTCAGCCGTGGCATAAACAGACTGTTTTCGACTAATCAACTTCAAGGGTTTGAGCTTGGTAGAGTTCCGCCTGTATTTCATTTGGCATATGCAGATGATCTGCTGATTTTTTTAAATGCTGCAACACATAATTTACAAAAATTTCAGTCATTTCTACATGATTATCAGCGGGCTTCTGGCCAACTAGTCAATTATGCGAAAAGCCAGATTGTTATGAGTTCTTATATAACATCACAACATCAGCGAAATGTTGTCCAAGTGTTGACCATGCAGCCTTCTGCATTACCCATTAAATATCTGGGCTCATATCTATATCGAGGGATTAATAGGGTTTCGTACTGCATTTCTTTGCTGCAACATTTTTATGCGAAGCTCACTGGTTGGGCCAGTCGACTCCTATCACCGGGTAGTCACCTACTGTTGTTAAAAACGGTGTTAACATCTATGCCACTGCATTTTCTGGCAGCTTCCCGATTCTCTAAAAGCGTAATTTCTGCCATAAACAGGAAAATTTCTACCTTTTTATGGGGTGAGAAGCATCATTGGACGTCTTTTGATAATTTATGTTATCCAGAAATAGAAGGAGGATGGGGAATGCGCGGTTTATTACACATTCAACAGGCTTATGACTGCAAACTATGGTGGTCTTACCATACCAAAACTTCCTTGTGGTCGAGGTATATGCATTCTCGTTATGGCTTGCGTTCAGATTATCTTCCCCGGGTATATGATTCCCCGAGATGGAAAAGAATATGTTCCGTTCATTCACTATGCCTACAACTTTCAACTGACTTTCCAACGCCACTGTGGCATTCTAGTCCATCTGGGAACTTTCTTTTGCGTCTAGCATATGATGATGTTCGGCCACATCGCGACCATTTGTTGTCACACAAATTTATTTGGTGGAGGGGGATCCCAAATACAATCAGTATATTTATATGGAGGTTGTTACACTCGGCATTACCATTAGAAGATAACCTACGACATTTTTCTGTCATTTGTCCAACCATCTGCCCATTCTGTCAGAATGCCTCAGCAACTGTTAATCACATATTTCTCCTTTGCTCGGATGTTATGCATGCTTGGTTGAATTTAGCTTGGTTGTTTGATGGTCCTTTGTTACAAGTAACGAATATACGCCAATATCTAATGCAGTGGTGGTTATCTTCTTCTGCCAAATCACTCAAGGGCAACTTTCGCGTTATTGGACCCATTATGTTATGTTGGGCAATTTGGAGGGTTTATACAAATCACTCTTATGGAGAGGGAGATTTACCAGTAACAAAAATCTTCCATCTTACATGTCAAACATGCTATGATTGGGCTTCGTCACTCTCGGGAACATCTTTGGCTCATACAAGCTGGCTTTTCTCCAAGACTTCGGCCAAAGGTTATTATGCCCCTAAAATGGGAGCTTCCCCCATCAGGAAAATTAAAGCTGAATGTCGACGCATCGGCTGGACGATCGTATGCCACAGCTGGTTCAATCTTGCAAAATTCTAGTGGTCATATGCTAGCCGCCCTCTCCTTCCAGCTGCCTCTTTTATCACCATTGCGGGCTGAGATGCAAGCTATTCTTTACAACTTATTAGTCTTTGGGCTTCTCCATCGACATTTGATTATTGAAACTGACTGCAAACAGCTGCTTCAACTATCCAGCGATCATTTTCACATCTTGTCAGAATATGCTCGTCTCCATGACTTTCTATCTATTACAGACAGCTTCATTTCTTACATTTCTCGAGAGACAAATATGGTTGCGCACTATTTGAGTCAATATGCCCGCATACACCCTCTCACTTGACTTTTTACTTCTGCAGATCATTTACCTCCCACAGTCCGTGGTTTCTATCATCCCGATGGGGTTATCCATGTACTCAGAACATAAACAACGGGGCTTGCACGTCTTTTTAGTTGCCTGCATCTTCATCATGTAGGCAACTCTGGTATGCTTCAGAACTCACATTTCATATAACTTATTTCAAGATCTTTTTTATATGGCCGTACAAACTGACAAGTTGCCCGCAGTCCATGGACTTCGGGCAACCTTGGTACGTAATTGGCATTATTGCAAGTTTATTCCTCATTTCGCTGATCATTTAATGCATACTTATACATCTGTTACTGCTTTGTGCCGAGGAACATTACTCACACTGATTTGGTCTGAGAGATTGGGAAGAATATTACAACGACAACATTGGCATCGATGGCAGCCCTCATTTTGCCTTGGAAATTTATCCTTCAGTCGCTTCATGGCTCCACCGCAGATATCCTATTTTCCATCACATTTCACATTGACTGTATTTCAATGCTTACGCTCCAATCATATAAATATGTATGCTTTTTCCTTCGTCAAGGTTTTATTCACAAGGGTGGTTTTACTTGGCAAGGTTTTAATGCGGCATATCATATATGATTGGTGAATACACATTATTTCGTCTTTAGTATATCTGTTTTCGTTTCATATACATTTTGTACAATGGTTACCTCCGCCAAAAGTGAGGCTTATCTCTAATAAAATTTCCGCTTCTATTTAAAAAAAAGATGCGGTTGTTCATGATATACTTGGTATAGTTGATGCTTATTGTCTTACTATAGTTGCATGATGTATGTTAATGACATAAAATATGATTTACGACGAAAGATACATAATACATAAATCATGACATATGTAATAACCAAACCATGTATCATTTATGGGTCCAATCAAATGTAACGGTAAAATGTTTTGATAGGTAAAAGGTAAACCAACGTTCATGTAACGGCAAAAATATTGTGACCCTGATAATGTATACATGATAAGTGTAACGTCAGAGCCTCACAACACGTACCAATTTAAACTTATCTCGTGTATAACAAAACTCCATGTCATGTCAAGTTAAGGTTAAAGGGGTGTAATCATGTGTAACGATAAAATCTCATGATTAACTCAAGCTATTAACTAAGGTCAAAAATATGAGTAATGGTCAAATGGTTTTATGAAATCTTTTTATACCTTGCCGATGAGTCACTAATAAGAAGATGTAGATCTTATTTATTTGCTCTAGGAAGATTTTTCCTATTGAGCTTATCCTTTATTTTTTTTTCTTCAGATGAATGATCAGCGATTTAGTGAAGAAGATGAACACTATATATGAATAATGTTGGCTATTGATGGACTACATTGTGACTAGCCATTTTCTTGTGTTAAAGTTTGCTTTTGGATTTAATAGTTTGCAGTGAAGCTTAAATGATGATTATGTTGGGCATTATGATGCAAGCACGTGATGGACTAATCCACTCTACCAATCTTCCAACGTCCCTCTCACAAAGGTTTAGACACAAAGAAGTGATCTTCTCTTTGCTTCCGTTGTGTAGAAAACACCGGCTTGAACAAACACCGAAGACTTCAAGCATACGTTGATAGACAAACCTTTGATAGGCCCTCCTAGACAGCACTCTTAACCTTGGCAAACACCCTCAGATTGCGCACTTTTGAGAGTTCTTAGCCTTGATTTTTGATGCAAAATCAAGAAAACAAAGTCTCACACTTTGGAGAAGAAAGAAAACGTTTTTTGATATTTCATAAATTGTTGTTCATACACTCGGCCATAAGGCCTTCTTATTTAGAAATTTCCTAGCTGATTAAGAGTTCTAATTGCCTTAAACTCTATCTTAAAAGCGTGTCAAAAGTTTGAAAAAAAAAACAAATTACAATTTGAAATAAAATTGAACTTGTAAAACGCTAATTATCTTGCCTTCTTTTGTCTCCATTCAGCCGATTTTTGTAGGTAGCCTTGGAAGACTTTTGATTCAAATTTGAAGGTTGAGATAAACATGGATAAGTCTTCAAAGGTTGGTTGAAATTTGACCTTGAATGGCCTTGAATTTTAGTTCAAGTTTTCTTCATCTTTATCCTTCTGTGGCCGCCCCTTCATGTCTTGAAATGGATATATATTTGTCCTCATTATGTTGTGAAGTTGATCCTTGGGTTGCCATGTAGTTGTTGGAGAATTAGGACAAACATTGCTCAAGACAAACATTGCCTAAGACAAACATTCCTTGGGACAAACATTCCTTAGGACAAACATTTCCTAGGACAAATGTTACTTGGGACAAATACTCCCTAAGACAAATGTTCCTTGGGACAAATATTCCCTAAGACAAACATTCTTCAAGACTAACATTCTCTTCAGGACAACATTCGCTTGAGACAAACATTCTCTTTGAACATTCTTTTCAAGACAACACCATCTTTTTCACACCGTCATGTCTCCTACAAGACAAGGTCATGAAGACAAGAACAATTAGTAATGCAAAGTTATGAGAAAAATATGAAACAACATGGAAAACGCACACTCAACAAAATGCACACACACATATGCAAGATTGGCTAAACATCTATGTTTTAAAGTAAATGAACCGAATGTTCGTTTGGTTCATCTTGCACATGCTTAAACAAGAAGCTTGCAACATCAAATCGAGTAGTTTAGCTTTGCTTCTTGTTATAGGGCCGGTGACATTATGATGGGATCCTTGATCCGCGTCGATCTCCCCCTCCTCAAAAGGATTTGTTCTCGAATCAAAGGACTCGTCATTGTAGGAGGTTATGTCAGCAACATTGAAAGTAGAGGAAACAACACCATACCTTGGAGGAAGCTCCAGAATGTAAGCATTTGGACTCACTCGTTGAAGTACTTTGAAGGGGCCGTCTCCTCTAGGTAACAATTTATTTTTCCATTCCTTAGGGAACCTCTCTTTCCTAAGATGCAGCTAAACTAAGTCTCCATGATCAAAAGAAATTTGTTTACGATGCTTGTTACTTCTTCGTGCATATGCCTTATTCTTTTTTTCAAGTTGGAGTTTAATCTTTTCATGCAACTTTTTAATTGTTTCAGATTTATGTTTACCGTCTAAACTTGAACGTTCTTCCACGAGAATGGGAATCAAATCCATAGGAGACAAAGGATTAAAGCCATACACAATCTCAAAAGTACTATGCAATGTACCATGATGAACACTCCTCTTTGCATTACTTTCATGGAAAACATATGAACACATGCATAAAAATGTCCTCTTAGTATACTTTTCCTAATATGACATATGTCTTCATTTTCTTTCCTTAACTTTTATATATATATATGTATCATATATAAGTGTTCATTTCATTTCATTTATGCATATAGTCCATTTTGTTCATGTAGGCCGTGTGTGTGTGTATATGCACACACACATATATGTATCGTCATATTTACACCACATATGAACATAGATTTTACATATTCTTGATACAAAAACATTGAACATATATCATGAATGAACCAACTTTGTATGAAGATAAATGCATAGATCTTTGAAAATGCATGAAAGATCTAGGAAGAGTACTTGTCTTTATCACTTAACCTTAGTATGAAAGTAAAGATTTCTTCCCTTGGCTTGAAGTAAACCTTCTCCTTCATCCTTGCTCAAGGCCACGTTTGGACACCCAAAAATAGAGAAGTTAGTGAGCAACTAATAAAATGGATAAATATATCTTGCTTCACTTTGTTTCTTGGTTCTAAAAATTTCAGCCATGATCACTAGATGATGGAGGTGTTTGATTTCGTGGCTTGAAGTGATAGTGTGATGTGAAGAAAAGAAGTTCTCCTCTTGGTTTTCCTTTGCTCAACTTTCGGGCATGGAGTGAAAATGATGGTTGGAAGACTTTGTTTTTCTTCTTGGAGAGTAAAGAGAAATGTTCTTAAAGATGAAGATAGACTAAGTGTGAAATGAGAAAAAAAGAGAAAGTTTTGTTCTTGGCCTATGGTATTTCGGCCATGGGGGTAATAAGGATGAACTTGGAAGACTTGTTGTTCTTTTGGAAGAGGAAAGAAAAGTGTTAGGAGATTAAATGAGTTAAAGATGAAAAATGAGAGGGAGAGAGGGAGGGGACAGTTTTGGGGTGGAGTGGGAATAAGAAGAAGACTTCATGATGGTTTGAAGGAATGATGGGGAAAGATGGGAGAAGGTAGAGTGGTTACTTGTCTTGACAAAGGAGAAAAAAGATGGAGTGTTGAAAGGAAGACTTCTTCTTCCTTTTGATGGGAGTTGGCTGGTTGTATTGATTGGGGTGGGGAGGCTTTTTTTGTGTCTTGTTTAATTATTTGTCGGAAGTGTAGGAAATAGAGTAATGAGGGTAGAAGCAATTTAGATAGAAGAAATGATTGATTCTTGTGGTTGAAGACAATAAAATATCTCTCTCCTTTTTCCATGAAGTAGCCGGGTATAAGTTGGTGGGAAGAGAGTAGTTGGTGATTTGTTGGAGTTGTAAGAAAAGAGTGTAAGAAGTGTGTAAGATGGTGTTAAGTTTTTGAGCAGAAGAAAATGATGTATAATTGGTTTGAAGAAGACAAAAATCTTGTATTCTTTTCTTGTTAAGTGAACGCCTATTATGGTGGTAGGAGTGGGTAGAATAGAACAAAATACTGTCACTTGGTTTCTACATATTTTTCTCCACTTAGTATTTTGTTGGAGTATTTTTCTAACAACAATTTTCCTCTTCCTTTCTTTCCCTAAATTGCGCCATATATATATATATATATATATATATATATATATATATATATATATATATATATATATTCATTTTCTTTTTTTTCTTTTCTAAGTTATGTTATTATGTCCTACTTTCTTTTTTATTTAAGTGGTTCTAATTTCTTGTGTCATGTCTCTTATTGGATTTAATTTATGTTTACCGACTTAAGTGGATACCGACTAATTTATTTAAATCCTATCGTATTTTCAAAAATGTTCGTTACCTAGTTTCGTCGTATATTGATATATTGAACTCTTATCGTTCGGTTATTTTTCCGAGTGTTTCTAACCCCCGATATATACTACCGATGTCCTATTAAATCTTTATCCAAAGTTTTGATTCTACCAAAATTTTATCGAGATCGCATTTTTTTCTATTTTCTTATTTCTTTTTCTATCGATCCGAAAATGCGTGTCGTAACCGGAACAAACTCTTGATAACATAAGTATTTTTCATGTAAATAAAACGTGTTACATATGATATAATTAATTTAGGTGTTAATGGTGTTTTTATTTCATTCTTAATACACAAGGGTCTATTGGTCAGGGGGGAAATGTGATGGGCTTTAGGGGTAGCTAACATAGTCTAAACTTTTATTCTGACCTTCATAATAATGTGCATATAAAATATATTTTATATTTTAAGAAACTATTTACTAGATACTACAAAACTAAAATTTTTATTATTTTTTTTTACGCTTAACAATGAATATACTTCATAAGTTGAAAAATACTACTATTATTATTAGATTCAAGTACGCTTTCAAAGCATATGAACAAAAGCATAAAATATTATTCAATATTAATTTGATGTAGTTAAGTCTATGATTTTTATTTATCAAATTATGTTTGCACAATCTAAATTTTAGGAGCTTTCAATCTTTAACATTATGAATATCCATTAATTCAAATTATCAAATTAAAACTGCTCAAATCCATTCCACATTTTGAGTAATATCATATTCAAAAAAATTCTTTTTGAAAATGTTTAAGTATTTTCAAATTTAGTTTCGCACTTTCAGCCTTCAAGAATTACTATTTTTTATTAAAAAAAGATCTGATAATCATGTATGGCATTGGACATTCATTCAAAATATTTGCCGGTTTTCGATACACATACTTAGAATGTTATTATGAAGTTCAAAAAAAAGTATGTGCAGACTTTCTTTTCTTATTCAAAAAAACTTTTACTAAATACTAAATAAATCAAAACTTATAAAACTTTTAATTAGTTTTAAGAAACGAGAAAAAGATAGAGAAGTTTAGACTAAGTTTGACTGAGGAAAAATGAAATTGTAATAAAAAGAAAAAAAAGTAAAAGTTAGAGGGTAAATGTTGATAGTGTAGGACCTGTATAGCACCACTAGAAGGGGGGTTGAATAGTGAGTAGGAAAAATTCGGTTTTTAAAAACATTTGGACTAAAAAACTCACTTCTGAAAACAATTTCTGTTTTCATATCCTGATTTAAAATTATTTAAAAGACCTAGTTTTAGACCTCCAAAAATTATGAAATTTGGTCAGGATGTACTCTCAGATGTTATAAGAGAATCGCAAAAATTTCAAATTAAAACTCCAAGCCTAACCCCTTGAAAATATGTTTTTGATCAGATTGCGTAAATCTGCCAGAATCTGTACTCCGAATCGAAAAATTTATTCCTATTTATTGGTAACTCTAAATGGTCTGAAAATTTTATGATAAGACCCTTAAGATGTGTATATTAATGGTTTGAATAGTTTTTGAAAATTCCTTTGGAAAGGATGTCAACCACATTGATGTTCTCAACCTTTGCAAATCTAAAAATTAGGTTGCACTAGTCTCAGAACTATTAGCGTTTAATTGACTTATACTTATCCAAATAAGGTGAAACTTGCGCCAAATAAAAACTAGGAAGTGTGGCTATGTTTCTGAAAATTTTTATGATTTCTAAAAATCGTTTACTATTTTTATCGTTGCAATGAAATTGATGCAGAAAGCTGAAAACTGAAAGTAAAGTGTAGTAAAATAAGGACACAAAGAATTTTATACTGGTTCAATTAAAACAACCTACTCCAGTCTTTGAGGACATCTTCCTCGGTTATCACTAATCACAAAAATACTTTACCAAAAAGGTGACTAGAGTTAAACACTAACTTCACCTTTTTACAATCAAAACAACTAAACAAACCAATCACGAACACCACCACCAATCGAATGAAGGTTTGATCACACCATGATCAACCTTTTACAACTGAACGTGTATGGGTGGTATATTCAAAGCCTATATAATATGTATAATATATGAAAATAGGCTTGAGACTTAGAAGAAGAAGAAAGAAAGAAAGAAAGAAAGAAGAAGAGAGTAATCTAGCTTTTTGCACTTAAGAGAATATGAATTGTAGCTTGGCCTTGTCTTGCACTATCTCCCCTTTCTATTTCTCTTTTGGCCGCCCCCTAGGGCTTTCTTCCAACCTTGAGAATTGTCTTTAATATCCTTGAAAGATTGCCTTGTGTAGAAGATGACACAATCTTACTTGGTGCAGTATGATAGGAAGGATGACTTGACCTTGCTTAGTTGTCACTTGTTAATTGATCCACCTTGGCACTCATGTAGTGAGATGTAAATTCTAAAAAAACTGAAAACATGTGCTCAAATTCTAGTCAAATCATTACCATACAATCACACATTAATCCCTCTTCAATTTTGCAAGACAATTGAAGGTCATTAAGATGAAAAAATTGCCCAACCAGTAGACATGTGGTGAAATTTTCAACATGTGTCTATTTTGTATTCTTTCCATATGTAGTGCCCTCTTCAATGTCACCAATCTTGTGTTGCATATCCTCAACCAATTGAAGTGCCAAATAAGCTCTACCTTGGCTCCAACATGGATGTAGTAGGCGTCTATTAGAGGCTACACATGTGCTGAAATTTTATTTTGGCAAGCTTTGTCAAATAATGCATAATATTTACACATATATGATAAATAATAATCAGCCATATTTTGAATTTTCTAGAACACTTTAACATTCCTTGAATGTGTAAAAAGCATTTAGATACATGTTACACCTATGCCAAAAAGATCCATGTGTGTATGTTCGTAGAAAACCGAATTTTTGACTCTCGTTGATTACATGATTTTTCTCCGATTAATTTCAAACTTCTTACACATGTAATATTGTGTCACACATAATATACATAATATGAAGTGTATATTCAGCTCCAATATCTAAGTAGAAAACGTCCATGTGCAAAAATGAAATTGAGTTTGAATTCTCCACAAATCTAGGCTAAATTATGGGTGATTTGTGTGTGCCAACATGGTATGACTTAGTGGCTATTTGTAACATGTGAGCTGCAAAATTTTTAAGCATTTTTGATGCATATAGGCTGGACACTTTTATATGGCAAGTACGTGACATGTCGGTGGAGTTTCACTAGTCACCCGATACGACAATTTTTCGGTTTATGACCTTGTAACATGTCGTTATAATTTTGACATCTCCATGATTTATATCATATGATATAGGACCTGAATATACTCATAAATATGAGATGTATATAGTGGTGTGATGTCGACGTACGTTTATAATATGTGTGACGTATCGGTAGAACGTCGGAATATATGTGTATAGTGCTTTTTTTTAAAAAAATATGGATATATATATTAAATATATATTAGGCGTGTAAATGGAATAGGGAGAAGACTTTTCATTCTCAAATTTGTTGCCGTATAGCTGTCACCAAATATGTCTACATTTAATGAACTAGTTAGTTCATTAACTTAAGCACTCTACTTAATGAACTAGTTTAGTTCATTAATTGTGGCACCTGAAAATAGTATAAAGACAACAAACGTTTGCTATATGATGTATGCTTTAACGCTTCATGACTTGTTAGTACGGAAACAATACATATAAGCATATAAAGCATGTTTATCATATAAACGTGTCAAGTAATAATTCATTCATGCATTTCATAATCACATAGCATTTAAATCATGCATTTGTAAATCACTCAAACCCTTTTTCTCAATAGATAAAAATCAAAAGAAAAAGATATATATAATGATATTTAACTGATTTTTTACTTAAATTAAAGAAAGGGTGGAGAGAAAGAGTGAAAACAAAAATAATCTAATTATGTAATAAATGCTGCTATGATTAAGTATGAGTCAGCATAGATAGTTAGAAACGAAGAGGAAGAATGGCAAAAATTGAGAAAAAAGGAGGAAAAAGATGGTGAAGAGAGAAGAAAATTGGAATTTATTTTATATATGTATAAGTTTGTGTGTGTATATACATATATATATATATACATACATACATACATACATGTATATATATGTATGTGTGTGTATATATATGTATGTATGTATGTACATATATATATATATATATATATATATATATATATAAACATATATATCCATCGATCTGCCTGTTCTACCGCCTGGCAAGTGCTACTACACATCATATATTTTTTGTCTGCTCGGAGGTGCGTATGATTTGGATGTATTTTAATATTTTATTGGACCTACCGCACTTCTCTTCTGGGTCTTGGCGATCATATCTGTTATATATATGATGTTCGGCCTATACCACTTTTATGGGTGCCATGCAATCCATTTACCCAGGAATTGTACTTTGGAATATCTGGAAAGCGTACATCTCCATACACATTGATGACCTTGCTTGGTCGGCAAGGTCACTTATTCGCTCCATCCTCCTGGATTTATACACCTGGGCGACATCCATGTCTGGAACAAAAATAGCTGCAACAGTTTCACAACTGGTTGCTGCTGGGTTATCACCTCTTTTGCGCTCCAATCGCCAAGAATTGTACGATGGCTGCCTCCCCCATCAGCCCGATTGAAATTGAACACGGACGCTGCAGTTAGGAAACGACATGCAAGTGGTGGTGGAATTCTACGGAACTCCAACGACGATTTCGTACATGATATTTCTTTTCCGCTACGACTTGACATGCCTTTGAGAGTCGAGGTGCAAGCAGCTTTCATAGCCCTCATGTATTATCTTACTCAATATAACGACATTATCTTAGAAGTGGAGGCAGAGCTGGTACATCTCACTACTACTTTATCCTCCTTGATGGCATCGGACATCTGCAGATTATGGTCTCTGCTGCGACTGCGGGATATATCGATATTATACATGCCGCGAGAAACTAATGAATCTGCTCATTTTCTTGCTCACCTAGCTCTTTTTACGCAGCACTTTACATCCTATATTTCTACCTCTGATTTACCTTTTCCACTCAGAGGAATCATTTTTGCGGACAGAACAATGCCATATTTCCGCCATTCTTTTTATAATGGACCTAGACCGCCATGACTGCAGTATCGGCTCTGTCTCCCACATAGGTTGGCTTTGCTCACTTTTGGTTGCCCATGGTCACTGAGACTATGGGCAACATGGATACGCGCTATTTTCTCTTTTCCTGCATACTTTATTCTGTTCTGCTTACGCTAATTATTGTTTCCTTTGCTTTTGCCAGAGCACTGGACCCAACATCACTGCGTCGCATATACATGCTCGTCTCCCATATGGGTTGGCTTACTACATCTCTTGGTTGCCTTGGCTCCACTGGCCAAGGCGACGTGGGTATGTTTAACTTTTCACATTCATTTCATTCCCCGCTATTGTTACCGGGACTAACAGTCTCTTTTTCTACCTTCTGCTGCATGGGAATCACTGACGCAACTCATACTGCCACCAACTTCCCAAGTATTTACACTCCGCGTAGTTGTACACGTATCAATTTGGTTGATTATAGACTCTTGTATAGCTATTTCTTTATTTTTCTTTGGGAGAGTGTCCTGTAGATAGGGCGCTTCAACGTAACTACGGTATTCCTCCGCCATAAGTGAGGGCTTATATCAATAAAACACCAGACGGTACCGCCCGTCTTTCGATAATATACACACACATATACAAACACGTGTGTGTTGGTTTTGTACTTTTCGGCATAGAGAAACAGGAGTATTTCCATTTTTTTCATGTACAGATTGGGAAGTCTACCATTGACAATTTGCCTCAGCTTTTTGAAACATCAAAATATGAATTGCGGAAAATTATGGAACTAATCAAAAATTTGTCCAACATTATGTCCAATTGAGATCCCAATGATAAGAACCAACTATACGCAAATCTCCATGTGTGAGGACTGCAATATTAAGAAGCGATTTGTTTGGGGATTTTTTTGTCTTCATGTTATTGGAAAATCATAGTGTTTCGTTATAACTAAAATAAATATATAAAATGGTGCCACAAGATATGATGTACCAAAAGCATCTCCGAACAAGCGACCATGCATTCCCTTGATTATATAAAAACAACTAAAGCACATACTTACAACATCAACTTAATTGATAAAAAGACTTGTCTTTTTTTTTTCCCCAAGAGCAATAATACAGTTCGGGAGCAAAGATGCTGGATATTTAATTTTTAGTTACAGACAGTGCTAAAAATATGGTTATTCATGTATACTGTATATCAAAGGGTATCATTCTTTAATAAAAATTTGATTATTCCCTCTGGAAGTATATGCACTATATTTTCCATTTTTTTATGATCACATGGAATATGGTAAACACTATTTATAGTCGCATGGAATCTATGTAAACAATATAAGTAATGTTTTACAACACTTTATTTAGAATGTATTTTAGAACACACCTCAGGATACCAATAAAAATAATAATGTAAGAAAAATATGTTTTGGATTAGCATAGTAGTGTGTGCGGATGAGATAATTGTAGCACCCCGCTTCCGAACCCTAGCACCGGGAACGGTGCATCCGCCGCATTCTACTATAAGAACTACAAGGCGTCGTTCAAACTTCTTACACGTCAGAAATAATGTAGAAATTTTTGGCAGAAACGATAATTAAAAAGTCAAATTCAATTTATAAATAATCCCAATGTAAAAATAAATCAGAGTTTAGGACTGCCAAAAACCAACACGCCAAACGGAATTCTAAAAGTCTAATAAGAACGAAATAAATATGTAAACCATCAAATATCTCCAAAGCTCACTCGCCCCAGCTCGCAGAGTTTGACTCGTCCTCTACGAAAATATACTCATACTCGGGCTCACCTATGGAAGGAGTAGTAGTACGGGTGAGTGATTGAGAAATCATAGGATACCCGTCTTTTCCCAGAAAGGAACCATACTTACAATATATGTATAAATAAATAAAGCAAATAACACATACCTTATCTGATCACAAAGTAAGCGTATAATAAACACATAATATATCGTCACAACTTCATAGGCAATGCGCAACTTCATAATGAATGCCCTTTCACACTGCCTGTCACACACCCAATCACATCATATCACACACTATGCTCTTTCTATCCAATTCATGCAATGCATGTCCCGGGGTTCCATCACACGCTCCGCATAGAGTTAACGTACTTCGCTCCATATCATGGAGTCACTCGCCCCGAGGACACATCCTGCCATGAATGCCGCAAACTTTTACACTTCTGTTTCTCCTATGTTGCATGCTCCGTTCTATATTGCCTATTAACTATATTGCGTAGTTACCCTATATTGCATGGGGTTCATTACATTATTGTATCTTTTACTGTTATTTTATCTTTCTAGACTTTATTTTAGGTTTCTACAATTTATTTTATTTTTCCTAGGCTTTCAAGCACTTCAATCTTTCATTTATTTATTTTTATCTTTCCCTACTTTTTTTTCTACTCTCCTTTTTCCTCCCCTTTTCTTTTTATTTTAATTTATTTAATGGGTTTCTAAATGATTTTAATATTATATTAATTATATATATATATTTTTTCAAATAAATATGTACGCTTTTTCCTTCGCCAAGGTTTTCCACAAGGGTGGTTTTACTTGGCAAGGTTTTAATGCGGCATATCATATTTGACTGGAGATTGCACATTCTAGCAGCTTTATACTTTTGGTTTACGTATGATATACTCTGATGTAAAAAGGTATTCTCCACCATAACGGAGGCTCAACATTATTAATAAAAATTTCCTTTTAAAAAAAATATATATATATATGTGTGTGTGTGTGAAAAACCTTTAAGTCTAGCGTTTGAGTAGCATTTATCCTATTTTCGGGTCTCGATTTCGATTCCTCTCCCCAATATATATATATATATATATATATATATATATATATATATATATATATATATATATATCGATGAACAGCGTCATGACTGGCGAGCGTGGTCATCAATATGTTATCCCAAAGAAGAGGGAGGATTGGGAATCCGCAGTCTTGAGACATTACAGATTACATATGAGTGCAAGGTTTGGTGGATATATCATACGTCCTCTTCATTATGGTCTCAATTCATGCGGCAAAAATATGGAGCCCATGGAGGTATGTACGCTTATATTTATGACTCCACATATAGGAAGAGATTGTGTCGTATTGATTCTGTCTGTGACTTCCATATTACTCGTTCTGTGGATGATTTGATTTGGAATGCAGGAGAGAATGACCAATTTACTTTACGTGTTGCATATGAGGCATGCCGATCGAAATCAGTATGCCAGCCTTTCTTGCGCTACATATGGTGGCCAGGTGTTTTGCCGTCTGCCAAGGTCCTCATTCGGAGATTGTGGTATCAAGCATTACCAGTGCCAGAAAACATCTGGTGGTGGTCCACTCCTTTTCCAACGTGTTGTGTTTTCTGTCGGGTTGCATCAATCTCCCAGGAGCATATATTCTATCAGTGTCCGATTATTGCCGCTCTATGGATGCATTTGTTAATTACTTTCAGAGGACCATTGCCCGATGGGGGAGCTCCGACGCTACGTCAATACTTGCTGTGTTGGTGGCGTAATGCTAGCAGCGTCACAATGGCAGGCCAATTAACTGCATTGGTTACACTAATTACAGCAAGGGAAATCTGGAAAGAATATGCAGCGATACAGTTTGGGGAGCAGTCTTTTTCACTGGACAGACTTAGCGAACGAATTTGTCAAGATATTTACACTTGGTGCCTCTCAGTCTCGGATCGTAAGTTTGCGACTCCAATTCCATTGCTACTTGCTGCAAATTATTGCCCTCCTATCCGCAGCAAGCGCTTAATGGTTTTACAATGGCAACTACCGCCTTTGGGTAAATTAAATCTGAATGTTGATGCTGCAGTTGGCCGCAAGGGAGCTGCTGGGGGGCAGTGTTACGAGATGCTGCTGGGTCTCTAGTTCAGGCCTTATGTTTTTCATTACCCATCCTGCAACCTATGCATGCTGAACTACAGGTTCTTCTCTATTCTTTGTTTTTCTTTGCAATGGCAGGCTATATCTCCCTTGAAGTTGAAATAGATTGTTTGCCATTACTGCAACTTATTTCCAGTCACACGGCATTGACAGCCATATTAGGTAGAGATTGTTCTCGTCTGAGAAAGTTGATGACTGCGATGGATATTACTATAGCGCCCCGCACCGGACCTTGTCCGAATACGGTGCACCCGCCGCACTTCACTACGGAGAGTACAAAGCGTCATGCATAACATGCGAAAATCCATAACTTATGTCATGGACTCCCATGTTAACATTTAACATGGTAGTAAAATTTAGGCAGAACTAAGACTTTGAAATAAACATGCATACCGAATGTTAAATCCCCAAAACATTAGTCCAACAAAACAAGATAAACAGAAATCCAAAAGGTTCCAACATAGTTCATAATACAAACATCATATCAGCACAAAAGTCCTTAAGCATGGTCTCCTCCTGACTCCTTGACTACGGGTACAGCACTCTCGGCTCATCCTTGATCCACTCAACCTTAGCATTCCCTGGCTCTGGGGAGAAATAAAGGTATGAGTGAGAAAAATCACCCATCAAGCATATAATAAACTACCATGAAATAAATAAAGAATCATAACATGAATGGAAAACCCCAAGAACCTCAAATCGTTAATTCATACCCGACCTTTAATCCTTGATCTGCTGAAGATATAGCCTAATCATAATTTAAGTAGTACCATTCAGACAATATCATATCTCTTCCTAAGATAACCGTCTTAACATGCAAAGTGCACATGAAATATGCAAGATGAAATGCATGATGTCATGTAATGGCAAAATCATCATTTGGTCCCATAAAGCAAGCATATCAGAAAACAGAGTATCAGATCAATTAACCCCGGACCTGAACTGGTCCAGAACATGTCATCAGACCAATTAACCCCGGGTCTGGGACGGGTCCAGAACATATCAGCAGGCTAATTAACCCTGGGCCTAGATCAGGTCCGGAACATATCATCGGACCAATTAACCCCGGGTCCGAAACGGGTCCAGAACTTATCATGTCATCAGGCCTATTAACCCCAGCTCTGGATCGGGTTATGAGCATGCTTAGCCGGCAAGGAAGTCATAAAACATTTCTTTTGAAAATCGTGGGACCATAAATTACTTACGTACATAACGAAAACTTGCTTTCTTGAAATCTTAATTAACTTGGGCCAGCACCTGGAAAACACAGTTAACACATCAAGGAGTAATATGCATATGCCCAAACAATTCATACATGTCCAAAACCACAAGATTAAGGCCTCCCAACTTATTTCATAATCCTGTCCTGTTTTCCTGTTTTGTGGCGCCAACTTAAATTTAGTTGTTACCCCTCAAAACACTAATTCCAAGTTGATTAATTTACATGGACATGCTCCTATGTACTAAGTAATTACCATAAAAATTCCAGAGCAATCCAATAACTTTAGAGGGGTCATTTATTTATTTTCCCAAAATTGTTCACGTGCAGATTCTGGAGTGACCAGTTTTACTAAAAATTTTATTGTGACAAAACCATAAGTCCTTTACCCGAAATTACAACTCACAGACTTAATAAACATAGAAGCTAGCATTCTATCAAAAATCAGCTCATTTGCACGTTTGTAAGGTCTATTTTCAGGTCACACAACACACCGCATAAAACTGTCCTGTTCCAGTAGTTTTGTCTTTTGTCACTTTTTCATATCAAGTGTTCACCAACTAGCCTTATTCTTAATAAACAATTTATTAAACACTAAATAAAACCTTTATCATAAACATTTCCAAGTTTCACAGCATTCATTAAGCCACTTATGAATTAATCCAAAACAGTTTGCATCATGCATATATCACTCATCACATTTGCTCATTTCGCACTTCATCGAGTCTACCTTGGTACAAATATTTTATGCATCACCTAACCACCATAATAGCCCGTTTTCTTGTACTAAAGAGGGCTCATGTCACATTTTAAATTGAGCACAAATATTCCCATGAAATAAATCATTGAGCATGCAAATTTCATATATCTTTGGGCTCACAAGATATGTTCTTCCTTAGGTTCAATGTTCTCTCCTACTAATTCCCCTTAGCCGTCCCTTTTATGATGAGGTAGACATCTCCTACTATGTTTATCTAGGCATGCAACTCATTTATATGCTAATTCACTCCAATCATGTCAAAATAACTTGTAAAAATTACATATAGCACACGCACGCCATCTTGGTGCTACACAAAATCTATTCTTGCCAAGAATCACTTTACTAATCCATGCACCATCCTAAAATAGCCCTAATATCATATTGCATGTAGGAAAATAACTCATCTTTAGAAGAATTATTCACATGCAAGCCACTTTTCTTAAAGAACCACTAAGATCTCATGCTTAACACTTGGTATCTTCAACTAAAATTCATATCTTAAAAATAGCTAGTCATTCAAGTCATTAACTCCTTAAATAATTCATGAAAGTCTGGAGTATACTTGTCTCTTCAAGCTAGAACCTTCTTTTAGCTTGGATCTTGGATGAAATGGGTTGAAGTTTCTTCTACTGCTTCCATGTAGCACACGGTTTTGAGGGAGGAAAATGGGAAAATGTTAGCTACCATTTTAAATGAAAAATAGAGCTAACTTGATGCTAGATTTACTTACCAAGATGAGGCTTTAAATGGAGTTTGAAAGGAATTCAAACCACCAAGAACTAGCACCACTTAGAAGCTTGAAAAGTTTGTACCTAGTGACCAAGGAGGTCACGGGTTTAGGTAGGAAAAAGGAACCCAAGTGAGCTTCATTCTTTGAAATAGGGAAATTCATTTAAGAGATTGGAATGTGACTTACCTAGATGATTCTTTGAGCTTGAAAATGAAAATAGTGTTGAATCTCCTAGCTTCAAGGGGCCGTGTGGTAGGAGAATTATGGTGCTAAAAATAGCCTAAGTGTTCTTGCTTGTGAACTTCTTGAGGATGTTTAAGTTTGTAGATGGAGGGAGAAGCTTTTAGGTATTATAAAGAAAGCTCAATAGTGTAAGGGAGAGAAGGGAGCCGGCGCATGGAGGAAGGAGGGAGACAAGGGGTGTATGAAAAGTGAGGGAAGTAGTATTGATCTTGTGAATGAGTAGCTTTTGCCTCCCATGCTTGTCTTACTTTATTGATTAATTATAATTTAATTTAAATATTAAGAATAGGCTAGAATAGTGGAGATAGTTCTAGAGACTCCCTTGGTTTGGCCGAATTCTTGGAGCCTTGGGGAGGGCATTTTTGTCATTTCACATTTTTCATAACACATACTTATATAATCATACCATTATTTGTATGATCTAATTTCTTGTATATGTTTTTAGGTTTACTTTTATGAAGACTATTTAGGTTAGTCTTCTTATAAAAAGGAAAATACTCTAAGGTTCTTTAAGGCTTTGTGGCCGAAATTCCAAGGACTTGGAGGGGCGAATTGGTCCTTTCACGCACTCCATGACACTCACTTGTATAACTATATAGTATCTATTTTAAAGGAATTTAAGTAAAGAGGCAATAATATAATCTTAATAAAATGTACTTGGGAGAATTAATATTTCATTACGCCACTTTATCATAGTTTCAAGTACAGTACGGCTGGGGTACAACATCCTCCCACCTTATCATAAGTTTCGTCCTCGAAACTTAAGGGAACTAGTCAAAAAGGTGTGGGTATCGATTCCTCGTATCTTACTCAGTTTCCCAAGTGGCTCCTTCTCCGGCATGGTGTTGCCACTGCACTTTCACCATCGATATAGATCGTGTCCTCAAGTTTTTCTCTTTCCAATCAATGACCTTAGGGGCTCCTCTATATAGGACGCATCGTCTTCAATCTTCAGCTGCTGATCCTCAAGGATGTGACTTGGATCATATACATACCGGCGAAGTTGGGAGACATGGAACACATCATGTAACTGGAACAGTGATGAGGGCAACGCCAAGCGATATGCAACTTCACCAAATCTTTCCAGAATTTCATACAGTCCAATGAATCTTGGTCTCAACTTCCCTTTTACGCCAAATCTCTTGATCCCCTTAGATGGAGATACCTTTAAGAAAACTTTTTCCCCTTCTTGAAACTCCAATGGTCTCCGTCTTTATCAGCCCACATCTTACTTCTATCTTGTGTTGCCTTCAATCTTTGCCGAACAATCTTTACTTTTTCTCGAGTTCGCTCCACAAGGTCGGGTCCCGCATATATCTTGTCTCCAATCTCATCCCAATAGAGTGGGGACCAGCATTTTCTTCCATACAAAGCTTCATAGGGGGCCATCCCGATAGATCTGTGGAAACTGTTATTGTAAGAGAATTCAACTAGCTTGAGACACTTATCCCAGCTTCATCCAAAATCAAGAATGCAAGCACGAAGCATGTCTTAAAGCATTTGGATCGTCCTTTCTGATTGGCCATCAGTCTAGGGATGAAAAGCAGAGCTCATCCTGATCTTAGTGCCTATTGCCTTTTGAAAGACTGTCCAAAATCTAGAGGTAAAACAGGGATCACGATCACAAAAGATACTTATAGGAACACCATGAAAGAAGACAATCTGGTCGATATACATAGAGGCTAACTTTTCCATAGATGCCTTAATTGACATGGCCATAAAGTGAGCAGACTTGTTCAGACAGTCCACAACGGCCCATATAGCATCATTTCCATATTTGGTTCTTGGTAGATCGGTCACGAAGTCCATGGTGACGTGGTCCCACTTCCATTCAGGGACTTCTAAAGGTTGCAATAACCCAGCGGGTCTTTGGTGCTCAGCTTTTCTCCTTTGACAAACAAGACATCATTCAACAAATTCGGCTATTTGGTTCTTCTTGCCGTGCAATCAAAACCTTTGCTTGAGGTCCTGATACATCTTGTTAGCTCCAGGATGTATAGATAAGCGTGAGTTATGGGCCTCCATCATGACTTCATCCCTAATCTCCTTGTCCTCAGGTGCACACAACCGTCCTTTGTACCACATACTGCCATCACTACGAACTTCAAAATCATTCGATGGCTTATCTTTCATCTTCTCTTTGATCTTCCTCAAGGTTTCATCATTTCCCTGGGCCTCTTTGATCCTATCAATCACTGAAGGAATAAGAACTAATTTGGGGAGCACTTCGTCCATAGAGTTAACTTCTTCAAGGCCAAATTCTTCTATGTCTCAATGAAGAGGTGGTTGACGTGGGTGACTTGTCTTTTGACTTAACGCATCAGCGACTTTATTGGCTTTCCCAGGATGGTACTAAATTGAGAGATCATAATCTTTAGTCAACTCCAGCCATCTACGTTGCCGCATGTTCAGTCCTTTCTGGGTAAAGAGATACTTTAGGCTTTTATGATCTGTACAGATCTCACATTTCTCACCATACAAGTAATGTCTCCATATCTTCAAAGCAAATACCACTACGGCAAGCTCAAGATCATGTATGGGGTAGTTTTGCTCGAATTGCTTTAACTGTCAGGATGCATATGCTATCACTCTATCCTTCTGCATAAGGACACATCCGAGACCATTCTTTAAAGCATCACTGTACACAACATATTTCTCGTCAGGAGTGGGCTGAGCCAAAATAGGGTAGATGTCAACTTTGCTTTTAACTCTGAGAAGCTCCTTTCACAATCGGTATTCCACTCAAACTTGGTTTTCTTTTGTGTCATTCTGGTGAGGGGAACAACTATCCTTGAGAATCCTTCTACAAACTTCCGATAATATCCTGCTAGTCCAAGGAAGCTTCTTACCTCTGTAACATTAGTTGGCCTGGGCCATTCTGTGATGGCCTCGATTTTCTTGGGATCTACTGAAATACCATCTTCTGATATGACATGGCCGAGGAAGGATACACTATGCAGCCAGAACTCGCATTTGCTAAATTTCGCGTACAAGCGTCTTTCTCTTAAGATATTCAAAACTGTCCTCAAATGGGCTGCATGGGTTTCCTCATCTGGTGAATAGATCAAGATATCTTCTATGAAGACCACTACAAACTTGTCCAACTAATCCTGAAAGACTCGATTCATGAGATCCATAAAGGCGGCAGGGGCGTTGGTCAAACCGGAAAGGGCATGACAAGGAATTCGTAGTGTCCATAGCGTGTTCTGAAAGCAGTTTTAGGAATGTCTTCAGCCTTAATCTTTAGTTGAAAATATCCAAATCGCATGTCTATTTTACTGAAAACTCAAGATACCTGCATTAAGATTCTTTAGATAGGGTTTCGAAAAATTTAAACCTTAATTGAACTAAAACTTGTTAGTTACGTACCCTGAGTTGATCGAATAAATCGTCGATCCGGGATAGCGGGTACTTTTTTTTATGGTGATTTGGTTAAGCTCCCGGTAATCGATGCATAAGCGCATGCTTCCATATTTCTTCTTTACGAATAGCACAGGGGCACCCCAAGGCGAAACGCTGGGGCGGATGAGCTTCTTCTCTAACAACTCGTGTAACTGCTCCTTTAGCTCTTTCAGTTCTGCAAGTGCCATCCGATATGGGGCCTCAATATGGGTTCAGCTCCTGAAACAAGGTTTATTTCGAAGGCAATTTCACGGTCGGGAGGTAACCCGGGTAATTCGTTTGGAAAAACATCGGGGTATTCATTAACAACCGGAACTTGAGCAAGGGTGGGACTCACTTGCTCAGCACTTAGGATATAAACAAAGAATCCTTCATGGCCTTTATTCAATGCTCGGCTGGCACGAGCCGCATTAACATAGACCTTCTTGGATGGTTTCTTTAGCTTGGCTCCTCCTTGGAATGATAGTTCATCTCAAGTGGGACCCTTGATTATAACTTGCCTACTCCGGCAATCAATGTGAGCATGGTTCTTTGAGAGCCAATCTATTCCAAGAATCACATCAAAATCACTCATGGATATGGGGATTAAATCGGCTTCAAACTGCTGATCATCGAATTCAAGCGCGTAATTTCTAAAAATATGATGAGAGACAAGCACCTGATCGCCGGCTGCTTGTACTCTATAGGATGATTCTAATCGTACTGAGTTATGATCGATATTCTTAGCAAACTTTCTGGAGATAAATGAGTGGCTGGCGCCACTGTCGAACAATACATTTGCAGGTATGCTACACACTAAGATAGTTCCTGAATCCTGTATATTTAGCTATGCAACAGTATAGGCATGCATAAGAAAAACATATTTAGGGCATACAACTTTAAATCTTACCAGTCACTACGTCTGCCGTCTCCTCAACATCTGCATCTGTCATGACGTGCACTCTTCCATTTGCACGTGGTCGTTGGTTCTTTGGTTGTTGCTGTTGTTGTTGAGCTCCTCTGTTTGGGAAATCCCTAATCAGGTGGTCATCCTTACCGCATCCAAAACATTGTCCAGTCTTCCATCGACACTCACCCATATGTCTCTTCTGGCACTTAGGGCACACTGGTATAGCTGGCTGCTAAGGTGGAGCTTGATTCTTTTGCTAATTAGCTTGAGGCTGCTGGCGGCGCTGATTCTGACCCTGTGATCTCCTTTGACGAACAGATCCTCTGTAATTCTTCTTGGCTACCTTTCTGAACTTCTCATTTCTTGTCACTTGCCTTTCTCTTTTCTGTCCCACATCATCTCGACGAATAATATCGCTCTCAATCCTATAACAGGCATCCAGCAGGGCTCCAAAATTTGCAGGGTTTGCATTCACTAACCATGTTCTGATCCTCGGGTTCAGCCCTCTTTCAAATTTCAGCATTTTCATCTCTTCATCATTCATAGTGGTCGGTTGAAATCTTCCCAATGCAATGAACATATTAGCATATTCTGCTACGGTCATGCCGGGCTCTTGCTTCAGTGATTCAAATTCATACCTCTTTTGTAACTTCATTGACGGAGGGATGTAGAACTTATGGAACTCTTGCAGAAATCTTTTCCAGGCAATTGGCCTTGGCAAGGCGTGTAACTTAGTCTTCTACCATTGATTGGCTTCACTTAACAAGAAGGGCCTTATGGCTTGAGCTTTCATCTCATCAGGGGCTTGAATTAGCTCGAAACAATTCTCGACTTCATTCAACCACTTCTCAGCTATATGCGGATCTAACATTCCCTCAAACGGGGGTACATTAGCCCTCTTCAATTTCTCGAAATAATATTGAGCATCTCTCACAGGTTCACATGGGTGGGGCAAAGCATTCTGATGGATTAGGCCTTACCCTATCTGTGTGACCACCTGGCAAAAGGCCTGAAAGGCATTAACGTCAGGAATAACCGGAGGAATAGGTGCTTGCGGTGGTGGAGGTGAATTATTCTAAACAGGAGGATTCTGGTCCTGTGGTGGTGGCAGCGGGACCTGAACCGGTGGAGGAGGAACAAGGCCTTGTGGCTGAGGAGGAACGGGCTCTTGAGCTGCTGCTCGAGCCCTAGGAGGTCGGCCACAAGGTCGCACCATCTTCAATACAGGGTGTCAAAATTTATACAAATGTTGGGATAAAACCAAATTATTTTGGCTAAAGGTCATAATTCTCAAAAAAAATTTTAAACGAGGGAGCGAAAAGACACATCTTACGTTAAAGTTCCGCATTTTATAAGTCAGGATTAATTATTAAATTACATCCTAAACCCGATCTAAGTTGTCCTAGTCTAAGGCCATCACTCATATAAGATCATGACTTAGGTCTAAGATCAAACTTAAATTTCTAAAATCATAACTTAGTTCTACGTTCTGCCCGAAATCTAGAGCCTGGGCTCTGATACCACCTGTAGCACCCCGCACTGGACATTGTCCGAATACGGTGCATCCGCCGTACTTCACTACGGAGAGTACAAAGCGTCATGTATAACATGCGAAAATCCATAACTTATGTCATGGACTCCCATCTTAACATTTAACATGGTAGTAAAATTTAGGCAGAATTAAAACTTTGAAATAAACATGCATACCGAATGTTAAATCCCCAAAACATTAGTCCAACAAAACAAGATAAACAGAAATCTCAAAGGTTCCAACATAGTTCATAATACAAACATCATATCAGCACAAAAGTCCTTAAGCATGGTCTCCTCCTGGCTCTGTAGGATCTGCAAGGCACCATTAGAAGAGGGGGGGTTGAATAGGTGGTGCGGAAAGTGTGATTTTTAAAATTTGTTTAAAACTAAACAACTCAACTTCTGAAAACAGATTCTGTTTTTAGGACCAGTTTTAAAACGTTTTCAAAACTAGGTTATAGGTCTCCAAAAATTTTGGAATTTTGAGAGAACTTAGCCTCAGATGTTATGAGGGTCTCCTAAAAATTTCAAATTTAAATCCAACCTTTAACCCCTTCAAAAAAAGTTGGTGGTCAGATTGCACGAATCTGCCAGAAACGGTAGACTGTTTTGAAAAATTTATTCCTATTTGTTCTTAACTCCAATTGGTCTGAAATTTTAACCATTGACCCCTTATATGTTTTATATGAATGGGTTGAAACAGTTTTGAAAAATACTTTCGGAAAGTTAGTCAAATACGCTCAAAGTCTCAACCTTTGCCAGTCTGAAAATCAGACTGCGCTAGTCTCAGAACTTTGGATGTTTGAGTGACTTATACTTATCCAAAAGGGTCGAAACTTGTGCCAAATTAACCCTAGGACGTGTGGCTATGTTTCTGAAAATTTTCTTGATTTGTGAAAATTGTTTACTATTTTTACGAACGTAAAAAAAAGGAGTAAACAGTGCAGAAACAGAATATGAGTGCTGAAAGTAAATGACACTGAGATTTTATACTGGTTCGGTTATAAACAACCTACTCCAGTCTTTGAGGAACACCTTGCTTGTGTCACACTAGTCACACACACGCAATACACCTTACCACAGGGTTGATGGAGTTACACACCAACTCCAACCCTTTACAAACCTTGTACGTTGAATACAATACGCACGAACACCACCACCTTGCAAGAATGCAGATTGATCACACCTTGATCAATCTTTTACAATTATAAAGAGTATGTGGTGGTATAATACAAGCCTATTCAAGGATAGAAATATAAGTACAATAGGCTTTCAATAAGAAAGAAAGAAAGAGAGTGTAGAAGAAGAGAGGCTAGCGTTTTTGATCTCAAGAATGTAATGCTTGTTCTTGTCTCTTGTTTTTGCTCATCTTCTTTCCTTTTAAGCACATATGGCCGTCCCCCTTGGAGTCTCCCCCTCTTGAAAATTGTCTTCTAAGTCCTTGGGAGGATGTAAGAAATCAATGTGACATGGTCTTGCTTACTTGGCATCTTCTCATTGGATTATCATTTAACCTTTGCTTACTTGGCACTTCATGATAGGTTGAATGTTGTCATCATTTGATGACTTGGAAAATCTGAATATTTCACTCAAAACATGTGCCAAAAATCAACATAGCATAATTTCCATAATCCACAAGATTGTCACATAAAGTTAAGCAAGATAATATCTCACAAAGGAGGAAAAAATTCGGCCATAATGAGTGATTAACATGCTGAAATTTCAGCATGTGATACATGGTGTTTAAGTTCAAAATACTTCCATTTTTCTTTGATTTTTCTTTTTAAAATAAATCATCAATTGATAGCAAATATCCTTACAAATTGGAAATAAAATTTGGACACCCACATGGCCTCAATTTCGGCCAAGATACATACTACACATGCTGAAAAATTTCAGCATGTGTGATATTGAAGATATCACAATTTATGGCTTTGTATTTCATTCAAATTTCTTCCATTTCTTCTTCCAATCATCCACATAATTCAAGACACCAATTATATGCATTTTAATGCAAAATTTCGGCCAGCTATAACAACCACATGCTGAAATTTTCAGCATGTGTTTCAAATGAGACAAAGTTTAAAACATTACCATTTGTAGCTTCTTTCTTTAAATCACCAACATTGTATGATTGATTCTTGACCAATCAATATGCCAACAAGGCTCCACATATGCTCCAACTCAGCTGTAGGTGGCGTGTATAATGTATATGTATGTGCTGAATTTTATTTTTGCTAACTTTGTAAAATAGTGCATATTTAACAATACACACATGTTATATTCCAATCAGCCCTTAATTTAATTTTCTAGAACACTTTAAGATGTATGACATATGTAAAAAGTGTCTAGATACGTTTCATATGATGTGCCAAAAATATTCCATGTGTTGTGTACGTAGAAAACCGAATTTTCGATATTTATCGATTACCCGATTTTTCTTTAATTAAATTCTAACTTTTTGCACATGTTATATATATTATGTTACACATAATATATATAATATAAACTTTAATTCTCAGCACTTGGCTGGTCTAAAGTGGCGCCATTAACATGTGACAAAATTAAAATTGGAATCTCCACAATTTGGCCTTAATGTGAGGTGATTTGTGTGTGCCAACGTGGAATGATTTTATGACTTATAATATCACCATTAGCACGAAATTTTTGAGCAATTTTGAAGTGTAGGGGCTGGCCATCTATTTATGGTAAGTACGTGACACGTTGGCGAAGTTTCGGTATTCGCCCGATACGACAATTTTTGGTTTAGAACCTTTTAACGTGTCGTATTTAATTTGTCATCACCATGACTTATATCATATGATATAAGACCTGAATATACTCATAGATATGAGTTAAGTATGGTGGTGTGACGTTAACGTACGCACGTAAAATATATAACGTGTCGGTAGTACGTTGGAATACATGTGTATGTGCCTTTTTCAAAAAATCTGAAAATATATGTATTTATATGTGTATATTGCGTGTATATTGAATGAGGGGAGGAGGAAAAGACTATCCTTCCTTAGCCTTGTTGCCTTTGTGCCTTTTCCAAATGTAGCTTCCTTTAATGAACTACTTAGTTTAATTAACTAAGTACTTCACTTAATGAACTAGTTTAGTTCATTAATGGTGGCACCTGAAAATAGTGTAAATACAACAAATGTTTGCCATATGATGTAAGCTTTAACGCTTCATGGCTCGTTAGTACGGCATCATTATATATGAGCTAAATAAGGCAAGTAATAAGCAATATCATGCACACGTTCGTTTATACCATGCACGTTTTATGTCATTCATTTAAATCACATATTTTGAAATCACTCAAACCCCTTTTTCTCTACAGACTCCTTGACTACGGGTAAGGCACTCTCGGCTCATCCTTGATCGACTCAACCTTAGCATTCCCTGGCTCTGGGGAAAAATAAAGGTATGAGTGACAAAAATCACCCATCAAGCATACAATAAACTACCATGAAATAAATAAAGAATCATAACATGAATGGAAAACCCCAAGAACCTCAAATCGTTAATTCATACCCGACCTTTAATCCTTGATCTGCTGAAGATATAGCCTAATCATAATTTAAGTAGTACCATTCTGACAATATCATATCTCTTCCTAAGATAACCGTCTTAACATGCAAAGTGCACATGAAATATGCAAGATGAAATGCATGATGTCAGGTAATGGCAAAATCATCATTTGGTCCCATAAAGCAAGCATATTAGAAAACAGAGTATCAGATCAATTAACCCCGGACCTGAACGGGTCCAGAACATGTCATCAGACCAATTAACCCCGGGTCTAGGACGGGTCCAGAACATATCAGCAGGCCAATTAACCCCGGGCCTGGATCAGGTCCAGAACATATCATCAGACCAATTAACCCTGGGTCCGAAACGGGTCCAGAACTTATCATGTCATCAGGCCTATTAACCCCAGGTCTGGATCGGGTTATGAGCATGCTTAGCTGGCAAGGAAGTCATAAAACATTTCTTTTGAAAATCATGGGACCATAAATTACTTACGTGCATAACGAAAACTTGCTTTCTTGAAAAGAGCTTACTTGCATACATAAAAACTTAGAAAATCAGATTCATGATGCACATGATCATGCGTGGTTCGTCGGATGAAATGCAATACAAGTCATGGCATAAATCATCTTAAAATTACTTAGAACATGACATAGACATAATTCCCATGAGCTGAAAATTTTCCAGAATTTACGTTCTGTTCATGAGGCCTCCAATATAACCAATCAGGCCTATTGTCACAATTTCTTGCCTTACACATGCATAATAGGGTCCTATCTTCATGCCATAAAATTTTTGTAACGTTTCAAGATGAATAAGACCCTTAAATCATTAAGTCACTAAAAAGTGTACTGCTGAATCCAGCAGTACAATACCCATCTTTTTCTTAATTTCCAAAATCATAAAATCTTAATTAACTTGGGCCAGCACCTGGAAAACACAGTAAACACATCAAGGAGTAATATGCATATGCCCAAACAATTCATACATGTCCAAAACCACAAGATTAAGGCCTCCCAACTTATTTCATAATTCTGTCTTGTTTTCCTGTTTTGTGGCGCCAACTTCAATTCAGTTGTTACCCCTTAAAACACTAGTTCCAATTTGATTAATTTACATGGACATGCTCCTATGTCCTAAGTAATTACCATAAAAGTTCCAGAGCAATCCAATAACTTTAGTGGGGTCATTTAATTATTTTCCCAAAATTGGTCACATGTAGATTCTGGAGTGACCAGTTTTACTAAACATTTTATTGTGACAAAACCATAAGTCTTTTTACCGAAATTCAAACTCACAGACTTAATAAACAAACAAAGCTAGCATCCTATCAAAAATAAGCTCATTTGCATGTTTTTAAGGTCTATTTTGAGGTCACAGAACACACCGCATAAAACTGTCCTGTTCTAGTAGTTTTGTCTTTTGTCACTTTTTCATATCAAGTGTTCACCAACTAGCCTTATTCTTAATAAACAATTTATTAACCACTAAATAAAACCTTTATCATAAACATTTCCAGGTTTTATAGAATTCATTAAGCCACTTATGAATTAATCCAAAACAGTTTGCATCATGCACATATCACTTATCACATTTGCTTGTTTCGCACTTTATAGGGCCTACCTTGGTACAAATATTTTATGCATCACCTAACCACCATAACAGCCCATTTTCTTGTACTAAAGAGGGCTCATGTCATATTTTAAATTGAGTACAAATATACCCATGAAATAAATCATTAAGCATGCAAATTTCATATATCTTTGGGCTCACAAGATATGTTCTTCCTTAGGTTCAATGTTCTCTCCTACTAATTCACCTTAGCTGTCCCTTTTTATGATGAGGCAGACATCTCCTACTATGTTTATCTATGCATGCAACTAATTTATATGCTAATTCACTCCAATCATGTCAAAACAACTTGTAAAAATTACATATAGCACACGCACGCCATCTTGGTGCTACACAAAATCTATTCTTGCCAAGAATCACTTTGCTAATCCATGCACCATCCTAAAACAGCCCTAATATCATATTGCATGTAGGCAAAGAACTCATCTTTAGAAGAATTATTCACATGCAAGCCACTTTTCTTAAAGAACCACTAAGATCTCATGCTTAACACTTAGTATCTTCAAACTAAAATTCATATCTTAAAAATAGCTAGTCATTCAAGTCATTAACTCCTTAAATAATTCATGAAAGTCTGGATTATACTTGTCTCTTCAAGCTAGAACCTTCTTTTAGCTTGGATCTTGGATGAAATGGGTTGAAGTTTCTTCTACTGCTTCCATGTAGCACATGGTTTTGAGGGAGGAAAAATGGAAAATGTTAGCTACCATTTTAAATGAAAACTAGAGCTAACTTGATGCTAGATTTACTTACCAAGATGAGGCTTTGAATGGATTTTTAAAGGAATTCAAACAACCAAGAACTAGCACCACTTAGAATCTTGAAAAGTTTGTACCTAGTGACCAAGGAGGTCACGCGTTTGGGTAGGAAAAAGGAAACCATTTGAGCTTCATTCTTTGAAATAGGGAAATTCACTTAAGAGCTTGGAATGTCAATTACCTAGATGATTTTTTGAGCTTGAAAATGGAAATAGTGTTGAATCTCCTAGCTTCAAGGGGCCGTGTGGTAGGAGGATTATGGTGATGAAAATAGCCTAAGTGTTCTTGCTTGTGAACTTCTTGAGGATGTTTAAGTTTGTAGATGGAGGGAGAAGCTTTTAGGTATTATAAAGAAAGATCAATGGTGTAAGGGAGAGAGGGGAGCCGGCGCATGGGGGAAGGAGGGAGACAAGGGGTGCATGAAAAGTGAGGAAAGTAGTATTGATCTTGTGAATGAGTAGCTTTTGCCTCCCCTGCTTGTCTTACTTTATTGATTAATTATAATTTAATTTTTATATTAAGAATAGGCTAGAATAGTGGAGAGAGTTCTAGAGACTCCCTTGGGTTGGCCGAATTCTTGGAGCCATGGGGTGGGCATTTTTGTCATTTCATATTTTTCATAACACATACTTATATAATTACACTATTATTTATATTATCTAATTTCTTGTATATGTTTTTAGGTTTTCTTTTATGAAGACTATTTAGGTTAGTCTTCTTATAAAAAGAAAAATACTCTAAAGTCCTTTAAGGCTTTGTGGCTAAAATTCCAAGGTCTTGGAGGGGCGAATTGGTCCTTTCACGCACTCCATGACACTCACTTCTATAACTATATAGTATCTATTTTAAAGGAATTTAAGTAAAGAGGCACTAATATAATCTTAATAAAATGTACTTGGTTTAATATTTCATTACGTCACTTTATCATAGTTTCAAGTACAGTACGGTTGGGGTACCACAAATACACTATCGTATGTGCCACGAAAATGTAATTATACAGCACACTTTCTGGCTCAACATTGCTTTATGAGGCGCGCTACAGCAATCTTTACGATACCTTTGGAGCATCCTCCATTTGTTCGAGGCAGTTTACATCATGATATACATACTGCTTATGTCCGTCTCTGAAGGCTTATTGCCATCTGTCCACCTACATCTTATTGATGTAGGCAGTTGGGTATGTTCATGTGCGTTTACTATACATTCTATATGTTGCTTAGATATTTGCATCATGACATTCTTTTTTGCCTTGCTGAGATACTTGAGATTTTTAAATTGTGGGCGTCATTTTCCTGCCGATGAATGGATCTTCCACTTTTGCTCCATATTTGTGGCGGTACATTTATGCTGTCTCCTTGGTTCCGCCTGCATGGACATGCAGGCGGCTGGGTACGTTTCACTTGCACTGTCCTCTTTCATTCCTTTCAGCTCTATTATTTTACTAATGTACACATCTCTTTTCATGAGGATCACTAATGAAACAAGTACTCAAGACAGAGCTGCTGTCCCAGTGTTTCGAGGCAGGCCACATCGATTGATATCATGTGGTCAGTAGGCGCCTATGGCCATTGCTATGTCATTTTTACTTTATATTTTGTAAGGTTTTGTATTGCGTCTTTACTCCAAGTATATAAATATGTACGCATTTTCCTTCAACAAGGTTTTATCCACAATGGTGATTTTACTTGGCAAGGTTTTAATGCGGCATATCATATACGATTGGCGAAAGATGATCATCACTGCGTTATATTTCCACTTTTCGTTTGATATACATTTTTGTAATATGGTATTCCTCCGCCATAAGTGAGGTTTTGATTTAATTAAATACCTTTTATCAAAAAAAATATATTGATGAAAGACGGACGGTACCGTCTGTATTCTTATTAATAAATGGAGCCCTCGCTTGTGGCGGAGGAATACCGTGATTACATCAGTCGTGAGAGACTCTCTCACTAGAAAGCATAAATTTAAAGAAATATAAATACCTACATGAAGACATAAACCTGCAGAATAAAAGAAAGAAAATATTTATACAACTATCTATTGTTAAAATACCAACTCGTGCTAGCCCCTCGGAAGTGATGTTATTCCACCGTGATGCGTTGACCCCATGAGCGTAGCATAGCTAGTGATTGCAAGTCAATGGCGATGTGTTGACCCCATGAGCGTAGTGCGGACAATCAAAACAAACAAATATATTAGCATAATGTAAGAGTAATAGGAAATGTAGATAAGAATCAAATATAGGAAACCAAAGCATACCGAGGTTGCCTGCATCCAAAGATACAGACAACAAAACACTTGGCCGGTGTCAACCATGACTATATATATATTATTTGTTTTATTTATTTTAGTATAATTTAGTTTATTTTATTGAGCAAGTTACTAAATTTTCTAGTCACTAAATATTAATTATATTAGTTCAAAATTCTTTTATACAGTCAGGCCCCTTTATTATTTCATGGCCTTTTTATTTCCTTCCGGAAGCGGCCTGGCCCTAAAGTAGCATGCAGTCCGCTTGCACCATATTCCCTTTCCCCCTTATTTTTTTAATTAATTAAAACTAGCCCGGCCTGTTACAGCTCAGCCTAGGCCGGCTGACCTGTCTAACCCAGCTTGCGGTTGAGCTCCAGATCCAGGTCAGCTATTTCTGGGTCACCCGACCCGCTGACCTGGAAAATAATTTAATTTTTAATTTTTTAATTAATTTTTTTCTTTATTTTCTTAAATTCTAATTTTCTTCTAACCTCAATAAAATCCTTATCTTAACTCTAAATTGACCCAAACAAATTTATTTTTGACTCTTTTTCACGCGATGAACACACTGGAACCATCACAAGAGTGCGTGACTTGCACGCACCGCCAGAGGCCGCGTGTGAGCCTCACGCGCCACCCCTGAAACGCGCGCGTGAGCTACCTGCTCCGCCTTCTAGCCGTGTTTTTGAACTTCCAGATTAATTTCGACCTAAGTTCCAGGCTATGTGGCCTATTTCTAAGGCTATTCATGTAATTTTCCACCTAATCGCATAAAAATCAAGTCTTTTTAATGAATTTCAAATTGCACGCAAAACACCATTACGCACACATATTTTCGCACATACCATCATCATATAAAACATGCATACAAAGGCATAAAAATAACACACAGACAATTTATTGCAAGTACGGTCTAAAACACAAAGTGCGGGCAATCCGAGAAGAAGGGAAGGTAACCTATCTCGTTTTGCAACTAATTTCTCACGCATGCTTCTCTCCCTATCTCGGCTGACTTTGGCCTTGTGGTGGCTTGAATATATATTTTGTTTCCTATTTATTTTTCTTTAGGGCGTCAGAAAAATGTTGGGGGGAATTTTTGCGAAGCTTTTCTTTTTCCTTTATAGGTGGTGCTGACGGCAGCAAGAAAAAGGAGAGGGAATGGGGGGCTGCAAGGGGGCGGCAGAAGGGACCAACAACAGGGGGAATTTGGGGTTGGTGTTGCGTGCGTAATTTGTTTGGTTAGGGTAGTATATATAGGTGATTATAGAATATATAATTTAGGTTTTTCTTTTTCCTAGTAGACTTTGGTATCCTTACAATTGCATATGATAATGTCCATCCTAAGTTTGTGTTTCCTAGTTCAACTCTAAATTTTTATGATTGTTATCAACTTTTTATTTAGTAATTTCCTTTTTCTTTTCCTAAAAAAATCGTACATAACACTCCTCCCCTTACAAAAAGTTTCGTTCTCGAAACTTATGTACCTTAGCTGAATAGGTGGGGATACTTCTTGCGCACCTCTTCTTCAATCTCCCATGTGGCCTCTCGCTTGGTGTGGTTGGACCACTAATCTTTAACAAATGGGATCACTCGTCTCCTTAGTATATGATCTTTGCGATCTTCAATGCGCACTGGAGTCTCCTTGTATGTCACATCACTCTTCATCTTCAATGGTAGAGCCTCTAGCACATGACTTGGATAAAAAATGTAACGTCTTAGCTATGATACATGAAAGATATTGTGCACTTGCGACAACACCAGAGGTAGAGCTAGTCGGTAGGCCAATGTCTCTATCCGCTTCAACACCTTGTAAGGACCAATATACCTTGGGCTTAACTTGCCCTTCTCACCGAATCTCATAACGCCCTCGGTCGGAGAAACCTTCAGATATACCTTTTTGCCCACGGCAAACTCCAATGATCTCCTCTTGGAATCCGCCTAAGTCGTACTGCAATCTTGAGCCATCTTGAGCCTATCACGAATGATCTTAACCTTCTCCAATGTTTGCTCAACTAACTCAGGTCCAGTGATAAATTTTTCTCCAATCTCATCCCAATAAAGCGGCGATCGACAATTTCTCCCATATAGAGCCTCAAAAGGTGCCATGCCGATAGCATTATGGTGATTATTATTATACGAGAACATCACAAGTTTCACCATGCTATCCCAATTACCTTTGAAGTCCAAGACTTAAGCTTATAGCATGTCCTCGAGAGTCTGAATAGTTCTCTTTGACTGTCCATCAGTTTGGGGATAAAAGACAGTACTCAACTTTAACTCGGTCCCTATGACTCTCTGATACGCTGTCTAGAATCTTGATGTAAACCTCGGGTTTTGGTCAGACACAATGCTCACTGGAACTCCATGTAAGCTAATGACATTATCAACATAAAGAGTCACTAGCTTCTCCATCGTTGCTTCACTCAAAATTGGTAGAAAATGTGCCAGCTTCGTCAACTGGTCTACAATAACCCAAATAGTCATTGCCGCTACGTGCCTTAGGGAGCCCTACAATAAATTCCATAGTGATATGCTCTCATTTCCATTCCGGAATCTTTAACGGCTATAGATAACCTCCAAGACGCTGATGTTCGGCCTTAACCTGTTGACAAACAAAAGATCGAGCAACATATTTGGCAATCTCGCGCTTCATATCATACCACCAATAATTCTTCTTCAAGTCATTATACATCTTGGTGGAACCCGAATGAATGGATAGTCGAGTATTATGTGCCTCCTTCAACAATTCTTTCTTTAACGCTTCATCATTCGGCACACATAACCGTCCCTAATACCAAATGCCTCCATCATTGGATAACTGAAACCCCTCAACCCGCTCAGTCTGGAGTCTATCTCGAATACTGTTGAGAGTAGCATCATTCTTTTGGGCACCGATTGTACGATCTATGTGCCAGAGTAATAGTCAATGCTGCTAAGACATTCGCTATAGAATCAACAATATCCAAGTCGAACTCCTCAGTCTCACACTCCAATGGGGTTTGTCTCGCATGGTTCAACTTCCAACTCAGTGCATCAGCCACTCTATTAGCTTTCCCTGGATGATAACTGATGGTCAAATCATAGTATTTTATCAACTCTAACCATCGTCTCTGCCTCATATTCAACTCCTTCTGCATAAATAGATATTTGAGGATTTGATGATTCATGAAGTCCTCGTACTTCTCCCCATATAAATAGTGAGGCCCAATCTTTAGTGCAAAGACAACTGCGGCAAGCTCCATGTCAAGTATAGGATAGTTTTATTTATACGGCTTTAATTGTCTCGAGGCGTAGGCAATGACCCTTTATCCTTGCATTAACACGCACCTTGCAAAGAAAGCATTAGGCTAGATTCTATATGTACACAATCGTAAATTGAAATTTATATACATATATCTAGCCTATTTTTGAGGCGTCGCTGTAGATGACAAATGCTTCAGTGCTGGAGGGTTGTGCCAAGACTAGTGCAGTAGTTAGCCTCCTCTTTAACTCAGTAAAGCTTTTCTTGCACTCGGAGGTCCAAGAAAACTGCTTACCTCCATGACATTAGTAGGTCGGAGCCATTCCGTAATCGTCTCTATGTTTTTCGGATCTACTCCAATGTCATCTTCAGAGATCACGTGACCCAAGAAGGTCACACTTCTCAGCCAGACTCACACTTGCTAAACTTTGCATACAATTTCTTCTTCCGAAGAATATCCAATACCTCTGGCAAATGTTCAACATGTGTCTCTTCATCAGGCAAATATACCAGGATATCGTCGATGAACACCATAACGAATCGACCCAACTGATCTCGAAACACTATGTTCATCAAATCCATAAACGCCATAGGTGCATTCGTCAATCCAAAGGGCATCACGAGAAATTCGTAGTGCCCGTATCTAGTGCAGAATGCCGTCTTTGCTATATCTCCTGCTTTGATTCTCAACTGATGGTAGCCCGATCGGAGGTCAATCTTTGTGAACACTTTGGCGCCCTACATATAATTCCGTTTCATATGAGTCGACATTTTCAATATTCAAAACTTTACGAAATTGAAAGGCTTTACCTTTAACTGATTGAAGAGGTCATCGATCCTTGGTAGCGGATGCTTGTTTTTTATCGTGATCTTGCTAAGCTCACGATAGTTGATGCATAGCCGCATGCTACCGTCCTTCTTCTTCACAAATAAGACCGGTTCCCTCTAAGGAGAAACACTCAGCCTTATAAACTTGCGGTCCAACAATTCTTGTAACTGCTCATTGAGCTCTTTCAACTCCGCTGGCGCCATTTTGTAAGGTGCTTTTGAGATTAGTTCTGCTCCTGGTAAGATTAATCTCGAATTCAACTTCTCAGTTTGGTGGTAAACCTTGTAATTTATCGGGGAAAACATCTTCAAAATTATTTACCACAAGGATCTGGTCAATAGATGGTACTTTCTGCTCTACGTCCATTGCATGGACCAGAAAACCTTGTCCACCTTTTCTCAATGCCTGTTGCACATGGGCTGCTGTCAGATATATCCCCTTCGACTCATTTCTCAACTTAGAATTTCCCTGAACAGCGATCTCCTTCATGTTAAAACCTCTGATGGTTAAGCGCTTTTGCCGACAGTCAATAGTGGCATGGTATTTCGACAGCCAATCCAAGCCAAGAATAATGTCGAAGTCTTTCATCTGAATAGGGATAAAGGTTGCGGTGAACAACTAATCATCAATTTTGAGCTCGCATCCCTTATACTGATGGTGGGATACTATCACCTGATCGCTAGCTGTTTGTACTCGATATGGGGTCTCAAGCCACTCTGGGCAGTGATTTAAGCTCTCGGCGAATCTTTTAGAAATAAAGGACTGGCTTGCGCCAATATCAAATAGTACGTTGGCTGGAAGTTTGTCTACTAAGATTGCACCTATACATTCAGGGTTACTCACATAGCATTTATATTCGCAAAATACATGCTTTTATTTGAAAAATAATAATTGCTTAATTAAAGGTTACCTATCATGATGTCACCAGCAGCCTCGACATCAACATCTGTCATGACATGGACCCTGGCATTTGTCCTCGGCCTCCCCGTCTGATGGATTGCCTAGGGCTGCTATGCCGGCTGCGCTGGTCCATGCTCAATGCACTCTATCTAATAGTGGCTGGATTTACCACATAGGAAGCACACATTCTTCTTCTTCTGGCACTCGCCTGGATGTGTGCGTCCGAACTGGGTTCATGGTATGGATGGTCTTGTGCTCCTCGGTGGCGGTGGAGCGCTACCCTTTACCTTTGGGTGGGGTGGTCTTAACGGTGGTCCCCTGATCTGACGTCTGGGTACCTTGATCCATCGCCCTGGCCTCCCAGAACCTGTGTCATCTCGGGGCCTCTTGCCCCTCTCTTCTGTAGCAACTCTCCTGAATTCACCCTCAACCTCTCTGCATATCTCTAGAAGTTCGTCATAAGTCCTGGCCTTGGCGGTCACTCTCACGGACTAAATCTGTGACCTCAATCCCGTCTTGAATTTGAGCATCTTGAGTCTTTCGTCAGCCATGATAGACGATACATACTTGCCCAGAACATGAAATCTATCACATACCCTGACACTGTCATGTTGCCCTGGATCAGGGCATGGAACTCTGCCATCTACTGTAAGATCACACTATCAGGTACATAAAATTTCTTGAACTCCTCGCGGAACTGAGTCCAAGAAATATGTGGCGCCGATCTTATCTCCACGCTTGGCTACCATTCCTCTGCATCACCTGCCAGAAAAGGGATAACAACCTCAATCTTCCGCTCGTCTGGCACCTGCAATAATGGAAGATGGTCCGATATCTCCTTCAGAAAGATCTCAGCCTCCTCTGGCTTAGGGGCCCCTCTGAATGTAGGAGCCCCTGCACTCTGCATCTCCTTGTAAAAGAACCTCAACCCTGGCTGTGGTGGGGGCAGAGGCTATGACTGTTGATTTATCTGATGCTGTTGTTGCGCCAGCAGCTACGTCATCCTGGCCATAGCGTCGACCAGGGCCTGGGGAATAGCCCCATGATTTTGGTGGTTGTCACCATCGTTACCTCCATTGCCGACTGCTAGATCGCTTCTAGGCGACATTTTCTGGAACTTCAAAACATTCAAAAACATACATTTATTAAGTTCAGGCTAAGTTAGGGGGTATTTTAAGGATTTCTAACAACTTAGGGGTTGCATGCAGACGTTCAGGGGTAAAACGGTAAATAAATGAAGAAAAACGAAAGAACACTCACACTTTCCTTAACCCGATCATAACCTAAGTCTAAGATCATCTCTCAAGTCTACTTTATTCATTAGGGGTAAAATCATCATTTTCGAAAAAGAGCATATGTGATCTAGTTAAACCTGCATTTCCAATGTGAATCTGGAGCCTTGGCTCTGATACAACCAGTAGCGCCCCCCCTGAACCCTAAAATCGGAAACGGTGCACCCGTCATAGTCTACTACGAGAACTACAAGGCATCGTTCAAACTGCTTACATATCAGAAATAACGTAGAAATATTTTTTGCGGAAACGATAATTAAAAAGTCAAATTAAATTCATAAATAATCCCAATATAAAAATAAATCAGAGCTTAGTGCTGGCGAAACCCAACACGTCAAATGGAATTCTAAAAGTCCAATAAGAATGAAATAAATATGTAAACTATCAAATATCCCAAAGAGATATCTCCAAAGCTCACTTGTCCTAGCTCGCGCAGTACGACTCGTCCTGTACGAATATGTACTCATACTCAGGCTCACCCGTGGAAGGAGTAGTAGTAGGGTGAGTGATTGGAAAATCACCCATAGGTTACCCGTCTTTTCCCAAAAAGAAACCATACTTACAATAAATGTACAAACAAATAAATCAAATAACACATACCTGATCCAATCGCAAAGTAAGCATATAATAAACACATATAATATATCCTCACAACTTCATATGCGATGCGTAACTTCATGATGCATGCCCTTTCATACTACTGTGTCACACACCCAATCACATCATATCACACATTATGCTCTTTCTACCCATGTCATGCAATGCATGTCCCGGGGTTCCATCACATGCCCCATATCATGCAGTAAACGTACCTCGCTCTGTATCGTGGAGTCACTCACCCCGAAGGGCACATCGTGCCATGAATGCCGCACACTTTCACACTTCTGTTTCTCCGATGTTTCATGCTCTGTTGTATATTGCGTATTACCTATATTGCATATTTACCTGATATTGCGGGGGTCATTACTGTATTTTATCTTCTACTGTTATTTTATCTTCCTAGACTTTATTTTAGGTTTCTACACTTTATTTTATTTTTCCTAGGCTTTCAAGCACTTCAATCTTTTATTTATTTATTTTTATCTTTCCCTACTTTTTTTCTTGCTTTAATTTTTTTTCTTCTCTCCTTTTTCCTCCCCTTTTTCCTTTTATTTTAATCTATTTATTGGGTTTCTAAATGATATTAATATTATATTACTTAAATATATATATTTTTTCTTTTTTTCCTTTTCTCGTGGCTGCCTTCATACATACATATATATATATATATATATATATAATTGAGTAGCTGGCGATTCCTGTAACGGCTTTGATGACTAGCAATTCCTGCAACCCCGATCATGGCATTGTCGCTGCCGGCAGGCCCGACAGCTCCTCTCTCCTTTGCCGATGTCCTCCGTGGTGATTTTCCTCTAGTGATTTCTCCTAAGAAACCTTCTCGTTACAAGGGTTTCCCATCTATCCAATTCTCTGACAACGAAGTGGATGCCTTGATTGCTCCATTCCAATACACTCTTGTCGGATTATTTTGTCATGGCCGGCCAGCAATGGCGCCAATGAAGAAAGCATTTGACCGAATAGGGTTCATAGGATCGGTCTCTCTTGGACTCCTTGACAAGTCTCATATTCTCATCAGATTGGAGCAGGAAAAGGAGTATAGTCGTTGCTTTCGCCGACACACTTGGACAATTCTCAGTTATCCTATGCGCGTCACCAAATACACTTATGATTTTGATCCCAGGTATGATGCTCCTATAGTCTCTGTTTGGATTTCACTGCCATCACTTCCAATATATTTGCATGAACAGTCTTCTTTCTTTGCTATCGCATCTATGATTGGTTCTCCAATCCGTTTGGACACTCCCACGCAAAAACTTCTTCATCCTTCGGTTGCGCGTGTGTGCATTAAGGTTGATGTCTTGAAAGAATTACCCTCAAAATTGCATATTCAAAGTCGCTCACATGAATTCTTTCAATCTGTTATTTATTATGATGTCCCTCAATTTTGTTCCACTTGTTGTATATTAGGGCATAAAATAGGCAATTTTCCATCAGACACCCTATTGGTCCGCCTGGTGTGCTCAATCAGAAGATTTCGAAAGAAAAACCATCAGTTGTTCAGCCTGCCATAACGCAGAGTAAGCTGCTTCCCTCAGAGACTCATCATGTTACAATGGCTACAGAGTCTCACCGGCCCCAACTCCATCGCCTTCTCCTCCGGATTCCATGCCCTCGACTATTGTCCAGGAGCCAGTGGTTGATATTCCATTACCCACTCACTCTCAAAATTTAGACATTTTGGGTCATTTTACGGATGATTTGTAGCAGAAACAAAGCCACATGATGGACATGATGCATGGTCACTCAGATACTGAGGCATACATTCGTCCTACCCGTCCTTCTCCACCATCGAATTCTGAACTTCGCAACACATCTCAAGCAGCTTCAGAAGATATCTCACGTCGTATGTCCCGCATCTTCCATCCTTTAGCAGATGAGATATTACTTCATCAACTGCTTCAACCGCCTTCTGTGACAAACGATCAGAGCTTGTCATGCATATTAAGAAATGTCACCGCAACCTCTGCCTCTTAGGTGTCATGTCCTCCTCGTCAGGTCCCAACTCGTAGTTTAGTCTGCGCTTTGCACTCTTCCTGTCAATAGTTTTAATGCATCTTTTAATTTGGAATATCAGAGGTTTGCGAACCTCATTAGATCGATTACGTTTATTGCTGCATCAACACTAAGTTGTTTTCTTAGTTGTTATTGAGCCACATCAGCCTATGACCTGGTTGCAATGAGCTAAGATACAACTTGGCTACTCTTCTTGTTTATCTTTCTATTCAGATCGTATGTGGTGTTTCTGGCGAAGTGATATTTTGGACTTACAGGAGGTCCGCCCAGGGGCATAAGCCTAACATCTTCGATTGCGCCTTACCATCTCAAATTTAAGCTTTTGGAATACTTGTGTACATGTACGCCATTCAGTTGTTGACGGCCGAGTATTATGGTTGGATCTTAAAGCATTTGGTGAATCTCTTATAGATCCATGGTTAATTTCTGGGGATTTTGATACATTTCTTTCACTTGATGATCACAAAGGGACAGCTCGTCCAACATTGTCTCCTTTAGCAAATTTCATTGATACTGTTGATCATCTGGCATGGCATATTATACCTCATGTCGGCACACGATTTACTTGGATGGGTGGTCACAGATTAGGCTGTGTCTGGCATAGGCTAGACTGGGTGTTTTGCAATGCTACCTTTACGACCTATTTCCACATGTCAAGCTCACTCACTTAAGTTGCGTCACAGACGATCACTGTCCTTTACTACTTCAGTGCCATTCTCAAGTAGCTGCTACACCATGCCAATTTTGATTTCTTTCGGTATGGACTTCCCACTCTCAATTCCTCTCTTTGTTCGACAAAAATGAGACTCCTATCCCACTACGAGAGGCATGAATTACTTTGCACCAAACTTCGGCTGCTGAAGCGAGATCTCTCACTCTGGAAAAAGGAAATATTTGGCAACATATTCTAGAAGGTTGAATACACCAAACACCTTACGTAGTAGGCTGAGATAGCGTATGATACTAGTCCTGGTGATGAAACTCGCCAGGCCCATCATGAGGCGCAGGCAACCTACCGCCAAGCCTGCACTCAGGAAAGCTCCTACTGGCAGCAAAAGGCGCGAGTGAGATGGTTGAAAGAAGGAGAGGCAAACACCGCTTATTATCATGTTGTGGTTTGTGATCGCCATCGGCGGCAATATATCCACCAAGTTACACGAGAGGAGGGCACATTGTGTCATGCACAACCTGAAATTCAGTAGACAACTGTTGGCTTTTGTATGAGTATGTTTATTGCTCACCCCAGCTAGATAGTAAGGATCTACTTAATGCGATACCTAATATACTTATTCAATCTAATAATGCTCATCTCATTGCTATGCCCACTGAGGAAAAGGTTCGAGCTACATTTGGGAACTAGATCCCCAAACTGCAGCGGGACCAGATGGTTATAATGGCTGTTTCTATAGTACATGTTGGAAAAATATATATACTAATGTTTACAAGGATATTCAAGAATTTTTCCTAGGATTTCCACTTCCGAAGTCTGCCGCACATACATTGATTGTTCTTCTTCCAAAGATCTCCTCTCCAGCATCTTTCACTGATTATCGACCCATTGTTGTGTGTACTTTTTTGAGCAATATTGAGACATGTATACTGGCAACAAGGATGAGTCGAATATGGCCTTTAATTATTTCTTCAGAGCAGGCAGGATTCCAAAAAGGTAAAGGCATATCTGAACATGTGTTGCTTGTCAACGAAATCATCCACTGGCTTGATCTCTCCCGCGATCATCAATTTTTTTTATTAAACTAGACCTTGCCAAAGCATTTGACCGAGTAATTTGGCATTTCTTACAACTAGTTCTTGTACGGTTTGGATTCTCATATTTCTTTATCAAGCTAGTACTTAACCATCTCCGTAGCACATATTTCTTGATCTTAATTAATGGTGTACCAAGTGGTTTCTTTCAGCCATCTCGTGGGGTGAAGCAGGGAGATCCTTTATCTCCATTGCTCTTTATAGTGGTGGCCGAAGTATTTACGCGGTCTTTTCACTGTCACACTGACCGAGGTTAGATTCGGCCATTCCCTCTCAGTCAATATCCTCTAGTTATATCACATTTATCTTATGCAGATGATCTTTTTCTTTTTGTTGCGGCCAATACCCGAAATTTGAGACACCTAAAGGCTTTCCTGACGGATTATGAGAGTACTTCTAGTCAAGCGATCAATTATCATAAAAGTAGTGTGGTATTCTCTTTGGTTGTTTCTGGCGCTAGATGGCGTGAATTGCTCTCTTGTTTACACATGCGAAAATCTTCTTTACCATTGAAATACTTGGGATCCTCTTTGCATAAAGATATTACACGGGCACAACATCACATGGATCTACTCTTGCATGTTGAAAGACGTCTTTGCAGTTGGCAACAAAGACTCTTGGGGGTAGCAAGCAGGATTATACTTATTAAATCTGTATTGTCTTCTCTATTGCTGCACATTATGGCTGGAGCACGACTCCCTCGTGGGGTTGTTCGGTCCCTTGAGACCCGCTTCACCAATTTCTTTTGGGCCCCAGGTCGCCATCATTGGTTTAAATGGTCACGACTTACTTTACCTACACATGAAGGGGGTTTGGGCATTCGCAACTTGATTGCTGTGCAACTTGCATTCTCCAACAAAATTTGGCACTCCTATCACTACAGTGATTCATTATAGGGGAGATATATGCGAGCTCGTTATGGATCACGCACTGACTTTCAGTCACCCCTATACAACTCTCTCGGCTGGAAGTGGAGTTGTGCTATACATGACTTATGTACGACCATCACCACATTATCCACTCCACCAGTCTGGCTTACTCCAACCGGCGAATTTACTCTACGAATCGTATACCATGCAATCCGTCCATCTTGGCCTACACTACTTTCGCATACCTTTATATGGCACCGCTCTCAAAGGCCAGCTATACAGCTTTTTCTATGGCGTCTATACCATCATGCCTTTCCGTTGCCGGATAATCTTCTCAGGTTCACTCAGGCTCTTCCTTTGCGCTGCCCTTTTTGTCTTATAGATGGCGCAACTACACTGCACTTATTCTTTACCTGCCAAGAGGTACGTATGATCTGGTCATATTTTACTGCTTTGATGGACATACCTTCATTCACTGCTGGATCATGGAGGACTTACTTGATGCTTATCTGGTGCTCTGCCCCATCATCTTTCCTGGGTGCCATGCATCTTATTTTTCCTGGGGTATTGCTGTGGAATATTTGGAAATTGTATACATCGATTACATTTGACACTGCTTTATGGGCTCCTCGCCTAGTTATCCGATCTATCCGTATTGATATGTACACATGGGCTTCCTCGATGAATGGCACAAAAATAGTTGCTACTGTGCCACAGCTTGTTCTAGCTCGACTATTTCCTCCCCTGCGGACTGACCAGCCACGCGTTATATCGTTTCCACTCTGGCTAGACATGCCTTTGCAAGTCGAGGCACAAGATGCTTTTATGGCTCTTATGTATTATCTCCCACGATATGGAAATATAATCTTAGAGGTTGATTGTGCTGAATTGGTTAATCTTACAGCTAATCCCTCCTCTTTGCTTGCACCTGACATACATACATTACGCACCCTGCTATAGTCGAGGTCCTTCATGGTTTTACACACACCGCGAGAAAAACGTTTACTTTTTTTACGAACGTAATCAAAAATGATAAAAAGTGCTGAAACAGAATATAAGTGTTGAAAGTAAATGACACCAAGAATTTTATACTGGTTCGGTTATAAACAACCTACTCCAGTCTTCGAGGAACACCTTCCTCAGTTCACACTAATCACACAACACAAAAACACCTTACCACAGGGTTGATGGAGTTACACACCAACTCCAACCCTTTACAAACCTTGTATGTTGAATACAATCCACACGAACACCACCACCTTGACACCTTGATCAATCTTTTACAAAGATAAAGAATATGTGGTGGTCTAAGAGAAACCTATTCAAGTATATGAATGTAAGTACAATAGGCTTTTAGGAAGAAGAAAGAAAGAGAGTGTAGAAGAAGAGAGCTAGGCGTTTTTAAGCTTCAAGATTGCAATGCCTTTTCTTGTCTTTGTTTTGCTCTTCTTCTTTTCCTTTTAACTTTGATTTGGCCGCCCCCCTTGGTGCTATTACTCCTCTTGAAAATTATCTTCTAATTCCTTGGGAGAATATGTTGCATCATTGTGACATGTTCTTGCTTACTTGGCACCTCCTCATTGGATGATCATTTAACTCTTGCTTACTTAGCACTCATTGATTGGTTGAATGTTGTCATCACTTGATGACTAGGAAAATCTGAGAATTCCACTAAAAACATGTGCCAAAATTACCATAAAACAATTACCATAACTTCCAAGATCATCACATAAATTAAGCAAGATAATTTTCTCACAAAAATGCTAAGAAAATCGGCCATAAGTGAGACTTGACATGCTGAAATTTCAGCATGTGATACATGGGTCTTCTTTTCAAATTGTTACCAAGTTTACTTTGATTTATCTCTTGAAAATAAATCACCATTTAGTGCAAGACATCTTTATCAATTTTGGAATAAAATTATATATCACATAGGCCAATATTTCGGCCAAGGTACATTCACACACATGCTGAAATTTTCAACATGTGTGATACTCAAAATATCACAATTTTACTTTCATATCTTATTCAAATTACTTCCAATTTGTCTTCCAATTAATCACATGTTTCAAGACACAAAATATAGGCCATAAAGAGATAAAATTCGGCCAGCTCTATAGTGCACATGCTTCAGCATGTGTCACAATTGTGACAAAATTTGAAATATTACCTTTCGTAGCTTCTTTCTTTAAGCCACCAACTTTGTATGCTTCATTCTTGACCAATCAATATGCCAACAAGGATCCACATATGCTCCATCTCAGCTGTTGTAGGCGTGTATAATGTGTTTGACATGTGCTGAATTTTATTTTTGCAAACTTTGTAAAATAATGCACATTTAATAATACACACATGGCATATTCTAATCAGCCCTTAATTTAATTTTCTAGAACACTTTGAGATGTATGACATATGTAAAAAGTGTCTAGATACATGTCGTATGATGTACCAAAAACGTTCCATGTGTTGTGTACGTAGAAAACCGAATTTTCGATGTTTATCGATTGCCCGATTTTTCTCTAATTAAATTCCAACTTTTTGCACATGTTATATATATATTATGTAACACATAATATACATAAATTAAACTTTAATATTCAGCACTTGGCTGGTCTTAAAGTGGCGCCATATACATGTGACAAAATTGAAATTGGAATCTCCACAATTTGGCCTTAATGTGGGGTGATTTGTGTGTGCCAACATGGAATGATTTTATGGCTGGAAATAACATCAAACCCACGAAAATTATAGAGATTTTTGAGGTGTAGGGGCTGGCCATCTATTTATGGCAAGTACGTGACACGTTGACGAAGTTTCGGTATTCGTCCGATACGACAATTTTCGGTTCAGAACCTTTTAACGTGTCGTATTTGATTTTTCACCACCATGACTTATATCATATGATATAAGACCTGAATATACTCATAAATATGAGTTAAGTATGGTAGTGTGACATTAACGTACGTACGTAAAATATGTAACGTGTCGGTAGTACGTTGTGATACATATGTATGTGCCTTTTTCAAAAAATCTGAAAATATATATATTTATGTATATATATATATGCGTGTGTGTGGTGAGAGGAGGAGGAGGAAACTTTCCTTTCTTCATTTTGTTGCCTTTGTGCCTTGTCCAAATGTTGCTTCCTTTAATGAACTACTTAGTTTAATTAACTAAGTACTTCACTTAATGAATTAGTTTAGTTCATTAATGGTGGCACCTGAAAATAGTACAAACACAACAAATGTTTGCCATTTGATGTAAGCTTTAACGCTTCATGGCTCGTTAGTACGGCAACATTATACATGAACTATATAAGGCAAGTTATATACAATATATCATGCACACGTTTATGTCATGTACGTTGTCATGCACATTTAAATCATATATTTTGAAATCACTCAAACCCCTTTTTCTCTACAATCTCCCCCTTTTGATGATTTTCAAAATAACCTATACTCATGATTTAAATCCTATCGCTCCCCCTTCAATCATGCATAAATTCAAAATTTGAATTTTAAATTTCAAATCCGCTCCCCCTTGATTTATCAATCAGTATCTCTCTCCCCCTTAAATCATGCTTTCTCTCCCCCTTTATTTTGGAAAGTCAATCAAAATATGCTTGTAAATAAGGAAAGAGATTCAAATCAAATCAGCAGAAATCATGCCTAATTTAGAACGAAGATTTTCGTACGTGGCTTGATTTAAGGCTTTAGTAAAGATATCAGCTACTTGTGCTTCTGTGCGTACGTGATGTATGACGATATCATCATTATTTACGTGATCACGAAGAAAGTGATAGCGTACTTCTATATGCTTGGCCTTAGAATGTAATATGGGGTTCTTAGACAGGTTAATTGCACTCATAGTATCACAGTATATAGGAATTCTATTTACGGTAATTACAAAATCCGAAAGTTGTTCTTTTATCCATAATAATTGTGTGCAACATAGACTAAGTGCCATGTACTCAGCCTCAGTGGTGGATAAAGCTACGCTTGCTTGCTTTTTGGAAAACCATGAAATGAGTGAGTTTCCTATAAATTGGCAAGTGCCGCTCGTGCTTTTTCTATCTATCTTACATCCACCGTAATCTACATCAGTATAAGCATGTAAGTTAAATTCACAATCTTTATCATACCAAATGCCTAAGGTGGGCGTGTGCATAATATAGCGGAATATTCATTTTACCGCATTATAGTGAGACACCTTAGGTTGACTTTGAAAACGTGCACACATGCATACACTGAACATGATATCAGGCCTACTAGCAGTAAGATATAGCAAAGAACCAATCATAGATCTATATAAGGCATTATCAAAATCTTTACCATGTTCATCTTTATCCAATTTAGTAGTGACACTCATAGGGGTGGGGGATGGTTTTAAATTTTCAAAGTTGAACTTTTTATTCATGTCATTTACATATTTAGCTTGGCTTATGTGAATGCCTTTACTTGTTTGCTTAATCTGCAGGCCAAGAAAATAGTTAAGTTCGCCAACCATAGACATTTCAAATTCGAATTTCATGCAATTTTCAAAATCTTCAACAAGTTTAAGTGAGGTTGAACCAAAAATAATGTCATCAACGTAGATTTGAATAATAAGTAAATCTGATTTATCATGTTTCAAAAATAATGTACTATCTGTAGAGAAAAAGGTGTTTGAGTGATTTCAAAATATGTGATTTAAATGAGCATGACAAAAAACGTGTGCATGATATAAACGTGTGCCTGATTTATTACTTATTACTTGCCTTCTTTAGGTCATATATAATGTTGCCGTACTAACGAGCCATGAAGCGTTAAAGCTTACATCATATGGCAAACATTTGTTGTGTTTATACTATTTTCAGGTGCCATCATTAATGAACTAAACTAGTTCATTAAGTGAAGTACTTAGTTAATTAAACTAAGTAGTTCATTAAAGGAAGCTACATTTGGAAAAGGCACAAAGGCAACAAGACTAAGAAATGAAAGTCTCCTCCTCCCCATTTACTACATATGGCACGCCTACACATACATATAAATATATATTTTCTGATTTTTTGAAAAAGGCACATACACATGTACTCCAACGTACTACCGACACGTTACATATTTTACGTACGTACGTTAACGTCAACGTCACACCATCATACTTAACTCATATTTATGAGTATATTCAGGTCTTATATCAAATGATATAAGTCATGGTGATGACAAATTAAATACGACACATTAAAAGGTTCTAAACCAAAATTTGTCGTATCGAGCGAATACCAAAACTTCGCCAACGTGTCACGTACTTTCCATAAATAGATGGCCAGTCCCTACACCTCAAGAATCATTATTAATTTCGTGCATATGATGATAATTAAAGCCATAAAATCATTCCATGTTGGCACACAAATCACCCCACATTAAGGCCAAATTGTGGAGATTCCAATTTCTATTTTGTCACATGTTAATGGCGCCACTTTAGACCAGCTAAGTGCTGAGAATTAAAGTTTGTATTATATATATTATGTGTAACATAATGTATATAACATGTGCAAAAAGTTGGAATTTAATTAGAGAAAAATCGGGTAATCGATAAACATCGAAAATTCGGTTTTCTACGTACACAACACATAGAACATTTTTGGCACATCATACGACATGTATCTAGAAACTTTTTACATATATCATACATATTAAAGTGCTCTAGAAAATTAAATTAAGGGCTGATTGGAATATAACATGTGTGTATTATTAAATGTGCACTATTTTACAAAGTTAGCAAAAATAAAATTCAGCACATGCCTAAACATGTTAATACATGCCTAACACTCTTGATGGAGCCTATGTGGAGCTTTGTTGGCATATTCATTAGTCAAGAATCAAGTTTACAAGATTGGTGACATGGAGAAAGAAGCTACAAAAGGTAATGTTTTAAACTTTATCTCATTTGTAACACATGCTGAAAATTTCAGCATTTGCACTATATGGTGGCCGATTTTAATCTCTAAAATAGACATATTTTATGTCTTGAATTATGTGGTTAATTGGAAGAAGAAATGGAAGTAATTTGAATAAGATACAAAGCCATAAAGTGTGATATCTTGAATATCACACATGCTGAAATTTTTCAGCATGTGTGGGAATGTATCTTGAACGTTTTTATGGCCTTATTATTGTCCAAATTTCATTTCCAAAATGATGAGAATATTTGTAACTAATTGGTGATTTATTTTAAAAGAAAAATCAATGAAAATTTGGAAGTTATTTGAATTATATCACTATGAAACACATGCTGAAATTTCAGCATGTTAATTACTTCATTATGGCCGATTTTTTTACCATTGTTTGGAGAAATATTATCTTGCTTGATTTGGATGATAATCTTATGAGTTATGGAAACTAATTTATGATGATTTTTGCACAAGTTTTAAGTGGTATTCTCAGATTTTCCCAGTCATCAAATGATGACAACATTCAACCAATCATAAAGTGCCAAGTAAGCAAAGGTTAAATGATCATCCAATGAGAAGGTGCCAAGTAAGCAAGATCATGTCACAATGATGCCATACATTCTCCCAACGACTTAGAACATAATTTTCAAGAGGGGGAGAGCACCTAAGGGGGATAGCCATAAGCATAAATGGAAAGGAGAAGAGCAAAACAAAAGACAAGAACAAGCATTACACTCTTGAGATAAAAAAACGCCAAGCACCTCTCTTCTTCTACACTCTTTCTTTCTTCTTCTTGAAAGCCTATTGTACTTATATTCTTATTCTTGAATAGGCTTGTAATATACCACCACATACTCTATATCTTTGTAAAAGATTGATCAAGGTGTGATCAATCTTCAGTCTTGCTAGGTGGTGGTGTTCGTGCGAATTGTATTCATTGTACAAGGTTTGTAAAGGGTTGGAGTTGGTGTGTAACTCCATCAACCATGTGGTAAGGTGTACTTGCGTGTGTGACTAGTGTGAACCGAGGAAGGTGTTCCTCGAAGACTGGAGTAGGTTATTTATAACCAGTATAAAATTCTCGGTGTCATTTACTTTCAGCACTTATATTCTGTTTCTGCACTGTTTACTCTTTTTGTTTATGTTCGTAAAAACAGTAACGATTTTCAAAAATTACGAAAATTTCCAGAAACATAGCCACATATCTTAGGGTAAATTTGGCACAAGTTTCAACCCTTTTGGATAAGTATAAGTTACTCAAACATCTAAAGATCTGAGACTAGTGTAATCTGATTTTCAGGCTTGCAAAGGTTGAGACTTTGAGTGTATTTGACTAACTTCCCGAAAGAATTTTTCAAAACTGTTTCAACCCATTTAAATACAACATATAAGGGGTTAGTGGTTAAAATGTCAGAGCAATTGGAGGTAAGAACATATATGAATAAATTTTTCAAAACAGTCTACCGTTTCTGGCAAATTCGCGCAATCTGACCACCAACGATTTTAGGAGACACTCATAACATCTGAGGTTAAGTTCTCTCAAAATTTCAGAATTTTTGAAGACCTACAACCTAGTTTTAAAAACATTTTAAAACTGGTCCTGAAAACAGAATCTGTTTTCAGAAGTTGAGTTGTCTAGTTTTAAACAAATTTTAAAAACCACACTTTCCGCACCAACTATTCAACCCCCCCCCCTTCTAGTGGTGCCTTGCAGATCCTACAAGTGGTATCAAAGCATAGGAACACTCACTACAAAGGATCCAACGATTCAGTGAGATGGCAACCACAAATCTCAAAACCGAGCAAGAAGGTATGTCGAGCCAAAGGCCTCCTCTTTTTGACGGTGAGTCTTTCATTCAATGAAAACTAAGAATGAAGCTTTTTCTTATGGCAATAGATATTGATCTTTGGTATATTATAGAAGATGATCCTTTTGTTCCATCTAAGATATCCACCGTAGACGGAGTCACACTAGAAGTTGTTAAACCTAGACAAGAATATACAAGTGATGATAAAAAGAAACTTAGCATGAATGCTAGGGCTATGCAATTGCTCTTAAATGGATTAAGTAAGAGTGAGTCTAGTTATGTCTCAAACTGTTCTAGTGCACAAGAAATGTGGAGGATACTAGAAATGAAACACGAAGGCACGAGTCAAGTAAAAGAGTCAAAGATAAACATGCTTATGTCCACACTTGTGTAGGATCTGCAAGGCACCACTAGAAGGGGGGTTGAATAGGTGGAGCGGAAAGTGTGGTTTTTAAAATTTTTTTAAACCTAACCAATTCAACTTTTGAAAACAGATTCTGTTTTCAGGACCTGTTTTAAAACGTTTTAAAACCAGGTTACAGGTATCCAAAAATTATGAAATTTTGAGAGAACTTAGCCTCAGATGTTATGAGGGTCCCCTAAAAATTTCAAATTAAAATTCAACCTTTAACCCCTTCAAAAACCGTTGGTAATCAGATTGTGCAAATCTGCCAAAAACGATAGATAGTTTTGAAAAATTAATTCCTATTTGTGTGAACGTCCAAATGCTCTGAAAAATTAACCACTAACTCCTTATATACTATATTTAAATGGGTTGAAATATTTTTGGAAAATGCTTTTGGGAAGTAGGTCAACTACTATCAAAGTCTCAACCTTTGCAAGTCTAAAATTCAGACTGATCTACTCTCAGAACTTTTGATGTTTGATCGACTTATACTTATCCAAAAGGGTTGAAACTTGTGCCAAATTAACCCTAGAACGTGTAAGTATATTTTTGGAAATTGTCGTTATTTTTGAAAATTGTTTACTATTTTTACGAATGCGAACACGAAGAGTAAACAGTGCAGTAACTGAAAAGTAAATGCAGAAAGTAAATAGCACCAAAAATTTTATACTGGTTCGGTTATAAACAACCTACTCCAGTCTTCAAGGAACACCTTCCTTGGTTCACACTAATCACACACACGCAGTACACCTTATCGCAGGGTTGATAGAGTTACACCTAACTCCAACCCTTTACAAACCTTGTATGACGAGTACAATTCACACGAACACCACCACCTTGCTAGAATGAAGATTGATCACACCTTGATAAATCTTTTACAAAGATATATGAATGGTGGTATATCTCAAGCCTATTCAAGATTGAAAGAATATGAATACAATAGGCTTACAAGAAGAAAGAAAGAAAGAGAGAATGTAGAAGAAGAAGAACTAGGCTTTTGATCACTTTGATTTTGCAATGCTTGGCCTTATTTTTGCTTGCTCTCTTCTCTTCCTTTTTAATGATGCAGCCGTCCCCTTGGTGTATCTCCCTCTTGAAAATTATCTTTTAAGTCCTTGAGAGAGTGTAAGACATCATTGTGACAAGACCTTGCTTACTTGGCATCTTCTTATTGGATGATCATTTAGTCTTCGCTTACTTGGCACCTCCTTATTGGTTCAACGTTGTCATCATGATGACTTGGAAAAAAAAATCTGAGAATACACTTAAGCATGTACCAAAAATCATCACAAAATAACTTCCATAACTCATAAGATATGTCACATAAATTGCAAGATAAAAATCCTTCCAATCTTAATGAAAAAATCGGCCAACTAGTCTCATTGCCATGCCGAATTTTCAGCATGTGCACCATTCCTTTTCTTTCAAAATAATGCCAAATATTCTTTGATTTTTCATTATAAAAATGAATCAACAATTTATGGTAAGTATTGCTACCAAATAAGAAATGAACTTGGACACATTTTGGCTCTCAAATTCGGCCACAAGGTTGTACACATGCTGAAAAGTTTTCAGCATGTGTGATATACATAATATCACCATTTGTTTATTTAAATAATATTCAAAACCTTTCCATTTCTTCTTCTAATCAATCACATAATAAAAGATGACAAAATATGTCACATTGAAGAGCAAAATTTCGGCCAGCTTGTGTGTAGCATGCTGAAATTTTCAGCATGTGACATAAGAGAGATATATTTTGAGTTCTTACCATTTGTAGCTTCTCTCTCCAATTCACCAACATTGTATGATTGATCCTTGACCAATCAAGATGCCAACAAAGCTCCACATATGCTCCAAATCAGCTGTAGGTGACGTTGGAATGTGTATGTGCATGTGCTGAAATTTATTTTTGCTAACTTTGTAAAATAATGCACATTTAATAATACACACATGTTATATTCCAATCAGCCCTTAATTTAATTTTCTAGAACACTTTAAAATGTATATCATATGTAAAAAGTGTCTAGATACGTGTCACATGATGCACCAAAAACGTTCCATGTGTTGTGTGCGTAGAAAACCGAATTTTCGATATTTATCGATTACCCGATTTTTCTCTAATTTAAATTCCAACTTTTGCACATGTTATATATATATTATGTTATACATAATATATATAATATATACTTTAATTCTCAGTACTTGGCTGGTCTAAAGTGGTACCATTTACATGTGACAAAAATTAAACTTGGAATCTTCACATTTTGACCTTAATGTGGAATGATTTGTGTGTGCCAACATGGAAAGTATTTTTGGCTGAATATTACATGTAGTGCACGAAATTTTCATCAATTTTTGAAGTATAGGGGCTGGCCATTTATTTATGGCAGGTACGTGACACGTTGGCGAAGTTTCGGTATTCGTCCGATACGACAATTTTCGGTTTAGAACCTTTTATCGTGTCGTATTTAATTTGTCATCACCATATCTTATATCATATGATATAAGACCTGAATATACTCATAAATATGAGTTAAGTATAGTGGTGTGACGTTAACATACGTACGTAAAATATATAACGTGTCGGTAGTACGTTGGAATACATGTGTATGTGCCTTTTTCAAAAAAATCTGAAAATTGGTGTAATATATATGTATATTGCGTGTGTATTAAAGATGGGGAGGAGGAGAAAACTTTCTTTCCTTAGCCTTGTTGCCTTTGTGCCTTTTCCAAATGTGGCTTCCTTTTTTTTATTGAACAGATTTTTATTAAAAAGCCTCACTTATGGTGGAGGGAAACCATATTACAAATAGTCATCCTGAAAAGTAAAACTGTAGTATAATGCTTCTAATATTTGTAGTCTCCAGTCATATATGATATGTCGCATTAAAACCTTGCCAAGTAAAACCACCCTTGTGGATAAAACCTTGGCGAAGGAAAAAGCGTGCATATTTATATGTGGAGTAATCATAAATGTAGAAAAGAAAAAATTGTGAAACACAGCATCCGGAATGTAGCTTTGTGTATGGCAGCATGCGAGAACCTTCAACAGCATCGAATGTGGCCTTGGTTTAGAGAAAAAAGCCCAATAGAAACATTGCTTAGCCTTCTGGTGAAGAAATTTGAAAATCTTCCAATAAGTGCGATTCATCAAATGGCAAACAACATTGTCCTGTACTTGTATACTCCCTTCCACAATATTGCATTCCCACAACTCAGCGTATCCGTGCAGCAGCCAATATACGTCATATGCAAAGAAAACAAAGCATTAATCAAATCGATGGTGTAAAGCTCAAATATGATGGAATGATGCAATGAACAGATAATACCCGGTCTGCCCGTATCCCGAGATACGGACAGGACATATGTAATTTGAGAATAATAAGCAAGAAGAGGAAGCCCGAGTATAGAGATTACCCATACTGCCTGTGTCCATGGTTGACACAGGCAGATAAGTGAAAATGATTGTTGTGCATTCGGCATATTAAATTATTATATGCGGAGTTGAGACATCTGTAAGTAGGGCCCCTTTAACCATAGGAGGCAACATAGACAATGTGTTGAACTGATGAAATTTTTGATGTAGTTGCCCAAACTGAGCCAACAAGTGTGCCACCTCATTTGCCTGGTGTGGTATATGTGAGACCATAACATTCCCACGGATGATTAGACTCTGAAGAAGAGGAGAAACACTCTCAGATTGAAGATACTCAACAACGCCTTTTGAGTCTAGCTCCATATCCAATTGCCTATAACGTTGCAGAAAATACAAAAGTGCCATACTAGCCGCTTGTAGCTCCGCTTGAAATGGGGAAGACAATGGGAGATAAAATACAATTGCTTCCTTTAAATTGCCTTCTGTGTCTCTCAAAACTGCACCTCCTGATGCCGTAATAGAACCATGTGCTGCATCTACATTCAGTTTCAATCTTCCCTGAGGGGGTGTACGCCATCTGACAATTTGTGGACGTTGAAGCCTCATTTTTGGAGTCAGTCCAAACATAATAAGATCTTGTTCATTAGTGACAAATTTCCTGCCATGCTGTGCGCAACTCCAAGTATAGATATGACGTCTAATACTTTCTTTTAGCCGGTCAGAATGATATTGCTCTTCACCAAATATCATTGCCGAGTAAGCCTTCCATATTTGCCAGACCACAATTCCTGGCACAATGAGCCTCAACACTCCTTGGAAAGATTTTTCACTCGTAGATGTCCACCATGACATAAAATACTGAAATAAATGCATGTTGCCTGGCTGTGGTCCGTCAACTATTGATGCATAGTACTTCCATATCTGCTGAATATATGTGCAATTTAAAAACAAATGCGCTTGTGTGGCTGAGGAGTTATGACAAAAGGGGCAGCATGTGGGACATATGGCAGTGAACCTACGCAAATTATCTTCAATGGGTAATGCATGGTGATATAGCTTCCAAAGTATGATTTGATTATTTGGCTGCTGCAAACGGTGCCAAATAAACCTGTGAGACAGATATTTTGGTCCAGAGCTTCGAATCATATCAAATGCAGACTTTATTGTGAACTGTACATTCGATTCCAATGTCCATGTCTGCGATTGATTTTGACCAACTGCATGTGTGGAGCATAAGTCATGAACTGAGCAAATTCTTTTCCAAGTGATGGTATCAGTAATGCATGGTATATAATGTTGGAGATGACCATACTTAGAAGCGAGAAAGGCTGTCCATAAGCTATCCTTGTTGTGATATGACCACCACAATTTACATGAGTATGCCTTAGCCAAATCCTCCAACCTTCGAAGGCCAAATCCCCCTTCTGCCTTTGGCATAAATAATGTTTCCCAGCTAACCCAATGGTATCTTGGTGCAGTGCCTTGTGTTGACCAGATGAAATTACAAATTTTCTGTCGAATAGCTCGGATTATACTCTTTGGTAGTTGATGTGCGGCTACAATATGTGTTGGTATAGAGCTCAAAACTGATTTAACCAAGTTTAATCTTCCTGCAGGGGATAAAAAGCGATTATGCCATCCCAATATTCGTTTATCAATACTAGTAAGGAGATCTATACAATGAATGGGCCTAAGGCATCCTCTAATCAACTGCACTCCCAGATACTTCATAGGCAATGAGGCAGCATGTATTTGAAGTTGTGCTTCCATAGCTCGAAGTTGACTGGGCATAACATGCTTAGAAGTAATAAACCGGCTCTTGCTCAGATTGACTTTTTGGCCGGTTATCTCCTGGTATAGATCCAAAAATTGCTTAAATTTCTTCAAATTAGCCGGCAATCCATTGATAAATACCAACAGATCATCTGCAAAAGCAAGATGTGTAATTATTGGTCTAACTCTGCCCACTGCATATGGCTTAATAGTACCATTTCCAACCAACGAATTAAGACCTCTGGAAAAGGCCTCTGAAACCAAAATAAAGAGTATAGGGGAAAGGGGGTCGCCCTGCTTTACCCCTCGCGTTGGCTTGAAAAAACCACATGGTGCACCATTGATTACAATAGATAACGTTGTGCTCTCTAGATGGCTAAATATTAGCTGGAGAAACTGTACCGAGAACCCCATTCGTTGTAGTAAAGCTCGAAGAAACGTCCAATTCACTCTATCAAATGCTTTCATCATATCCAGCTTAAGCATAATGTTGTAACCTCGTTTATCCAGCACATGCGTGAGCTCCTGCGCAGTAAGAACATGTTCTGTGATATCCCTACCTTTCATGAAGCCCGCCTGCTCCTTAGATATAATGTAAGGCAAGATGTGAGAAAGCCTAGTTGTCAAGATACGCGTTCCAAGTTTGGACATGAAGTTTGATAGTGATATAGGCCGAAAGTCTGCAAATGTAGTTGGAATCTGTGTCTTTGGGATTAAGACGATTAACGTACTGCCCATGGCTTGGGGTATTCGGATGCCAAGAAAATACTCCTGTACTGCTTTGTGGACATCATGGAATATGATTTCCCAGCAATGTCGAAAAAAGAAGCCATTGTAGCCATCAGGACCAGCTGCACTATTTGGATCAAGCAACCAGACTGCTGTTTTAACTTCTTCTAGCGTAGGCATTTGAGTAAGTGCAGCATTCATTTCAAGAGTAATCAACTGTGGGACGTATTGCAGTAAGCTATCAGGATTCGAAACCTCTTCCTCCTTGAATAGCTGAGTAAAATATGACACCGCCTCAGCCTCAATGGCCTCCTTTGTCTGACATACATCTCCTGATGTGGTTTTAATTTGAGTGATACTCTGTCTACGGTGTCTATCTTTTACTAAATTATGGAAGTAAGCTGTATTTCCATCCCCGTGCATAAGCCATTTGCAACGAGCCTTCTGTTCCCAAAACTTCTGCTCGTAGTTTGAAACTTTCAGATATTCCGCCTTCACCTGGTGATATTTAACTCTGTTCTCCATTGTAGGATTCGAATCATATATGGCTTCTTGTATGTTTGCTTCTCTTTCAACAACCGCTAATTTATCAAAGATATTTCCAAACACATGTTTATTCCAATGCTGCAAGTCTTTCTTTAAACTTTGTAATTTGTTATACATGCCTCGCATTCCCCCAATTGTTGGATAGGTAGACCATTGCCCCGCTACAAATTTCAGAAAATCATTATGCTCTGTCCAAACATTAAGGAAACGAAAAGATCGTGGTGTTGTGGCAGACTGAACATTAAGATTGAGAAGTAATGGTGCATGATCCGAAGTGATCCTTGATAAATGCTTAACCTTAACCATTGGGAACTGATCATAAAACCTTTGAGTGCATAGTATTCGATCCAATCTCCTTTTAACAATACCCAAACCACGGCCTCCAACCCATGTGTAAGGAGATCCATCATAAGGCAAGTCAATTAGTGAACATTGGGTTACACAGTCAACAAATTCTTCCAGCGATGACAACTGCGGCATTGAGGTACCATGATGTTCCTGTACTGACATATAGGTATTAAAATCACCTCCAACCAACCACAAATCATGAGCATGATGTGTATATTGGAGCATCTGCAACCATAATCTTCTTCGGTCTGTTACAGTATGCCTTCCATAGACCGGGCTTATAGAAATATGATATCCTAACTGGCCTGTGCAAAATTGTAACAAGCTAATTTGTTCTCCGTGAAAAACATTATCTAGTTGAAGACTGGTACGCTGCCAAAACACCCAAATGTTGTCTGAACATGTGACTATAGAGTTTGTGAAAGATAACTTCAATTGAAGTCGTATTATTTTGTCTGCTGATTGTTTTGGCTCAATGAGAATCAGCAATTGAATATGATGCTTTTGGACCAAACGCTTAAGACGATGTAAAGAGGTCCGCAGTCCACCCACATTCCAAATAATGTACTTCATTGGGTAGTTTGAGTGTTTGAGCTTGAAGGATCTTTGACACTAGAACGAGTAACAATAGATGATGGAGGTGGAAGTGGCAAGGCACTTCTTGGCCGTCTATTCCTTCGAATTATGGCTGGCTGTGAAGTCAATTGCGTAACCAAGTCAGCTTCACTATCAAGCGCAGCTTCCTCTGCTTGTACATCTCTAGGTGGTTCAACATCCTGATAGTTGATGGACAAATCTCCTAGCCAAGCATTATATACTGTTTGGTATACTTGCTCCTTAATGAAATTCGCAGAATATTGATCATTAGGGGATAGCGTAGATATAAATTCAGCAAAACGATTATATCGATCTAGAATAATTGGATTTGTGTCTGAAACATTAGCCACAATTACATCATCTGCTTCTTCCACATCGATTTCCTTTGAAGCTCCTAACTTTGTTAAATCTTGCTTTTCAGTAACAACTATGGGCTGCAGAGCTTCGATCTGAATACTGTGATTGTCAACTAATCCTTCAACATTAGCAACACGCTCAGTCTGATCGTCAAGAGGAGCTGTATTATGAACAGGTTGCTCAGCCTGGATTTGGTAAGGATCTTTTGATCGAGATAGTATTTGCTTTGATACTGGGGGATTTTTCCTTGGAGTCCATCGCTGCTTTTTGTCATTATGCTTTGTCCCATCCCCCACTTTAACTACCCGTACTGGCTGCTCATCTTGGTGTGCAGACTTCCCTTTACAGCTAGTAATTTCATGACCCAACATTCTGCAGTCTGTACAAAATTCTGGCACCTCCTCATACTCCACTGTTGGATAAAATTCATATTTGTGGCTTCCTTTAATGAACTACTTAGTTTATTAAACTAAGTACTTCACTTAATGAACTAGTTTAGTTCATTAATGGTGGCACCTGAAAATAGTGTAAACACAACAAATGTTTGCCATATGATGTAAGCTCTAATGCTTCATGGCTCGTTAGTACGGCAACATAATATATAAGCTAAATAAGGCAAGTAATGGCAAGATATCATGTATACATGTACACGTTTATATATGCTTGTACACGTTTATATATATATATATACACATTTAAGTCACTTATTTTAAAATCACTCAAACCCCCTTATCTCTACAATCTCCCCCTTTTGATGATTTTCAAAATAACTTGTGTACATGATTTAAATGCTATCTCTCCCCCTTGAACCATGCACAAATTTGAAATTTGAATTTCGAATTTCAAATCCGGCTCCCCCTTGATTTGTACAATTAAGATCAATCAGTGTCTCTCTTTCTCCCCCTTAAATCATGCTTTTCTCTCCCCCTTTATTTTGGAAAGTAAATCAAAAGATTCCTGTAAAGAAGAAAAAAATCAGGCATTTCATATATGTGCGTTCGTAAGGGTTATTTATTCAACCCTTTGAAAATGTCCCTTTTGGTACCCAAATTTGGGTGACCTTTCTAGGTCTTCCAAAAGGTGAGAAAGATGATGAAAATACAACATAGTATCCGTTGGGGGCAAATGCGTTTGGCCTTTGGCCAAGAATCCCATCATGCATATAGTATGGTTTTCGTTTTTGGTTTGCATGCACGGAGAGTGATCTAGATGCATTTTTATGATATGAATGTCGCATATGCATCAGTGGCTTTCTATATGGCATGTGATTTCTCTTTGTATGATAAGAAGCACGATGAGATGAGATAAATGGTGTACTAGTCTTCTTCTCATATTTATACGGCACATAATTACACTTCATATGAGATGAAGAAGAGATATGACGAGATGTGGGGAGAGGAGGTTTTTGCTTTATTTTAGGCGCTACGTATGCCTTTGATGTGTCTACTTTCTTAGACAAAACAAACTTAGATGGTTTAGATGATGCTTCGTTTGTCTCGCTGTATCCTAATCCAGTTTTATCACTGTCCTGTTTTTGTGATAAAATAATGCGATCTAGCATGTTGGATCCCGTATCAAATTGTTTCACCTTTTTCTCTACATGCGCATTCCTTGATTTCAAGTTTGAAATCTCGGATTTCAATTCAATGTTCTCTGATGACAATGATGAAATTTCAGATTTTAATGAATTTATAATGCATGACGACTCTTCTTTTGAATCGTTTAATTGAGACACAAGATCTTTGTTAGAAGATTCTAACAATTTCTTGTCTTCAATTAATCGCTTCTTTTCTTTTGCAAGAGTCTTTGAAAACTTATGCAATTCTAAATATTGACAAAATAAATCATCATATGAACATTCAGAATCGGAATCAGAGTCGGAAGATACCTCATTTGATGCTTTAGATGTAAAGCATACTTGTGCCTTGTGTTCTTCCGTATCATCGGTCTCAGAGTCGGATGTGTCACTCCAAGTGGAGGCTTTGAATGCTCTTCTCCTTTGCTTAGGTTCTGAGACGAGTCTATTCTTGTTCCGATCCTTGTCAGGGTATTTGTTTTTGTTTGTTTTTCTTTATTAGGGCAGTCATATGATAAATGTCCAAGTTTGCCGCATTCATAGCACTTTATTACCTTATTTTTATTTTTATGATCCTTAGATAAGGTAGACTTATGTTTAATCGATTTTCTCAAAATTTTTCTTAATCTTTTAGCCATTGTGATTAAGTCCTCATCATCAGAATCTGTGTCACTATCATCTACGACGTATTCATTTGATTTAAATGCTATAGCCCTGTCATTATTAGAAATGGACTCAGAATGTCTTAAAGAAAGTTTGTTTTCATATACCTTAAGTGATCCGATTAGTTCTTCCATTTTAATCGATTTGGTCTCTTTACTTTCTTCTATGGCTGTTACTTTAGGGTCCCACTCGGATGGAAGGCTTCGCAAGACCTTTTGTACCTTTTTCTGTATAGTGAAGGCTTTGCCAAGAGACTCAAGAGAATTCTAAATGTTAGTCAAGCGTAAATCCATTTCAACAATAGACTCATTTGGAAATAATTTAAAGGACTCAAGTGTGGACATAAGCATATTGATTTTGGACTCCTTTACTTGGCTAGTCCCTTCATGTTTCATTTCAAGAATATGCCACATCTCTTGAGCACTAGAACAATTTGACACGTAACTAGCCTCACTTTTACTTAGGCTGTTTAATAGTAGTTGCATGGCTTTAGCATTCATACTCAACTTCTTTTTGTCATCACTAGTGTATTCTTGTTTCGTTTTTGTAACCTCTAGTGTGACACCATCAATTATTGACATCTTAGTGGGAACAAATGGACTGTCTTCTATAATGGACCATAGATCAATATCAATAGCCATAAGAAAAAGTTTCATTCTTAATTTCCATTGAATAAAAGACTCACCGTCGAAAAGAGGAGACCTTACAGTTGACATTCCTTCTTGCACTGTTGTGGTTGCCATCTCACGGAATCGTTGGATTCTTTGAAGTGAGTGTTCCTGTGCTCTGATACCAATTGTAGGATCTTCAAGGCACCACTAGAAGGGGGGAGGTTGAATAGGTGGTGCGGAAAGTGTGGTTTTTAAAATTTCTTTAAACCTAACCAATTCAACTTCTGAAAACAGATTCTGTTTTCAGGACCTGTTTTAAAACATTTTTAAAACCAGGTTAGAGGTCTCCAAAAATTATGAAATTTTGAGAGCACTTAGCCTCAGATGTTATGAGGGTCCCCTAAAAATTTCAAATTAAAATTCAACCTTTAACCCCTTCAAAAACCGTTGGTAATCAGATTGTGCAAATCTGCCAGAAACGGTAGATGGTTTTGAAAAATTAATTCCTATTTGTGTGAACGTCCAAATGCTCTGAAAATTTAACCACTAACTTCTTATATACTATATTTAAATAGGTTGAAACAGTTTTGAAAAATTCTTTTGGGAAGTAGGTCAACTACTATCAAAGTCTCTTTGCAAGTCTGAAATTCAGACTGCACTAGTCTCAGAACTTTTGATTTTTGATCGACTTATACTTATCCAAAAGGGTTGAAACTTGTGCCAAATTAACCCTAGAACGTGTAGGTATATTTATGGAAATTGTTGAGATTTTTGAAAATTGTTTACTATTTTTACAAATGCGAACACGAAGAGTAAACAGTGCAGTAACTGAAAAGTAAATGCAGAAAGTAAATGGCACCAAGAATTTTATACTGGTTCGGTTATAAACAACCTACTCCAGTCTTCAAGGAACACCTTCCTTGTTTCAAACTAATCATACACACGCAGTACACCTTACCGCAGGGTTGATAGAGTTACACCTAACTCCAACCCTTTACAAACCTTGTATGACGAGTACAATTCACACGAACACCACCACCTTGCTAGAATGAAGATTGATCACACATTGATCAATCTTTTACAAAGATATATGAATGGTGATTTATCTCAAGCCTATTCAAGATTGAAAGAATATGAATACAATAGGCTTACAAGAAGAAAGAAAGAAAGAGAGAATGTAGAAGAAGAAGAACTAGGCTTTTGATCACTTTGATTTTGCAATGCTTGGCCTTATTTTTGTTTGCTCTCTTCTCTTCCTTTTTAATGATGCAGCCGTCCCCTTGGTGTATCTCCCCTCTTGAAAATTATCTTTTAAGTCCTTGAGAGAGTGTAAGACATCATTGTGACAAGGCCTTGCTTACTTGGCATCTTCTTATTGGATGATCATTTAGTCTTCGCTTACTTGACACCTCCTTATTGGTTCAACGTTGTCATCATGATGACTTGGAAAAAAAAATCTGAGAATACACTTAAGCATGTGCCAAAAATCATCACAAAATAACTTCCATAACTCATAAGATATGTCACATAAATTGCAAGATAAAAATCCTTCCAATCTTAATGAAAAAATCGGCCAACTAGTCTCATTGCCATGCCGAATTTTCAGCATGTGCACCATTCCTTTTCTTTCAAAATAATGCCAAATATTCTTTGATTTTTCATTATAAAAATGAATCAACAATTTTTGGTAAGTATTGCTACCAAATAAGAAATGAACTTGGACACATTTTGGCTCTCAAATTCGGCCACAAGGTTGTACACATGCTGAAAAGTTTTCAGCATGTGTGATATACATAATATCACCATTTGTTTATTTAAATAATATTCAAAACCTTTCCATTTCTTCTTCTAATCAATCACATAATAAAAGATGACAAAATATGTCACATTGAAGAGCAAAATTTCGGCCAGCTTGTGTGTAGCATGCTGAAATTTGCAGCATGTGACATAAGAGAGATATATTTTGAATTCTTACCATTTGTAGCTTCTCTCTCCAATCCACCAACATTGTATGATTGATCCTTGACCAATCAAGATGCCAACAAAGCTCCACATATGCTCCAAATCAGCGGTAGGTGACGTTGGAATGTGTATGTGCATGTGCTGAAATTTATTTTTGCTAACTTTGTAAAATAATACACATTTAATAATACACACATGTTATATTCCAATCAGCCCTTAATTTAATTTTCTAGAACACTTTAAAATGTATATCATATGTAAAAAGTGTCTAGATACGTGTCACATGATGCACCAAAAACGTTCCATGTGTTGTGTGCGTAGAAAACCAAATTTTCGATATTTATCGATTACCCGATTTTTCTCTAATTTAAATTCCAACTTTTGCACATGTTATATATATTATGTTATACATAATATATATAATATATACTTTAATTCTCAGCACTTGGCTGGTCTAAAGTGGTACCATTTACATGTGACAAAAATTAAACTTGGAATCTTCACATTTTGGCCTTAATGTGGAATGATTTGGGTGTGCCAACATGGAAAGTATTTTTGGCTGAATATTACATGTAGTGCACGAAATTTTCATCAATTTTTGAAGTATAGGGGCTGGCCATTTATTTATGGCAGGTACGTGACACGTTGGCGAAGTTTCGGTATTCGTCCGATACGACAATTTTCGGTTTAGAACCTTTTATCGTGTCGTATTTAATTTGTCATCAACATATCTTATACCATATGATATAAGACCTGAATATACTCATAAATATGATTTAAGTATAGTGGTGTGACGTTAACATACGTACGTAAAATATATAACGTGTCGGTAGTACGTTGGAATACATGTGTATGTGCCTTTTTCAAAAAAATCTGAAAATAGGTGTAATATATATGTATATTGCGTGTGTATTAAAGATGGGGAGGAGGAAAAAATTTTCCTTCCTTAGCCTTGTTGCATTTGTGCCTTTTCCAAATATGGCTTCCTTTAATGAACTACTTAGTTTATTAAACTAAGTACTTCACTTAATGAACTAGTTTAGTTCATTAATGGTGGCACCTGAAAATAGTGTAAACACAACAAATGTTTGCCATATGATGTAAGCTCTAATGCTTCATGGCTCGTTAGTACGGCAACATAATATATAAGCTAAATAAGGCAAGTAATGGCAAGATATCATGTATACATGTACACGTTTATATATGCTTGTACACGTTTATATATATATATATATATTTTGAAAAGAGATTTTTATTATAAATAAGCCTCACTTATGGCGGAGGAAAACCATATTACAGAAGTCTGAGTTTGTGAATTAAAGAAATAGGACGCTAGTAAAAGATATCTCCAATCGAATATGATATGCCGCATTAAAACCTTGCCAAGAAAAACCACCCTTGTGGATAAAACCTTGGCGAAGGAAAAAGCGTACATATTTATTCGATTATCATTGATATCAAAATGGTAGAATAGTGAATATAAAGATTGTGGATGTATTGCTGTCCAAGTGATTAGCTCCTTCGTAGCACAGTGAATATCGGCAATGTGGCTCCAAAATGATCCAGAACATACGTGGCACACATGCAATCGGTTTGAAGATCCATGCCGAGGCAGCGTCGTTGCCATGCAATGAAAATAACCAATACTGAGCAAAGCAGCAGAAGAAAGCGTAATGAACCAAAGGAACATTTACAGTTGAAGATCATACCCTGCCTGCCAGCACCAACTAGTGGGCCGGCAGTGATGACAAGCGTAGCCAAATCCTCCCATAATCGTGTAACAGTGGGTAAAACGCCATTTGAAACAGCCATCAGTGGAATGCTCTAGCTCCAAATGAATGCCAAATTGTGTGGTGGCGAAATGCTCATCAAAAGATCAGCGCAGTTAAAATGATAACAAATATTGTGTGATAATATCCAATAGCGTAAAGGATTACAAAGCATACCGAGCCTGCCTGCACTCAATCGAGGATAGGCAGAAAGGTCGTAAAAGTGCCAAAATTGTTGGAACGCATGCTCCAAATGAACATAACGGAAGCATCTCAGCGAAATGGAAAAGAACCACCAGTGTACAATTATGGAGAAAACGAGCAAACTATAATAGTGACCAGGAAAAGGAAAATAACAGCACAAGAATTGTGTAGAAAACGTACCATACCCGCCCGTACCTGATATGGTACGGGCAGGGCAAAACAAGACATGCCAATCCATGTGGAAGACTTGATGCTCAGCCTACGCGAATATTGGGTGATGTGAGATCGAGAAGTAACGAGGCACGAACCATCGGAGGCAAATTCTGTCTATCAAAAACTCCTGTCGCTGGGCAAAGCATGGCATGTTGAGCTAAGTAATGAGCTGTCTTATTAGCTTCTCTATATACATGCCTTATCGCTATCCCGTGTGACTGAAGAAGCGATCGCAAAGTGGAAAGATGATAATTACCAAAAACTTGCTGTCTGGTATGCAGACGCTTGACTAAATCTTCATAGTCAGATTCCATCATAATTGATCGATAGACTGGAAGAAAATATATTAGACCAAATAAGGTCGCCTGAATTTCCGCCATGAAAGGTGTGCTTAGAGGCAGTCGGAAGGAAATAGCACGGACACATTCGCCGTGATGCGTGCGCAGGATTGCGCCCCCTGCTGCAAATCGAGCTCCTACTGCAGCATCTACATTTAATTTGTACCTACCCGACGGAGGGCATTGCCAACGAACAATCTTTAGGCGAGGGGATCGAAGGCGTGGTATCCAAGAAAGTGAGAGGGAAGAGCCTGCTGCCAGTTTGGTGCCCTGAATCTTATAAATCCACGTATTTATGTCAAAGTGTATAGCATTCCGAAGAAAGGCTGTCGTAAAAGATGTGGATTCCCGTAGGTGAGCTGCGCATAGAACTTCCAAATGTTCAAGACCGTGATTGCAGGAATGACAACTTTTAAAACGCCAGAGAGGGAAGATGCAGAAGATCGGTACCACCACGATAACAAATATTGTCGAAGGGTGGTCACTGTCGGCAACAAACCCTGAAGTTCAGAAGAAAAAAATGCCCAGATGGGGGAGATGCGATCGCAGCGCATAAATATGTGTGCAACTGTGGCAGAGGCCTGCCGACAAAAAGGGCACTGTGTAGGGCACATTACAGCATAACGACCAATGAAATCCTCAAATGGTAGTGCCGAACTGAAAATACGCCATAACAACAGTTTAGCAGCTGGAGAGTGATGCTTGAACCAAATAAACTTTGATGATAGCAGCGTAGGGGCTGCGGTCCGACAAACATTATAAGCCGATTTTAGTGTAAACTCACCAGTGGATGAAGGTGTCCATGAAAGGAAATGTCCGAAACCTGTCGTATGAGAGATGCACGTAGGATGTATGCGACAGATTAACTTCCAGATTGGCGAATCTGGAAGCCGCGGTGTGAAATCATTTCGCCTGCCATACTTCATATGCATATAAGTGCTCCACAGGGTGTCATTTGTATGATAGGACCACCAGATTTTACAATGATACGCCTTTTGTAGGGAATTGAGATCTCGGAGACCCAGACCACCCTCATCATAAGGTACTGCGATTTTATTCCATGATACCCAATGATGACGATTGCCCCAAAAGAAAGAAGCCATTTTCCGATAAAGAATACGGATGATAGATTTGGGTAAACCACCTGCTGCTAAAATATGTAATGGTATTGCCGCAATTACTGAATGTAGCAGGGTTAAACGACCAGCTTGGGTAAGAAGGCGTGCATGCCATCCATGTAAACGAGTCTCCACATGTTGCAGCAAAGGGGTACAGAACCTGGCTCTATTAATGCCTTTATGTAGATAGGCACCCAGATATCGAAAGGGTAGAGAAGAGAGGCGCATGTCAAGAATGTCCCGAAATATTCTTTGCTGTTGCGAGGTAACATTTGCCGATGGGATGATATTACTCTTATTATAGTTCACCTTTTGTCCAGAAGCTGTTTCGTACTGAGTTAGGAAAGTACAAAAATGCCGCAAATTGCGCTGCGTGCCGCGCAGAAATATGAGCAAGTCATCTGCATACGCCAAGTGCGTGATAGCAAGTGGGACACGCCCTAGCCGAAAAGATTGAATGTGTCCAGCTGCCGAAAGAGAACGCAAACCTCTGCCGAAACCTTCCGAAGATAATATAAATAATAGCGGTGATAATGGATCACCCTGTTTTACACCACGAAAAGGCCGAAATTGGGAAGATGGCTGGCCATTTATTAACACTGATAACCGTGTGGCACTAAGGTGATTAACAATCACACGAATAAAGAAATCCGAGAATCCGAATAGCCACAATAAAAGTTCTAGATATTCCCAGCTTACTCTATCAAATGCCTTCATTATATCGAGCTTCAAACATAGCTGAGATCCTCCTTTGTCCATCATATGGATCATTTCCCGTGCTAACAATATCTGCATAGATATATCTTGTCCGGGCAAAAATCCTGTCTGTTCTGGAGATATGAGACGCGGCAAGAGCGTACCCAAACGCGTAGCAATGATATGAGTACAAACCTTACTCAAACAATTTGTCAGACATATAGGCCGAAAGTCACTAAATGTTTGTGGAGCTTGGATTTTCGGAATCAACGTAATCAAAGCACCAGCCATAACTGCTGGCTGGGGAACTCCCAGAAAAAATTCCTGCACTGCCTTCAGAACATCTAAATGTATAGTAGCCCAGCAAGAACGATAAAAAGTTCCATGAAATCTATCTGGTCCTGCAGCACTATGAGGATCCAAGCTCCACACAGCTGTCTTCACCTCTGCCTCAGACGGAAGCTGCGTGAGCATAATATTGTCTTGGTCGGATAATAAACATGGAATGTGTGATAAAATCGCCGAATGTGAATGCGTTGTTTGTCGCGCGAATAAAGTTGTATAGAAATCTACCGCAGATGCCATGATCTCATCCTGAGCAGTAAGAAGAACACCTTCAGAATTTCGAATTTGCTGTATACTAAGATGTGCGCGTCGTCCTTTAACCAGAGTGTGAAAATATTTAGTATTAGCATCGCCTTTCTTTAACCATTTAACCCTGGCCTTCTGTTTCCAAAATTGCATTTCATAGTTCGAGGCCATCAAATATTCCGCCTTAGCCTTATGATATGCCTCCCGCGTAGACTCCGTTGGTGTGGCATCCCATCTGTTTTCTGCAGTATTCAGCAACTCTTCTGCATGCTTCAGAGTATTAAAAATATTCCCAAAGACATCTTTGTTCCACCGTTGAATATCCTTTTTCAGGGAAAATAATTTCCGATAAAAACTAGTCATGCCACCCGTCGTTGGATAAGACTGCCACATGGTATGTACATAGGATTGAAAATCAGAATGATGTAGCCATGCATCCAAAAAACGAAATGAGCGACGGGGCTGGAAAGAAGACATTTTGCATGACACCAGGAGCGGAGTATGATCCGATGTAGTCCGAGGCAAGTGAGTTAACTGCAGGATATCAAAATAATCCTGGAGCATAGCATTAACCAAAATCCAATCTAATCGTCTCCGAACGCGGCCAAGACCTCTACCATCTGCCCATGTAAAACGGGTACCATGATACGGGAGATCCACAAGAGAACAGTGTTCTATACACTCATTAAAATTTTGTAATGAAGCCAACGCTGGAGTGGATCGACCATGATGATCCGCCAGAGAGCGGAATGTATTAAAGTCACCCCCAACTAACCAGGGCAATTGCAACGTGGCATGGAAATCACACAAAGATTGCCAAAGTAGCTGACGCTGAGAGTGTGTATGTTTTGCATAGACCAACGAAAGAACAAATGTCGCTTGTAACGAGAGTGATTTTAATGTTAAATGGACCACTTGGTCCTGGTCCTGCATGGCAAGTACAGTGAATTCAGTATCCCGCCAGAAAAACCAAATCTTCTCAGATTGCGAAACAAAAGTCTGCGAGAAACCAAGACGTAAACCATAACACATTATTTGTGATGGAGCATGTTTAGGTTCAATCAATGCGAGTAAATGCAATTTATGTTCATGAATCAAAGAACGCAACCTAGGCAGCGAGGCACGCATGCCCCGAATGTTCCAAATTAAAATATTCATTGAGATAGGGTAGAGGAACTTCCCTGAATAATGTGCGAAGCACTACGCGTGAGGACGGTGGATGGAGGCAGAGGGGGAAGATCCTTGCGGGATCTTCGTTTACGGCGGGGCACCACAGGAATAAACGCTGCATCTACCGTCGAATCCTGCAGCCGCGATAGTAGTAACTCATCATCTGGAGACGGCTGCATGTGCTGCATGCGCCGAGCCACATCATCCGAGACCGTCGAGATGTCCTCCACAAATGTGTCAGTAGGCAAATCAGTGTCCGACACATGTCCAATGTCGTGTTGCATGGTATCAGTAGGAAAATCCGCTGCATCACAAAACTCATCATGTAGGGTATTATCGGAAGGGTGACGCTCCGGTGTTGGGATCGGCTCCCCTATGACATGGCCCTCTGCTCCCTGATCGCTTGAGAGATGAGATGGATCCTCCACAGAAATGGGAGGCGGTGCATTCGGCACCATATTTTCTTCGACTGTATTTAGATTATCCAATGGATCTTCTACATCGTTATTCAGCTCATTCCCTGGCGGTGGAGCAGTTTGTTTGTGTTTTACTGGAGTCCATCGCGTCTTGGATGGACGAGATTTCGGGGGCGGCGGAGGTGGAGGCGGAATACCAGTCTCGCCCTTAGATGTGCAATCAGCAAGTTCATGCCCCAGTCTACGACAGTCAGTATAGAACAACGGTAAATCTTCATAAACAACCGACTGAAGAATTAAACGACCTTTAGCTTGCAGATAAATTTTTTGCGGCAACTCCTGAGATACATCCAGCTCCACGCATACCCGAGCTACCGATGGACGTAAGCCTTTAGAGGTGGCTACGTCCAATTTAAGGGGCAAACCGATTGTACGCACTATTTCAAACAAAGCTTCCTGCCTATGTAGATGAATCGGCAATGTCGGTAGCACAATCCAAACCGGCACAATTGGGACATCAGAGGAAGGATCAAAATCCACTGTCCATTTTGTAACCCACATGTGGCAACCAGAAATATGCCAAGAACGACGATAAAAACATCTCAAATAATCTGCTTCATTGCTAAAATTCAGTAGTATATGCGTTTGATCAATGAGGGTAATCCGAAGGTCATGGTGAAAACCAATCTTTTCAAAAACGTCGCGTATCACCTTTAGGGGGGGGGCCCATACCAAAATGTACCAACTAGGGAATACCGAAAAGGGACAGCCAATGCATCAATTTCCGAATCAAGAAATGAAACCAAAGGAATACCTTTATAACGAGTGGCTGTCTTAGGGGAGATGGATATCGGCGTAGATGATGATCCTGCGACCACTGCGGCGAATGAAGGAGCAGCAGTCATGGCTGTCGATGCTGTAAAAATAAAAAGAATGGAGCTTCAAGAATATCGGGCAATAGCGGAAGAATGGAGATGGGGATCGCTGACAATGGCCTGGCCAATCGGAGGTTGCGGCGGCGGCTAGTGCCGCCGCGTTGCTTTTTCGCCGGATCGCCGCATTCGAGGAGCTCTCTGGTTTGTGTGTATTTATATATATATATATATATATATATTTAAGTCACTTATTTTAAAATCACTCAAACCCCCTTATCTCTACAACTTGAGTTGTTTAAACTATTGCCTAATGAATTTATTGCTGATATGGATCTTCGTTTGACTAACATCTACAATTCTCTTGAGTTTCTTGGTGAAGCTTTTACCATGCAGGAAAAAGTACAGAAAGTCTTGCGAAGCCTTCCATCAGAGTGGGACCCTAAAGTAACCGCAATAGAAGAAAGCAAAGAAACAAACTCAATAAAGATGGAAGAGTTAATTGGATCACTTAAGGTGTATGAAAATAAACTCACCATACGGAAATCGGAATCATCTAAACAAGGTAAAACTATTGATTTTAAATCAAATGAATACGTCTCTACTTCTTCCGATCACGTAGATGATAGTGATTCTGAATCGGATAACGATGACCTAATTTTATTGGCTAAAGGCTTAAGAATATTTATGAGAAGCCTATTTAGAAACAAAAATAAGGATACATCAACTAAAAGAAATAAAAACAAGTCAAATGATAAAGAAGTTAAATGTTATGACTGTGGCAAACTTGGACATGTATCATATGACTACCCCAATAAAGAAAAGCAAACAAATAAATACCCTGACAAGGAGCGGAACAAGAATAGACTCGTCTCAGAACCCAAGCAAAGGAAACGTGCTCTAAAGGCCTCCACCTGGAGTGATACATCGGATTCTGAGACTGAAACCGAAGAAGAGACTGCACAAGTATACTTTGTGTCCAAAGCATCTAATGAGGTATCATCTGATTCTGATTCTGACTCTGAGCCTTTTTGTGATGATCTTTTTAGTCAGTATTTAAAATTGCATAAATTCACTAAGACTCTCGCTAAGGAAAAGAAGCGATTAATTGAAGATAAGAAATTGTTAGAATTTTCTAACGAGAATCTTGTCGCTCAATTAGACGATTCAAAGAAAGAGTCATCATGCATCATCACTGCATTAAAGACAGAAATTTCATCATTGACCAATCAAAATAACGAAATGAAATCCGAGATTTCAAATTTGAAATCAAGGAATATAGACCTAGAGAAAATGATGAAACAGTTTGATACGGGATCGAACATGCTGCATCGTATTATCTTATCACAAAAGCATGACAGTGACAAAACGGGTTTGGGATACGTGGATACTAATGAAGTATCCACCAAACCAACTAAGTTTGTTGTGTCTAGGAAAGTAGACACCCCAAAGCCTCAAATGGCGTCTAAGATGACGCAAAAACCGGCTCTTCCTTCATCACTTCCCACTTCCTCTTCATACCATGTGAAATACAATTTTGTACCATATAGATATGAAAAGAAAAGAGTGATGCATACATGGCATTCATTTCATCCACGCACTACGCACACACACAAGGACGTATCAAAAACGTCCTTCATACAATGAGTATAAAGGAGTTCTTGGGCAAAGGCCCAAAGTGCATTCACCACATGTCTACTATATCGCACCTTCATCTATATTCTAGCCATTTGCTGGACCAAAAAGGATCACCCAAGTAAGGGTACCGAAAGGTACTTTTACCAAGAGATGATTAACTAACTCGAAAGGACCCAAAGTTAAAAGGGTACCTAAATCATTTTTGCACATTGCAGGGAGCCCACACATCAAAAGATACAACTATAATTGGTTCCTTGATAGTGGCTGCTCGAGGCACATGACGGGTGACCTGAGCTTTGGAGACAACAACGAAAGCAAGATCATCGGAAAATGTACGATAGGAAATCCAAGCACTCTTCGAATCTCCAATGTCTATTTGGTAAGCTACTTATCTTATAATCTTCTTAGCATTTCTCAATTTATTGACAATGGCTTTTATGTGTGCTTCACTCACCCTTACTGCAATATAATAAATAAAAATGGAGAAACCGTTTTAAAAGGAAAACGAGAAGGTAACATTTTTACGCTTTCTATGGATGATGTGGTAGACGCTAAAGTGAAGTGCTTTATGTCAAATGAACCTAATGTGAATTTATGGCATAGACGTTTAGGACACATTGGTATTTCCACACTAGAAAAACTCCAACGAAACAACCTAGTACGAGGATTGCCTACACTTGATTTAGACAACTTTCAGTTGTGTGAATCTTGCATAAAAGGCAAACAAACATGTGAGTCACTTAAACCTAAGAATGAAATAAGCACGACTAGAGTCTTAGAACTACTACACATTGATTTGTTTGGTCCTAGTCGCACTACAAGCCTTGGTGGGCGCCACTATGCATGTGTGATTGTTGATGATTTTTCTCGTTATACTTGGACTTTATTTCTTGCACATAAGGATGATAGTGCCATTGAAATCGCAAAATTAATCAAACAACTTGAAAACCAATACGGTGTCAATGTGAAAAAGATAAGAAGTGATAGAGGCGGTGAATTTAAAAACAAAGATATGCTTTCATTTTCCGAAGAAAAAGGAATCAAGCATGAGTTTTCGCCACCTAGAACTCCACAATTAAATGGAGTAGTAGAAAGAAAGAATCGAACACTACAAGAAATTGTTAGGACTATGTTATGTGAAAATAAATTGCCTAGATTTCTGTGGGCGGAAGCCGTAAATTGTGCATGCTACATAGTAAATCGCCTATCTATAAGAAATAAAATAAACAACATGCCTTATGAGATATTGAATGATCGCATGCCTAAGATTGACTATTTTCGTGTGTTTGGATGCAAATGTTTTGTTTTGAATACAAAAGATAATTTAGATAAATTTGAATCTAAATCAATTGAATGCATCTTTGTTGGTTATTCTATAAATTCAAAAGCATATAGATGTTATGATCCTCTTACTAGACAAATCATAGAATCTATTCATGTGAAGTTTAATGGATTTGGAGAGATTGATAAAGATAACGAATATGATGATGACTTTGAATTGAAACCCGTGTTGAATGAAGATGATGGTACATTTGATATGCATGACATGAAGGACACACTAGAAATGCATGATCACTTAGAAATGTATGATAACATAGAAAACAATCAACCAAGATGGCATAGAGATCACCCACATGATCTCATCATAGGCGACATCACTCACCGCATGTGACCACGTAGAAGAATTACTTCGGATGAAATAAATCAATTCCATGCTATGATTTCCGAAATTGAACCCAAAAATGTGCATGATGCTTTGAGTGATTCTTCTTGGATTGATGCTATGCATTATGAGCTTAATCAATTCGTTAGAAATCATGTATGGGATTTAGTGCCACGACCACAAGATAAGACCATAATAGGCACAAAGTGGGTGTTTAGGAATAAAATGAATGAAGAAGGAAAGGTTGTTAGGAATAAAGCTAGACTTGTAGCACAAGGCTATAATCAAGAAGAAGGAATTGACTACGATGAAACATTTGCACCCGTAGCACGTTTAGAAGCTATACGACTCTTACATGCGATTGCTTGCATGAAAGATTTCAAATTGTATCAAATGGACGTAAAAAGTGCATTCCTAAATGGATTTATACAAGAAGAGGTATACGTGAAGCAACCACCCGGTTTTGAAGATTTGAAACATCCCGATCACGTGTACAAACTAAAGAAGGCACTTTACAGACTAAAGCAAGCACCGAGAGCATGGTATGATCGTTTTGATACTTTCCTTTTAGAAAATGATTTTAAACGAGGTACTATAGATAGCACAATATTTTTGAAACAAGATAAATTGGATTTACTTATTATTCAAATCTACGTTGATGACATTATTTTCGGTTCTACCTCACATAGACTTGTTGAAGATTTTGAAAATTGCATGAAATCCGAATTTGAAATGTCTATGGTTGGTGAACTTAACTATTTTCTTAGCTTGCAGATTGAGCAAACGAGTAAAGGCATTCACATAAGTTAAGCTAAATATATAAATGACATGAACATGGTAAAGATTTTGACAATGCTTTATATCGATCTATGATTGGTTCTTTGCTATATTTAATTGCTAGTAGGCCTGATATCATGTTTAGTGTATGCATGTGTGCACGTTATCAGAGTCAACCTAAGGTGTCTCACTATAATGCGGTAAAAAGAATATTCCGTTATATTAAGCATAGGCCCACCTTAGGAATTTGGTATGATAAAGATTCCGAATTTAACTTACATGCTTATACTGATGCAGATTACGGTGGCTGTAAAATAGATAGGAAGAGCACGAGCGGCACTTGCCAATTTACAGGAAACTCACTCATTTCATGGTTTTCCAAAAAGCAAGCAAGCGTTGCTTTGTCCACTACTGAGGCTGAGTACATGGCACTTAGCCTTTGTTGCACACAGTTGTTATGGATGAAACAACAACTTTCGGACTTTGGAATTACCATAAATAGAATTCCTATATACTGTGATAGTATAAGTGCCATTAATCTGTCTAAGAATCCCGTGTTACACTCTAAGGCTAAGCATATAGAAGTACGCTATCACTTTCTTCGTGATCACGTAAACAATGGTGATATCATCATAGATCACGTACGCACAGAAGCACAAGTAGCGGATATCTTTACAAAAGCCTTAAATCAAGCCACGTATGAATCTCTTCGTTCTAAATTAGGCATGATTTCAACTGATATGATTTGACTTGATTTGAGTTGATTCTCTTTCCTTATTTACAGGCATCTTTTGATTTACTTTCCAAAATAAAGGAGGAGAGAAAGCATGATTTAAGGGGAGAGAGATACTGATTGTATAAATCAAGAGGGAGCTGTTTGAAATTTAAAAATTCAAATTTCGAATTTTATGCATGATTGAAGGGGGAGCGATAGGATTTAAATCATGTGCATAAGTTATTTTTAAAATCATCAAAAGGGGGAGATTGTAGAGAAAAAGGGGTTTGAGTGATTTCAAAATATGTGATTTAAATGAGCATGAAAAAAAACGTGTGCATGATATAAACGTGTGCATGATATATTGCTTGTTACTTGCCTTATTTAGGTCATATATAATGTTGCCGTACTAACGAGTCATGAAGCGTTAAAGCTTACATCATATGGCAAACATTTGTTGTGTTTATACTATTTTCAGGTGCCACCATTAAGGAACTAAACTAGTTCATAAGTACTTAGTTAATTAAACTAAGTAGTTCATTAAAGGAAGCTACATTTGGACAAGGCACAAAGGCAACAAGACTAAGAAAGGAAAGTCTCCTCCTCCCCATTTACTGCATATGGCACGCCTACACATATATATAAATATATATTTTCTGATTTTTTGAAAAAGGCACATACACATGTATTCCAACATACTACCGACACATTACATATTTTACGTACGTACGTTAACGTCACACCATCATACTTAACCCATATTTATGAGTATATTCAGGTCTTATATCATATGATATAAGTCATGGTGATGACAAATTAAATACGACACGTTAAAAGGTTCTAAACCAAAATTTGTCGTATCGGGCGAATACCGAAACTTCGCCAACGTGTCACGTACTTGCCATAAATAGATGGTCAGCCCTTACACCTCAAAAATCATTATTAATTTCGTTCATATGATGATAATTCCAGCCATAAAATCATTCCATGTTGGCACACACAAATCATCCCACATTAAGGCCAAATTGTGGAGATTCCAATTTCAATTTTGTCACATGTTAATGGCGCCTCTTTAGACCAGCTAAGTGCTGAGAATTAAAGTTTATATTATATATATTATGTGTAACGTAATATATATAACATGTGCAAAAAGTTGGAATTTAATTAGAGAAAAATCGGGTAATCGATAAACATCGAAAATTCGGTTTTCTACGTACACAACACATGGAACATTTTTGGCACATCATACGACACTTATCTAGACACTTTTTACATATTTCATACATCTTAAAGTGTTCTAGAAAATTAAATTAAGGGCTGATTGGAATATAATATGTGTGTATTATTATATGTGCACTATTTTACAAAGTTAGCAAAAATAAAATTCAGCACATGCCTAAACATGTTAATACACACCTAACACACTTGATGGAGCCTATGTAGAGCCTTGTTGGCATATTGATTAGTCAAGAATCAAGTTTACAAGATTGGTGACTTGGAGAAAGAAGCTACAAAAGGTAATGTTTTAAACTTTATCTAATTTGTAACACATGCTGAAAATTTCAGTATGTGCACTATATGGTGGCCGATTTTAATCTCTAAAACAGACATATTTTATTTCTTGAATTATGTGGTTAATTGGAAGAAGAAATGGAAGTAATTTGAATAAGATACAAAGCCATAAAGTGTGATATCTTGAATATCACACATGCTGAAATTTTTCAGCATGTGTGGGAATGTATCTTGAACATTTTTATGGCCTCATTATTGTCCAAATTTCATTTCCAAAATGATGAGAATATTTGCAACTAATTGGTGATTTATTTTAAAAGACAAATCAATGAAAATTTGGAAGTTATTTGAATTATATCACTATGAAACACATGCTGAAATTTCAGCATGTTAATTACTTCATTATGGCTGATTTTTTACCATTGTTTGGTAAAATATTATCTTGCTTGATTTGGATGATAATCTTATGAGTTATGGCAACTATTTTATGATGATTTTAACACATGTTTTAAGTGGTATTCTCAGATTTTCCTAGTCATCAAATGATGACAACATTCAACCAATCATGAAGTGCCAAGTAAGCAAAGATTAAATGATCATCCAATGAGAAGATGCCAAGTAAGCAAGATCATTCTCCCAATGACTTAGAAGATAATTTTCAAGAGGGGGAGAGCACCTAAGGGGGACGGCCATAAGCATAAATGGAAAGGAGAAGAGCAAAACAAATGACAAGAACAAGCATTACACTCTTGAGATCAAAAAAAACGCCAAGCACCTCTCTTCTTCTACACTCTTTCTTTCTTCTTCTTGAAAGCCTATGGTACTTATATTCTTATTCTTGAATAGGATTGTAATATACCACCACATACTCTATATCTTTGTAAAAGATTGATCAAGGTGTGATCAATCTTCAGTCTTGCTAGGTGGTGGTGTTCGTGCAAATTGTATTCATCGTACAAGGTTTGTAAAGGGTTGGAGTTGGTGTGTAACTCCATCAACCCTGTGATGAGGTGTACTTGCGTGTGTGACTAGTGTGAACCGAGGAAGGTGTTCCTCGAAGACTGGAGTAGGTTGTTTATAACCGAACCAGTATAAAATTCTCGGTGTCATTTACTTTCAGCACTTATATTATGTTTCTGCACTGTTTACTCTTTTTTTATGTTCGTAAAAATAGTAAACTATTTTCAAAAAATAACAAATATTTCTAGAAACATAGCCACACATCTTAGGGTTAATTTGGCACAAGTTTCAACCCTTTTGGATAAGTATAAGTCACTCAAACATCCAAAGTTCTTAGACTAGTGCAGTCTGATTTTCAGGCTTGGAAAGGTTGAGACTTTGAGTGTATTTGACTAACTTCCCGAAAGAATTTTTCAAAACTGTTTCAACCCATTTAAATAAAATATATAAGGGGTTAGTGGTTAAAATTTCAGAGCAATTGGAGTTAAGAAAAAATAGGAATAAAGTTTTCAAAACAGTCTACCGTTTCTGGCTGATTCGCGCAATCTGACCACCAACAATTGTTGAAAGGGGTAAATGTTGAATTTAAATCTGAAATTTTTTGGAGACACTCATAACATCTGAGGCTAAGTTCTCTCAAAATTTCAGAATTTTTGAAGACCTACAACCTAGTTTTAAAAAGGTTTAAAACTGGTCCTGAAAAAAGAATCTGTTTTCAGAAGTTGAGTTCTTGAGTCAAAACAATTTTAACTAGTCTCCGAACTTTGGACGTTTGAGTGACTTATACTTGTCCAAAAGGGTTGAAACTTATGCCAAATAAACCTTAAGACGTGTTTCTATGATTTTGGAAAGTTTTGTAATTTTTAAAAAACGTTTACTATTTTTACGAACATAATCAAAAATGATAAAAAGTGCTGAAACAGAATATAAGTGCTGAAAGTAAATGACACCAAGAATTTTATACTAGTTTGGTTATAAACAACCTACTCCAGTCTTCGAGGAACACCTTCCTCGGTTCACACTAATCACACAACACAAAAACACCTTACCACAGGGTTGATGGAGTTACACACCAACTCCAACCCTTTACAAACCTTGTATGTTGAATACAATCCACACGAACACCACCACCTTACAAGATTGAAGATTGATCACACCTTGATCAATCTTTTACAAAGATAAAGAATATGTGGTGGTCTAAGAGAAACCTATTCAAGTATATGAATGTAAGTACAATAGGCTTTTAGGAAGAAGAAAGAAAGAGAGTGTAGAAGAAGAGAGCTAGGCGTTTTTAAGCTTCAAGATTGTAATGTTTTTTCTTGTCTTTGTTTTGCTCTTCTTCTTTTCCTTTTAACTTTGATTTGGCCGCCCCCCTTGGTGCTATTACTCCTCTTGAAAATTATCTTCTAAGTCCTTGGGAGAATATGTTGCATCATTGTGACATGTTCTTGCTTACTTGGCACCTCCTCATTGGATGATCGTTTAACTCTTGCTTACTTGGCACTCATTGATTGGTTGAATGTTGTCATCACTTGATGACTAGGAAAATCTGAGAATTCCACTACAAACATGTGCCAAAATCACCATAAAACAATTACCATAACTTCCAAGATCATCACATAAATTAAGCAAGATAATTTTCTCACTAAAATGCTAAGAAAATCGGCCATAAGTGAGACTTGACATGCTGAAATTTCAGCATGTGATACATGGGTCTTCTTTTCAAATTGTTACCAATTTTTCTTTGATTTTTCTCTTAAAAATAAATCACCATTTAGTGCAAGACATCTTTATCAATTTTGGAATAAAATTATACATCACATAGGCCAATATTTCGGCCAAGGTACATTCACACACATGTTGAAATTTTCAGCATGTGTGATATTCAGAATATCACAATTTTACTTTCATATCTTATTCAAATTACTTCCAATTTGTCTTCCAATTAATCACATGTTTCAAGACACAAAATATAGGCTATAAACAGATAAAATTCGGCCAGCTCTATAGTGCACATGCTGAATTTTCAGCATGTGTCACAATTGTGACAAAATTTGAAATATTACCATTCGTAGCTTCTTTCTTTAAGCCACCAACTTTGTATGCTTCATTCTTGACCAATCAATATGCCAACAAGGCTCCCCATATGCTCCATCTCAGCTGATGTAGGCATGTATAATGTGTTTGACATGTGCTGAATTTTATTTTTGCAAACTTTGTAAAATAATGCACATTTAATAATACACACATGGCATATTCCAATCAGCCCTTAATTTAATTTTCTAGAACACTTTGAGATGTATGACATATGTAAAAATTGTCTAGATACATGTCGTATGATGTGCCAAAAACGTTCCATGTGTTGTGTACGTAGAAAACCGAATTTTCGATATTTATCGATTACCCGATTTTTCTCTAATTAAATTCCAACTTTTTGCACATGTTATATATATTATGTAACACATAATATACATAAATTAAACTAATATTCAGCACTTGGCTGGTCTTAAAGTGGCGCCATATACATGTGACAAAGTTGAAATTGGAATCTCCACAATTTGGCCTTGATGTGGGGTGATTTGTGTGTGCCAACATGGAATGATTTTATGACTGGAAATAACATCAAACCCATGAAAATATAGAGATTTTTGAGGCGTTGGGGCTGGCCATCTATTTATGGCAAGTACGTGACACGTTGGCGAAGTTTCGGTATTCGCCCGATACGACAATTTTCGGTTTAAAACATTTTAACATGTCGTATTTAATTTGTCATCACCATGACTTATATCATATGATATAAGACCTTAATATACTCATAAATATGAGTTAAGTATGGTAGTGTGACATTAACGTACGTACGTAAAATATGTAACGTGTCGTTAGTACGTTGGGATACATGTGTGTGTCTTTTTCGAAAAATCTGAAAATATATACATTTATGTATATATATGCGTCTATGTGGTGAGAGGAGGAGGAGGAAACTTTCCTTTCTTCATCTTGTTGCCTTTGTGCCTTGTCCAAATGTTGCTTCCTTTAATGAATTACTTAGTTTAATTAACCAAGTACTTCACTTAATAAACTAGTTTAGTTCATTAATGGTGGCACCTGAAAATAGTACAAACACAACAAATGTTTGCCATTTGATGTAAGATTTAACGCTTCATGGCTCGTTAGTACGGTAACAATATATATGAACTATATAAGGGAAGTTATATACAATATGTCATGCACACGTTTATGTCATGTACGTTGTCATGCATATTTAAATTATATATTTTGAAATCACTCAAACCCTTTTTTCTCTACACTTTCTTCAGTCATATATTCATTTTTATCACTTTCTTATAGACTCTTTTATAGCTATTTTAATCTTTAGTTTCTTTGGGAGAGTCTCCCATTGCTAGGACACATTTATGTGACCACGGTATTCCTCCGCCATAAGTGAGGGAAATATCTAAATAAACTCTGGACGGTACCATCTGTCCTTCATCTAAAAAAAATAAAAAATATATATTTTAATTTTTTCTTTTTTTATTTATTTTTGTTTATTTTATTTAATAAATTACTGAATTTTGTAGTCACTAAATATTAATTTTATTAGCTTAAATTTTTTTATACAGTCAGGCCACTTTATTATTTTCTGGCCTTTATATTTCTTTCCGCCAATGGCTCGGCCCTAAAGTAGCATGCGGCCCTTGTTGAGAAAAAGTGTTTGAATGATTTACAAATGCATGATTTAAATAGTGCGAGTTTACGAAATGCATGAGACGTTTATGTGATATACATGTTTCATATGTTTATATATATTGTTGCCGTACTAACAAGCCATGAAGCGTTAAACCTTACATCATATGGCAAGCATTTGTTGTCGTTGTACTATTTTCAGGTGCCACAATTAATGAACTAAACTAGTTCATTAAGTGAAGTACTTAAGTTAATGAACTAACTAGTTCATTAAATGGAGATATATTTGGACAAAGCTTTGTGGCAACAAATTTGGAAATGGAAAGTCTCCTCCCTATTCTTCTTCACACGCCATAAATATATATATATATATATATATATATATGTATTATACGTATATTCATATTTTTATTAAAAAGGCACAATATACATATATTCCGACGTACTACCGACGCGTTACATATATTACAAATGTGCGTCGACGTCACACCACTATATAAACCTTATATTTATGAGTACATTCAGGCCTTATATCATATGATATAAGTCATGATGATGACAAAATTATAACGACACGTTACAAGCTCATAAACCAAAATTGTCATATTGGGTGACTACCGAAACTTCACCGATGTGTCACGTACTTGCCATATAAAGATGGACAGCCCATATACATCAAAAATAGCCATAAATTTTGTGGCTCACATGTTGAAATCCGCCACTAAATTATTCCATGTTGGCACACACAAATCACCCACAATTTAGGCTAAATTTGTGGATAATTCAAAATCAACTTCATCAGTACACATGACCGCTTTTGCTTAAGCTATGGGAGCTGATTATGTACTTTATTATATGTATATTATGTGTGACATAATATATATTTCAAAATCGCATCATCGACGAAAGTCAAAAATTCGGTTTTCTACAAACATAACACATGGAACGTTTTTTTGGCATGAGATGTAACATGTATCTAGACACTTTTTACACATTCAAGACATGTTAAAGTGTTTTAGAAAATTCAAAATAGGCTGATTTTCATTTACCATATATGTGTAAATATTGTGCATTATTTTACAAAGCTTACTAAAGTTACATTTCAGCACATGTCTAGCTATATCACACGCCTATTTCACTTTCAATGGAGCCTAGGTCGAGCTTAGTTGGCATGTCAATTGGTGGAGAACAAGCCACACAAGGTTACTGACATAAAAAAGGGCACTACACAAGGAAACAATTCAAAAGAAAAAAACATGCTGAAAAATTCTCAGCACATGCTAAAGTGGGCGATTTTATGGTCTTAATGTTCCTTAATTTGCATCCCAAAATTCAAGGGATTGAAGGTTGTTAGTATGGCAATATTTTGACTACTTTTGGCACATGTTGTGTAAGATTTTTTTGGTTTTACAACTCATTGAAGGATGCCAAGTTGGACCAATCATCAAGTGACAAGTAAGCAAGGTCAAACCATCCTTCCAATCATGTGCTGCCAAGTAAGCAAGATGGGGTCATCTCTACACAAGACAATCTTCCAAGGGCATTAAAGAAAATTCTCAAGAAAGGAAGAGGCCCTAAGGGGGTGGCCAAGCATGGATAAAAAGAATAGAATAGTGCAAACAAGGCCAAACATCTCACATATTTCTCTCAAGTGCAAAAGATCTACTACTCTCTTCTTCTACCTTTCTTTCTTCTTCTTCTTCTCTCAAGCCTATTGTTCATATATTCAAAATATTGTATAGGCTTTGAATATACGACCCACACTCATTCATTGTTGTAAAAGGTTGATCAAGGTGTGATCAAACCTTCATTCAATCGGTGGTGGTGTCTGTGACTCGTTTGCTCGATTGTATTATTTGTAAAAGGGTGGAGTTAGTGTGTAAATCCAGTCACCCTTATGGTAAGGTGTTTATAGTGTTTAGTGATAACCGAGGAAGGTGTCCTCAAAGACTGGAGTAGGTTGATTTAACCGAACCAGTATAAATCCTTGGTGTCTTTACTTTACTGCACTTTACTTTTAGTTTCTAGCATTCTGCATCTATTTCATTGCAAAGGTAAAAATAGCAAAAAAAACTTTAAAAAATCATAAACGTTTGAAGAAACATAGCCACACCTCCAAATTTTTATTTGGAGCAAGTTTCAACTCATTTGGATAAGTATATGTCAGTCAAACTTGAATAGTTCTAAGACTAGTACATTCTGATTTTCAGAGTTGCAAAGGTTGAGAACATCAACGTGATTGATTTACTTCCCAAAGGAATTTTCAAAAACTGTTTCAATCCATTAAAATTCATATATTGAGGGTCTTGCATTTAAATTTTCAGACCATTTGGAGTCACCAATTAATCGGAATAAATTTTTCAAGTCGGAGTACTGTTTTTGGTCAGATTCTGGCAGATTTACGCAATCTGACCAAAAACATATTTTCAAGGGGTTAGGAGTGGAATTTAAATTTGAAATTTTTATGAGATACTCATAACATCTGAGAGTAGATTCTCATCAAATTTAATAATTTTTGAAGGTCTGTAACTAGGTCTTTTAATTATTGCAAATCAGAATCTGAAAACCGAAACTGTTTTCAGAAGTGAGGTTTTTGGTTCAAATGTTTTTAAAAACCAAATTTTCCGCACCTATTCAACCCCTCCCCTTCTAGTGGTGCTATACAGGTCCTACAAGTGGTATCAGAGTGCAGGCACACTTACAACAAGAGGATCCAACAATCTTTGTGAGATGGCGACCACTAGTCACAAGACCGAACAAGAAGGTATGTCGAATCAAAGGCCTCCTCCTTTTGACAGCGAGTCTTTCATAAAATGGAAACTTAGGTTGAAACTTTTTCTTATGGCCATCGATATAGATGTGTGGTCAATTATAGAAGATGGTCCTTTTATTCTTTCTAAGTTATCTACTGTTGATGGTGTCACACTAGAGGTCGTAAAACCGAAACAAGAATATACTAGTGATGACAAAAAGCGATTAAGTATGAATGCTAGAGCCATGCAACTCCTTTTAAATGGTTGAGTAAAAGTGAATCGAGTAATATGTCTAATTGCTCGATGCCCAAGATATGTGGAGAATTCTTGAAATGAAACACGAATGGACTAGTCAAGCTAAAGAGTCTAAAATAAATATGCTTATGTCCACTCTTGAGTCTTTCAAGTTATTACCAAATGAATCTATTGTTGATATGAACCTACGCTTGACTAACATCTACAATTCTCTTGAGTCTCTTAGAAAATCTTTTTCTACATAGGAAAAAGTACAGAAAGTGCTATAGAGTCTCCCATCCGAATGGGATCCCAAAGTCACAGCAATTGAGGAAATTAAAGAAACGAGATCAATAAAAATGGAGGAACTAATTGGATCTCTAAAGGTATACGAAAACAAACTTACATTAAGGAAATCGAAATCAACGTCAAAACAAGGTAAGACTATTGCTTTTAAATCAAATGAATACGTCTCTACCTCCTCCTATCACGTAGATGATAGTGATACTGAATCGGACAATGAAGATCTAATATTATTTGGTAAAAGTATGAGAAAATTTATGAGAAAGTCATTAAAGAGCAAACCTAAGGCTGTTCAAACTAAAAGAAATAAAAATAAAAATAACGAATGTGGGAAACTTGGACCTTTGTCATATGAATGCCCGAACAAGGACAAATAAACAAACAAAAACCATGACAAGGACTGGAACATAAACAGACCTGTCTCAGAACCTAAACAAAGGAATTTAAGAAGAGATCTCAAGGCCTCCACTTGGAGTGATTCATCTGACTCTGAGACTGATGATATCAAAGAAGAGACGATACAAGTATGCTTTGCATCCAAAGCATCAAATAGGTATCTTCTGATTCTGATTCTAATTCCGAACCTTCTTATGATGATTTGTTTAGTCAATAACTTGAACTGCATAAATTCACAAAGACTCTTGCAAAAGAAAAGAAATGGTTAATTGAATACAAGAAGTTGTTCGAATCATCTAACACAAACCTTGTTTCTCAATTAAACGATTCAAGAGAAGAGCCATCTTGGAAAATTAATTCATTAAAATCATAGGTCTCATCATTAACGACACAAAATAATTAAATGAAATCCGAGATTTCAAATTTGAAATCAAGGAATGCGGATTTAGAAAAAATGGTAAAACAGTTTGACATAGATAGAAACATGCTAGATCGCATCATCTCTTCACAAAAGCATGATAGCGACAAAACCGAATTAGGATACGTTGAGAAAAACGAGACACAAAATAAATCAACCAAATTCATTCTATCTTCGTCTGAGGAAACATATGCATTCAAGACAAATGTGGCGCCTAAAAGGATGCCTAGATCACCACCTACTTCATCTCATCGTGCTTCTTCTTCATATCATACAAGATATAATTATGCGCCGCATAAATATGAAAAGAAACCATTGATGCATACATGACATTCATTCAACTTAAATGCATCTAGATCACGCACCATGCATACTAACTCTATTGTATATCAAAAACGAAGATCATACCATGTTACACCCTGAAATTTTTGAACTAATCGTTGTGTTAATTTAGAAACTAAGTACCCGTTGGCATAAGGACCCTTTCGAAATTTAATTATTTGTAGCGTGTTAACTATGTCCAAAAAATTTTATATTTACATTTAATGGTTATGTATATGTGTATATGTAGTAATATAGGGTAGGAAGGAAAAAAAGGAAATAAATAAAATATATATAAAAAACAAAAGAGTAGGTGCTGTAGGAAAAGAAAAAATGTATTTAAAAAAAGAAAAAGAAAGGAGTGAAAGACGTGTACTGAGGGTGGAACAAAAAATAATATAATAATGATTATAATTCATTAATAAAATAAAAAAGAATAAGGAAAGATAATGATGGGGGTACCTAATTCCCCCCAAAATTTCGCTAGAAAATGAGGATAAAGCAGGGGTGGGGGTTCGGTTAAGGTAGGAAAAAACAAAAAAAAAAGGAAGTGAGAAATATTAAAGAAAGGAAAGGGGAAGGAACATAGAGGGTGACGGCAGAGGAAAGAGAGGGAAGAGTAAACGAGAGAAGGAGAAGAGAAGAAGAAGAGAAGGAAAAGGGGAAGCCAGGTGCCGATCTACTCGCTAGTCCGCATATTTGTGTAAATTGTCAGAAATCATGTAGGTTGCCTTTTGTCCCTCCAAATTGGTACAATCCAAGCATGCCTTAGTGGTATTTTATGTGCTTTCGTTGCTTTAAGTGTTGAATTTCATAGCATGTTGTTTATCTGTGAAAAGCATGAAATTTTGAAGACTCTGGTATACGTGTATGGTACAGCGTGTATTTGGCATGGTATTGCGTGTATTTGATTTGATTTTAGTGAAAAATTTGATAATCAAAATAGCACATCTTTAAAATATGCAATGGGGCCAGCCTGCCAGTGCGCAGACCAGGCCAGTCCCTTAGTAGGCCGCGGTCTGCAGCTGCAGGACCATCCCAATTGCCATTATATATATAAGAAAAGGGAGGCTAGTAGCGGGCCGGGCCAGATGGCCAGCGAACCGGGCCGGAGGGTAACATTTGAAAAAAAGGGGAGAATTGATATTAGGCCAGACCTTACTGCCAGCCCACGTTATAATAATAATTATTTTTTTCTGAATGTCTCGAATTTAGTAAATGTAATTTAATTAATTTAAAATACTAATAATTCTAGGAAAAATATAAATAAATATCAGAAAATTCGAAATAAATTCCAGAAATTATAAAATGCTAAAATGAAATGATTTCCACTAAATTTCAGTAATTGTGATACTTTATTTAATTGGGATAATTATATAATAAATAGAAATAAATAGGGAGAAATGAGGAAAAATATAGAAAATACACGATAAATGTATCCAAGCCATGGAAAAAAAAGGTTTGACGCCAAACAACGTTAAATCATTATTTGGATAATAAATGAACCTAGATTTGAGTACGAGAGGATGGTGAGGATGGGCCGCAAAGCCTCAGGCGATCTTTAAACCTACACATGAGTGCCGAAGATGGTGAGGATGGGCCAGGGGCCTCAGGCGACTGTGTTTTTGCATTCATGGCACGTGCATTGCATTTATGGTGGGTCGTGACGTACGAGCCACATGCACTCAGTATGGTGTACAGTGGCAGGGCGACGCACACTCAGTATGGTGTACGGTGGCAGGGCCACGCACACTCAGTATGGTGACTGTGGGTGGGTACGACCCACAGCTACTCAGTAGGACCCGGGTTCATGCATTGAATGGTGGAGATATCGGCATTCTGTGTGACATGACTTCGTTGCGTATGACATGCATAGTAGGATATGCATCACGATGTTGCAAATTCTTTATCTGGAGTGAATTACCTTTCCGCATTCTTTCATATGTTTATGTGATATCATGTTATGTGCTATGTGTTATATCATTTTTGTATGCTCGTCTTGTTCTAGTTGGAGGCAGGTGCCTATTGGGTGCTTTCCCTGTCACTCACCCCTACTCCCCCCTCCAGGTGAGCATGAGGACGTCTACGACTATGTCTTTGTTGAGGGCGAGGCTAGTACGGTAGAGTGGACAGACTGACGGTCGCATCTAGGACACGAGGAGACCTTGTGGATGTTTGTTATTATTTCCTTGGGATTCCATCGGACATTGCCCTGTTTAGATAGATAGATTTTAAATGCGAGATTTTGGTATTATTGTCATAACTTGTTTATTATTCCATTGAGATATTTTCTTTATTCATGGAATTTAATGTATGGTATTTCATTTCTACGAAAAAAATTTCTGCCTTTTCGAACATGTTGGAAATTGATACGACGACTTGTATTCTCCTTCGCGAGATACTGCGGGTGCACTGTTCCCGATACTAAGGGTCGGGAGCGGGGTGCTACAGGTGGTATCAGAGCCGAGGATTCAGATCTGCCTCGGGAACGCAGGATTAACTAGATCACCTAGACATAAGCTTTGATCTTTCCTAGAAATGACGATTACACCCCTAATAAATGAAGTAGACCTAAGTTATGATCAGGTTAAGAGAGGTGTGTGCCGTTGGTGAGCTTTCTCTATTTAATTACCATTGTACCCCTGAACCTTCGCATGAGCCCGATAAATGCTCAAATCTCTCTATTATTCCCGTCAATCCGAATTCTCATCAAGGTTTGCATGAAATCCAATAAAATACCATCGCGCCATGAACAATCTGGCAAAGGAGGAAACGGTGGTTATGGTAACGACCACCAGGATCAGGGGGTCATCCTCCAGGCATTGGCCGACACCATGGCCACCACTTCGGCGCAACAGCGACTGTAGACTGCATAGTGCCAGTAGTAGTTGAACTAGCATCTTCCGCCGCTGGCACCAACGGGTATGAGGTTCTACTACATGGAAATGCAGGTCGTCTGGAAATTCGATGTTTAGAGGGACCCTTCACAGGAGAGGCAGAAATATACGACATGACCGCTCACGACGAAAGTACAGCCATGGAGGAGTGCAAGGCCACCGCCACCACCATGTGCTCATTGTGGATGCCACACTTGGGTCAATGTGAGGGGAAAATGCAAGTATGAATGCAACAACCAGGACGTTTTACAAGTGAGGCATTGAGCAGAGGCCGGTGCTACCATCACAACAGAATCAGGATGCAACATAAAAGGAAGCAAGGATCAGTGCCCAGAACTGTATGATAACTAACACGGATGTCGGGGAGACTGGCGACGTCATAGCAAAGTTCGACAACCGGCGACCAGGTACCAATGGCTTATAGGATGTCAGTCAGAAATAGATGATCAAAGTTGTGCAGCAGAAGCATTGTTTTCTTAAGTCATGTAAGTTCAGAAGAGTGGACCGTTGATATCAACAAAGTTTCATTGAGCCAAAAAAAAGAGACAAACCCAAGACCGTGATACACAATTTTCGCTAATTAACTATATATACACACTGATCAATACAACATACCTTAACGACATATTTCCACATGTCAGACACGTACAATAACATCAACCATACATAATCCAACACAACTACACAAAGAAACATAACATAGTACGAGAAGAGAAAAAAGGAGATATCACACGAAATAATGAACTATAAATGTATAACAACATAATTCAACAAATTATATAGATATACCACATAAAAATTAGGTGCACAAACACAACATAAGGCACACCATACTCATGCACGACACAAACAATTACATCACCTACCATAACATATAAACAAAATAACTTAAATCGTTAATAATAAAATCGCAGTCACAGCAGCAAAACGAATAGCTTGCTCCCCCATCACATACCACCACTACATGCCTAATAAAATTTAATAATTTAAGTACAACATGAACAATAAACACCATAAAATGGAAAAAGAAAAATTAACCACCATAAATAACAAAAGAAAAGAAAATTTACCAACTTGTTGTAACGTACTTACATAGAAATAATATGCACAAGACAAATAACAGATGTTTATATACACATATACCAATACATACAAAGAGACCAACATAAAAATACGAAGTAATAGGTGCTCACAATATATATAGAATACGATAATAACAAAGGAGTAGCGAACATACAAAAGATATACGATAAATCAGGAGTATATGTGCTAAATGACCATTACAAAAAAAAGAGAAAAGAAAACACCCAGTCTCTTACAACAATAAAGAGGCATATAGACAAACACAATTTTGTTACAACATTAATGATATAACGTAATTAAGTCAATTTAAGGAAACATACAAATAGATACACGAAAAAAAAGTAAGTAAATGATGCTAAGTAAATATGCACTAGTATACACACAATTATTTCAAGGACACCGCAACATAACCAATACAATAAAACAGTAGTGAACATCATAATATATAACAACAACAAACAACACAATACAATAACATAAATAATTTTCATGCAAGTCATGGTTTACAAAATAAGCATACATTTACCAGTTTTAAAACAAATCAATAACATACACATTTTAGGTGAAGCATGCTAATTACGAATTAGGAACGACATAGTATTGCATGACAGCATAGTAATAGATTACCGTGTAAATAAATTAATAACATGACAAAAAATATTATTATGAGCATACTTGAACACCCAAGTATATTATACATCCAAATTACAGTAAACTCTATGCATTGGTGCATTTTCTTTGGAATAATATATATAACGACAATTATGCAACAATGAGACAAGCTAGTACAAATATAGGGTACGGGTAACCAAAAAAACATTAACGACTAACATAAGTACAAAAAGGGAGATCACGATAAACAAAGACTAAAATAAATGTACATAGCGTTTGTACCACTTAAAACTCAACTAACAAACAATATAAACATTACAAACGTGACAAACTGAAGATAATGATTGTGAATTCATGAGCTACATATGATACATAAGTCATACACGCTGATACACACCATGCTATATGTCTATACCAAACATGTTTAAACAACTTAACCATTAAAACAACGCACATATTAAAAACTCGTGTATGCTGATGTATATAATTGACGGAGCTAAGATCCCCAAACCGATGGGTAGTCAGAGAAGACGACCAAGCAGATTCCTTATCTATTGGGATGAAGTTGGAGAGCGCGCTATCACTGGTCTAGAGCTGGTTAAGCAGACCAAGGAGAAGATAAAGTTAATTCGGAAAAGGCTTAAGGTTGCTCAAGGCAGAAGTAAGAGCTGGGCAGATTCGAAGAGGCGTCTTCTAGAGTTTACTGTCGGAGAAAAGGTTTATCTGAAGTTATCGCCTATGAAGGGTGTTGTACATTTTGGTCTGAGGGTAAGCTGAGGCCTCGTTACGTTGGCCCCTACGAGGTACTCAAAAGGATTTGTTCGTTAGCTTACCATTTGGCATTACCTCCGGTACTAGCCCAAGTACACAATGTATTCCATGTCTCTCAGTTGAGAAGGTATGTCTCTCATCCGAGTCATATATTGGACGTCCAGCCTTTGATGATCAGATCGGACGCATCATATGAAGAGACTCCTGTTCAGATCATAGACCGCAAAGATCAAGAGCTGAGAAGGAGAATCATTTCTTATGTCAAAGTGCAAGGGATCCATCATAGTAAAAACGAATCGATATGGGAGCTGGAGGACCAGATGCGGGAGTGCTACCCCTACCTTTTCGAATAAGGTGCGACAAGTTTCGAGGACGAAACTTCTTGTAAGGGGGATAGGATGTTACACCATGAAATTTTTGAACTAATCGTTATGTGTTAATTTAGAAACTAAGTAGTCGTTGGCGTAACGACCCTGTCGAAATTTAATCAGTTGTAGCGTGTTAACTGTGTCCAAGTATTTTTATATTTACATTTAATGGTTATGTATATGTGTATATGTAGTAGTATAGGGTAGGAAGGAAAAAAAAGAAATAAATAAAATATATATATAAAAACAAAAGAGTAGGTGCCGTAGGAAAAGGAAAAATATATTTAAAAAAAAGAAAAAGAAAGGAGTGGAAGACGTGTACTGAGGGTGGAACAAAAAATAATGTAATAATAATTATAATTCAATTAATAAAATAAAAAAAGAATAAGGAAAGATAATGATGGGGGTAACTAATTTCCCCCAAAATTTTGCTATAAAATGGGGATAAAGCAGGGGTGGGGGTTCGGTTAAGGTAGAAAAAAACAAAAACAAAGAAAAAGGGAGAGAGAAACATTAAAGAATGGAAAGGAGAAGGAACGCAGAGGGTGACGGCAGAGGAAAGAGAGGGAAGAGGAAAAGAGAGAATGAGAAGAGAAGAAGAAGAGAAGGAAAAAGGAAAGCCGGGTGTCCCGATCTACTCGCTAATCCGCATATTTTTGTAAATTGTCAGAAATCAGACAGGTTCCCTTTTCTCCCTCCAAATTGGTACAATCCAAGCATGTCTTAGTGGTATTTTATGTGCTTTTGTTGCTTTAAGTGTTGAATTTCATAGCATGTTGTTTATCTGTGAAAAGCATGAAGTTTTGAAGACTCTGGTATGCGTGTATGGTACAACGTGTATTTGGTATGATATTGCGTGCATTTGATTTGATTTTATGGAAAAATTTGATAATCAAAATAGCACATCTTCAATATGTTTAGGGTTTTTAGTTATTGTTTTGGCCTTAGAATAGGTTCTCATAGACTGGAAATAGGCAAAAATATAGATCTGGGTCGAAAAACGGATGCCGGAGGCGGCAAGTGTGTCTCATGCGTCGGCAGAAGAGCCATGCGTAACTCCACACGCGTGCGTGGGCACACATGCGCTATAGTGGCGGCGCTAGCGTATATATATTAAAAAAATTAAATATGCATTAGGGTCGGCCTGCCAGCGCGCAGATTAGGCCAGCCCCTTAGTGGGCCACGGTCTGCAGCTGCAGGACCAGTCCAATTGCCATTATTTTTTTTTCAAAACAGATATTATTTATTGTAATAAACCCTCACTTATGGCGGAGGAATACCTTATTACAATTTGCCAAAGAGTATCAGCGTATGCATAATTAAAGTATAATGCAAATATAATCTGTAGTCGCCAATCATATATGATATGTCGCATTAAAACCTTGCCAAGTAAAACCACCCTTGTGGATAAAACCTTGGCGAAGGAAAAGCATGCATATTTATATGATTGGGATATATCTCAAGTTGATGTTTATTACTGAATGAATGTCCCAACGTCCAGCTGTAAAATGAGAAATGTGGATCTTCAATCGCATGGCGTCCAAAGAATGTAACGTCCATATCACAGTACATAAGCCCAGCAGTTGTATATGGTTGATTAAGAAAGTCCATCCTGGTAGATACCGTTCCTGCAGATAAGTATGCCAGTAGTGCCAATCCAAAAATCACGGTTGTCTGCTTCCATGCTCTTAATGTATATATATATATATGCTCGCCAAGGGATAGCACGGTGCAGCCATAGCAGATATGAAAAAATTGAATTAGTATTAGAAATCCAAATTGTGTATGATATGATATGAGAATTCATCATAGGATAGTGAATGTGTGCAGCAGCAGTACCCATTTTGCCCGCATCCTTAGATACGGGCAGTGCATATGAAAGCGCATGCATGAACAAATTCAAGGCACAGTATAAGAACATTATTACCCACAATGCCTGTGTCCGCATTTGACACAGGCATTCCGCATGATGAAGTTGGCTTTGCATGTTAGCGTCGTATATAAGGGGTTGAGACATCCGTAGCTAAAGCTCCTTTAGCCAAACGTGGTAGTGATGACAATGTAGCAAAATGATGAAATTGGTGATGTAATTGTCCATGCTGCGCCAAATAATGTGCCACCATATTCGCCTGACGTGGAATATGTGCTATGGAAACATTTCCAGCTACGATTAAATCTCGTACTATATTAGGACATGCTGCGGTTTGCAATTGCTGAATCACTCCTTGTGAATCTCCCTCCATATGTATATTTCTATATCGTTGCAAAAAATAAATGAGCGAGAGTGTAATAGCCTGAAGTTCTGCTTGAAACGGCGTTGAAAGTGGTAAGTAGAATACAATGGCTTCTGTGAAGTTGCCATGTTCATCTTGCAGAATCGCCCCTCCAGAGGCAGAAAATGAACCATGGGCTGCATCAACATTGAGTTTTAGTCTTCCTGACGGAGGTGTCTGCCATTTTATAATATGCGGACGATACAGCCTAAACCTGGGTGTTATGCCTGCTGCCAACAACTCTGGGTCATTGCTAGTGTACTTTTTACCGTTTTGTGTGCAACTCCATGTATACATATGATGTCTTATGTGATCACCCAGCTGAAAGGAGTTAAAACGCTCATCCCCGAATACTGCCACAGAGTATGCTTTCCAAACATTCCAAATCATGATTCCTGGTAAGATAATACGTAAAATACCTCGAAACGAGTTTTCTGTCGTTGATGTCCACCACAACATTAAATATTGGTTCAAATCAGAATTCAATGGATTGGGGCCGTCTAATAATACTGCATAATAGATCCAAATGCTTTTGATGAGAGAGCATTGATAGAAGATGTGCTGCTGTGTTGCAGAGGCAGATCGACAGAATGGGCAGCATGTTGGCAGATATATTAAGAACTTTTTCAGATTATCCTCTATTGGCAAAGCTCGATGATATAACTTCCATAGCATGACTTGGACAATAGGCTGTTGAAGCCTATGCCATATGAACCGATGTGTAAACATTTTTATTCCTGGAGAGCTTAGCATACTATAAGCAGAATGAATCGTGAAGTTGCCACGTATCTCCAAGCTCCATATATATGAAGAGGATTGTCCCGTCACATGGGATGAGCAGAATTCATGTATAGAACAAATTCGCTTCCATGTTCGTGTATCTGTTAGATGTGCGCGGTAGTGTTGCCTATGCCCATACTTCGACTTCATAAAATAAGACCAAAGGCTTTGCTGCAAATGATATGACCACCATAATCGACTTGAGTATGCCTTGTGTAAAATGTTCAACCGTCGTAGGCCTAGACCCCCCTTCTCCTTTGGTCGAAAAATATTTTCCCAACGCACCCAATGACGTTTTGGTGTATTTCCATGTCCAGCCCACAAAAAGTTGCATAGTCTTTGACGAATGGAACGAATTATACTCTTTGGAAGTTGTTGTGCAGCTAGTATGTGTACCGGAATGGCACTTAAGACATGTTTAATCAAAATAATTCTGTCCGCTGTTGAAAGATAACTGTTTTGCCAAGCTAATATCCTTCGATCCAGGCGTGAAATCAAATCCATACAATGTATAGGCCTAAGACTACCCCGTGCAAGAGTGACCCCCAAATATTTCATTGGCAACTTAGTGGCTGAGATTAGCAGGTGTCGTTCCATGACTTGGATTTGGTGGTTTGTAGCATGTGAAGAAGAGATAAAGCGACTTTTACTAAGATTAACACATTGTCCCAATGCTGCCTGGAATTTATTCAAGAATTTTTTAAATTGCTGCAGGTTGTGCGTTGCCCCATTAAGAAATACCAGGAGATCATCCGCAAAGGCAAGATGAGATATAATGGGTTTGACTCTGCCCACCGAAAATGGTTGTAGCGTGCCATTCAGAATCAAAGCACTTAGCCCACGTGAAAATGCTTCCAAAGACAGTATAAATAATATTGGCGATAATGGATCTCCTTGCTTAACTCCCCTTGTGGGCTTGAAAAAACCACATGGCTTCCCGTTGATGATGATTGATAGATAAGTGCTTTCCAAGTGATTGAATATGAGCTGAGTAAATTGGGATGAAAAGCCTAGCTTGCACAGCAAAGCTCGTAAAAACGTCCAATCGACTCTATCAAAAGCCTTCATCATGTCCAGTTTAAGCATAATATTATGTCCACGTACCTTCTTGTTTAACAGATGCACCATTTCCTGCACAATCAGCACATGTTCTGTAATATCCCTGCCTTTCATGAATCCTGCCTGCTCTTTTGAAACAATATTAGGCAATATATCCGAGAGTCTTGTAGTAATAATGCGTGTCCCAATTTTTGACATAAAATTGGATAAGGAGATAGGGCGAAAGTCAGCAAATGTTGTAGGAGATTGAGTTTTTGGTATGAGTGTTATTAGTGTACTGCCCATGGCTTTTGGTATACGAAATCCCAAGAAAAACTCCTGGATTGCTTTATGGACATCCGAAGATATTACAGCCCAACAGTACCTAAAAAAATACCCATTATAGCAATCCAGACCAGCTGCACTATGAGGATCTAGTGACCAAACTGCCAACTTAACTTCTTCCATTGTGGGCAATGCCATTAGCGTAGCGTTCATATGCTGATCTACCAACTGTGGGATGTACTGCAATATGTCAGACGGATCCTCCACACTCTCTGCCTTGAATAATTGTGAATAAAATGAGATAGCTTCAGCTTCAATGGATTCCTGTGTTTGACATATAGTTCCTGTAGCATTTTTTATTTGTTGAATGGATTGTCTCCGATGTTTGTCTTTAACAAGATTATGAAAATAAGCCGTATTGGCGTCTCCATGCGTAATCCATTTACATCTTGCTTTTTGTTCCCAGAATAATAGCTCATACTTGGAAGCCTTGAGACATTCAGCCTTCATATGTTGATATTCCTGTCGATTCTCTGGAGTGGGCTGTTGCTCATAGATTGCTTCTACCCGGTTAACATTGGTTTCAGCTGCGTGCAGTTGATCAAAAATGTTACCAAATATGTGATTGTTCCAATGCTGTAAATCCTTTTTTAACCTCTGTAGCTTATCATACATGCCTTTCATTCCTCCGATAGTAGGATAGCTAGCCCATTGAGTCGTAACATATGGCATAAAGTCTGCATGTTTAGCCCACACATTTAGAAAACGAAAAGATCTAGGGCCTGCGGTAGATTGTTTAAAATTGGTGAGTAGAAGAGGAGCATGGTCCGATGATACTCTTGAGAGATGCTGCACCTTAATGTCAAGGAAGTTAGAGTAGAAATGTTGGGAGCACAATACTCTATCAAGCCGCCTTTTCATCATACCCAAGCCCCGCCCTCCAATCCAAGTATATGCAGATCCTTCATATGGGATATCTACCAATGAGCATTCTATCACACATTCGACGAATTTATCTAGGGAGTTTAGATTAGGCATGGATTGGCCATAATGTTCATCCACTGACATATATGTATTAAAATCTCCTCCAATCATCTACAAAGGGTGTGCACATTGGGAGTAGTCTTTTATTTTTAGCCAAAGCTGCCAACCCTCAGTAACAGTATGTAAACCATAAACTAGACTGATAGAGAATTGATGTCCTGTGATAGCAGAGCGATAATGTAATAGACTGACCTGCTCGCCATGAGTGATGTCATCCAGCTTTAATGTTGAGTTACTCCAGAATACCCAAATTTTATCCCTGCAAGTCACCATGGATTCTGTAAACTTAAGCTTAAGTTGATAGCTCAAAATCTTTGTGTATTGCTGTTTTGGTTCTATGATAATCAACAGTTGTATGTGATGTCGTTTAATCAATCGTTTAAGACGAATCAAGGAAGTTCGTAGTCCCCCGACATTCAAAAATAAACAATTCATTGCTCTTGTTGGGGGAGAGAGCTTGAAGGTTCAATTGAACTTGATCTCGTGACAATTGACGAAGGCGGTGGTGGAGGCAACACACTTTTTGGGCGACGCTGTCTGCGAATTGGCATAGGCTGCGTCTCTAATTGCTCTGTACTATCGGGTAAATTAGCATAGTCTGCTTCATTCATTGTGTCCTCTGTTATTGTTCTCTTTTGATTACTCTGCCAGTTACTGTGTTTACTGTGTGAAAATTTTGATCTTTTACTGTTTGCACATAATGCTGTTCTTCTGGAGATAGCTCTACCAGCAGTGCACTAAATCGATCTAGCCTTTCTGATTGTATAGCTTCAGTGTCTGAGACATTTGCGATGAGAAAATCATCATCTTCCACCACATTAGCCTATTTAGATTGTCCAAGCTTGGATAAGTCTTGTGAATCAGTAACATTAATTTGGATTATGCATAGCAACAGCTGCTGGAAGTGATTCTGCATTCAGACAACCTTGTAGATCCTCTTGGTCCGGCTGACATTTAGATGGTCCTGGCTCCAGCCGTGTCGTCATATCTGCTGAAATGGCTGGAGGACTATTTCGCTGCAATATTTGAATTTGTTTATTGAAAGCCTTCTTAGGAGTCCATCTTTTATCATTTTTGCGTTTGGGAGCAATCTCAGCTTGGGTTGATTTGACAGCGTCTGAAACATAAATTGCTTCTTTATCTTTGTAGTTTGATGAAAGGTGTCCTAACACCCTGCAATCAATGCAAAATTCCGGTACCTCCTCATATTCAATTGTTGGATAAAACTCATGTTGCCCACCTTGGATATGCAATCTAGTTGGGCGTGGTTTAGAGATGTCGAATTCAACACACAGCCGAACAACAGAGGGTCTGATTCCTTGTAGTGTTGCTGAGTCCATTCGCAATGGCGTTCCAATCATATGTGCGACGTCCCACAATGCTGTTTTATTATGCAAAAATAGAGGCAGTCCCTTGATATTTACCCATACGGGAACAATGGGTGTGTCATAGCTTGGATCAAAATCTGGTGTCCATTTCGTCACCCTCATATGATATCCATGCATCATCCATGTACATCGTATGAAACACCGCTGATAATCTTCATCATTCTAAAAATTAATTAGGATATGTTGCGCATCCAAATGTCCAAACTTTGGTGTTGTTTTAAATCCAATACGCTCAAATGAAACATTTAATTTCTTTATGGTTGGACGGCCATTCCAAAAGGAACCTATTAGGGAAAATCGATATGGCTGAGAAAAAATTGAAACTTCATCATCAGAAAAAGTAATAGATGGCAATCCTTTATATCTTTGTATCAATCTCTGCGTTTCCGGAATCGCCAAAGTCTTTAGAGCAAGAATTTCTGCAAAAGTTGGTTTTTTCAGGGCTGGTGGCAGCCCTGAAGGATGATCATTCATTCGGAACGTGACAAACAAAACCAATGAATGTGTAAATAAAACCTGTGATTTGAACGCTTGAACAGAGATAGCAAAACCATGGAATTACTGTGAGGCTCCATTGCAGTCGATGATCGCCGCCGCCATCCTTCTTATGCATCTGTCCAATTGCCATTATATATATATATATATATATATATATATATATATATATATATATATATATATATATATATATATGAAGGGAGGCTGGTAGCAGGCCGGGCCGGATGGCCAGCGGAACGTGTCAGACACCGGCCGGCCCAATAACATCTGAAAAAAGGGGGAGAATTGATTACATGCCGGACCCTTGGCGGGCTGGACTAGGCAAAACGCAGACCAGGGCTGGCAGTAAGAGGCCAGCCCACTTTATAATAATAATTATTTTTTTCTGAATTTCTGGAATTTAGTAAATGTTATTTAATTAATTTAAAATAGTAATAATTCTAGAAAAAATATAAATAAATATCAGAAAATTATAAAGAAATTCCAGAAATGATAAAATGCTGAAATTAAATTAGTTCCACTAAATTTCAGTAATTGTGATAATTTATTTAATTTGGATAATTAGTTAATAAATAGAAATAAATATGGAAAATGAGAAAAAATATAGAAAATGCGCAATAAATGTATCCAAGCCATGGAAAAATAAGTTTGACGCCAAACAACGTTAAATCATCACTCGAATAATAAATGAACCTAGATTTGAGTGCCGGAGGGTAGTGAGTATGGGCCGGAAGGCCTCAGGCGATCTTTAAATGAACCTAGACGTGAGTAACGGAGGATGGTGAGGATGAGCCAAGGGCCTCAGGCAATTGTATTTTTGCATTCATGGTACGTGCATTGCATTATGGTGGGTCGTGACATATGGGTCATGGGCGCTCAGTATGGTGTACGGTGGCGGGGTCACGTATACTCAGTGTGGTGTACGGTGGCAGGGCCACGCACACTCAGTATGGTGACTGTGGGTGGGTACGACCCATAGCCACTCAGTAGGATCCGAGTTCATGCATTGCATTATGGAGATATCGGCATTCTGTATGACATGACTTCGTTGCATGTGACATGCATAGTAGGACATGCATCACGATGTTGTGCATTCTTTATCTGGAGTGAATTACCTTTCTGCATTCTTTCATATGCTTATGTGATATCATGTTATGTGCTATGTGTTATATAATTTTTGTATGCTCGTCTTGTACTAGTTGGAGTCAAGTGCCTACTGGGTGATTTCTCCATCACTCACCCCTACTCCCCCCTCCTAGGTGACCATGAGTGTTGTACCCCAACAATCATGTACGTGAAAACTATGAATAAGAGACGGAATGAAAGCAACAATTTCTTTAAGCACGTGTTACATAAGTCAACTTAACTCTCTTTACTTAAGTACGATTGAGGTGATACCAAGCCAATTTAAATAAGGAAACTTCAAGAAAGTAAGACATGAAATATAGAGTTATATGAACCATACATATCAATATATATGTATGTGCGTGTATATGATATATGTGTATGAAATGTATAAATACCTACATGCGTATACATAGGAGGATATATATATATAGTACACATAGGAGTGTATATATATGTATACATACATATGCTAATCTTGGAATACGATAAAACAAAGAAAACATTATGGTACATGAATTAAAATTACAAGAAATATCAAGATGCCCAAGAGGCCCCAAAATTCGGCCAAGGCATGAAGGGGATTCTAGAATCCTCTTGATTTTTCAATCCATTATTAGAAAATTTAAATAGCTAACTAGAAAACAAAATAAACATGCATTTAAAGAACAAGTAAGACAACTCATTAAAGAAGGAGGTAGTATGGTTGAGGTCATAAAGACCCCAACCCAAAAACGTCCCTTTATGTCTAGACATGGAGGATTTTTAAATCCTACCATGGTTACTTTTTCCTTAAACCAAGGTTAAGATAACCATGATTTGATAAAGTAACTTGGGTTAGCACCCAAGTAACCATAGTTGGAATAAAGTAACCAAGGTTATACTAACCTAACCTTGATTAGCACTCATGAAAGCCCTAAACCTTAAAATTATCCCTCCAAAACCGTCCATCCCCTTCCCAAGTCTCCTACATGTTTTAATTTAAACCCTTCTAGAAACATCTACCTTCCTATCATGCAAGAGCTCAACACTTAGACAATCTCCATCACCCTCATCAATATTCGGCCCTTCATCTTGAAGAATAGGAGCTCAACTTCACTTCCAAGACTTAAGAAGACATCTAGGTAAGTCTTGTTCCAAGATTCCTTAAGTGAATTCTTATTTTGGTAAAGAATGAAGCTAACATGAATCCTCTCATTCACATCAAAACCGTGGCCTCCATGGTTCAAATAGGTGAAAGCCATCAACTTTCTTAGGTGGAGACATATTGTGGTGCTTGAATCTCCACTCAAGCTCATTTTGGTAAGATGCTCTAGCCTCAAACATATCCTATTTTCACTATTGAATGAAGACTAACCCTCTTCTTTCCTCTCCATCAAAACCGTGTGACCAAGGGAGTAGAAAGAGGTGGATTTCAACTCAACTCACTCCATAACCAAGCAAGGACAAGAGCTTTAGCTTGAAGAGGCAAGTATACAATGATCTCTCATGATTTATTTAAAGAGTTAGTTACTTGAATGCTTAGTGGTCCTTAAGATTTGATCTTTAGTCGGATATCCTAAGTTCAAGACTATATCTTAGTGATTCCCTAAGAGCAATGCTTTGCATGTGATTTATTCCTTCAAAGTTGGAGTCTTTTCCTATATGCATTATGGAATGAGGCTGACCTAGAGTGAAATAAGGTTCACCTAAGTAGGCCTAGACAAGATTAACTTGTGAATGTGACACGAAAGGTTCTAAGAAAAGTATACATGTGAAAGATAGGAGCTTTATGAAGTTGTTTGTTGGATTAGACTAAGATGACTCTTGAATGAGAATACATGCTGAAAATATGTTGCAAAATAGGTTAAGACACCACACAAGTTTCGGCCTAAAGGATGGAATAGAAAGGTGAACATGGACTTTTGTCTTGTATAGGTGACAAACTAGCAAACTACTGGAATAGGGCAGAATGGAATGACATTTTAAACGGTTTAAGAACGGACCTTACGGACCTTCAATGAAGCTAATTTTTGGTACAGAGCTAGCCTCATGAGTGTAGCACAAGTGAGAGTTGGAATTTCATTAATATAAGCTAAGGATTATTTTTGAGAAATTATACGGTAAAACTGCTCCAGTAGAAAATTCTGGAGCTGGGCAGAATTGATAACTGATTTCAACGAATTAAAAGAGGACCTTGGGGACCTTCAATAAATCTTGTTTTTGTCACAGAGCTAGTCCCATGAGTATATCAGAGATGAGAATTAGAATTTTGGTAAAAAAAATATGGTTAATGTTTAATAAAATAATTGGTGAGACTGCTCAGGATGTAAATTCTGAAACATAACAGAATGGTGCAACGTTTGAAATGGCTTGAAAAGAGACCTTGTAGAGCACCAATAAAGCTGATTTCTGGCATGGTAATAATACTATGAGTGAAGTAAACACGCCAACTAGAATTTTGGTAAAACAAGTCCTGGATTATTTTTAATAAATTAATTAGTCAAACTGCTCAACTGAAATCACTGGAACCAACCTGAAGTTTAGTAACGACTTTCTGGACTCAGAAAGGGGACTTAGAGACATGAAAATAGGCTAAATTTCGGTAGTATACTAGTTCCACATGTTTATGATTTGTGCAAGTTGGAATTTTTGAAAAACGAATCACGGATTTGCCGCAATTGAATTTTTGGTAAAATAGGTCTGTTCAGTTTCAGCGCCTAACCCATTTCGGAAATTCAGTAAATGAGCCCCTTTATGGTTATTGAAATAATCTAAAATCCTTACGACATGTATCTATGATTCCACCAAACGTATTTGTGACACAAGATTATGGAAATGGACCTATTTGGTTAGCTTAACCGCCCCATGAATATGAAGTAAAAGTCTGGAAATATTCGGTTCCGAAACCATGCATGTTGACATGTTATAAGGAATGCATACGATTATTCATGTCATGACTTGCATTGCATATCACTACATGTTTCACGCATGATCATGAAACTGATTTTATGGATTTTACTTATGCAAGCAAGTTTTATAAGCAACCATGTTTTCGTTATGCATGAAAAGTTTTTACGGTCCCATGTTTTTAAAGAAAGCTTCATGATTCCTTTGCCGGCCAAGCAAGCGACTAACCCGACTCCAGACCCGGGGTTAATTGGTCTGATGACATGATATGTTCTAGACCCGTTCAGATCCAGGGTTAATTGATCTGATATCTGTTCTGGACCCGTTCAGATCTGGGGTTAATTGATCTGATATCTGTTCTGGACCCGTTCAGATCCAGGGTTAATTGATCTGATATCTGTTCTGGACCCGTCCCAGGCCCGGGGTTAATTGGTCTGATGATATGTTCTGGACCCGCTCAGATCCGGGGTTAATTGATCTAACACTCTCTTTTTACGACATGTTATTTTATGGGACCAAAATAATGTTTTGACATGACATGACATCATGTATTGCATCTTGCATAACTCACGATCATGAGGACATGTTGCATGTTACAGTTAATGGCTATATGTTATTATTATTATTGGTATAGCATTACCTAAAAACAAGCTTAAGCCGAACGTCAAGCAAGCTCAGGATTTAAGATCAGGTATGAACTATGATTATTTGAGGTTTTCGGGGTAATACATTCATGTTATGATTCTTTACGTATTTCATGGTAGTTTATTGTATTCTTGCTGGGTGATTTTTATCACTCACACTTTTGTACCCCAACGATCATGTACGTGAAAACTATGAATATGAGACGGAATGAAAGTGGAAATTTCTTTTAGCGCATGTTACTTAAGTCAATTCAAGCCTTTTTACTTAATCATTATTAAGGTGATACCAAGCCAAATTAAATAAGGGAAACTTCAAGAAAGTAATACGTGAAATGTAGAGTAATATGAACCATACATACCCATATATATGTATGTGCGTGTATATGATATATGTATGCATACATATGCTAATCTTAGAATACAATAAAATATACGAAACAATATAGTATATGAACTAAAGTTACAAGAAATGTCAAATTGGCCCAAGAAGCCTAAAAAATTTCAGCCTACACATGGAGATGTTCTAGAAATTTCTAGCCAATTTTATTAGTTAAAATAATAAGACAAGAAGTTATTATGCAAAGAATAAATAGAAAATAAAATAGACATGCATTTAAGGAACAAGTTAAGACAACTCATTAAAGAAGGAAGTAGTATGGTTGAGGTCATAAAGACCCCAACCAAAACCGCCCCCTTAGTGTCTAGACATGGAGGATTTTTAAATCCTACCATGGTTACATTTCTCTAAACCAAGGTTAATGTAACCATGATTTAATAAAGTAACTTGGGTTAACACAAAAGTAACTATAGTTTGAATAAAGTAACCAAGGTTATGCTAACTTAACCTTGATTAACATTCAAGAAAGCCCTAACCCTCACAAAAATCCCTCCAAAACCGTCCCCCCTCTCCTAAGTCCCTAACATGTTTTAAATCAAAGCATTCTAGAAACATCTACCTTCTCATCATGCAAGAGCAAAACACTTAGACAATCTCCATCCCCCTCACCAAGATTTCGCCCCTTTCATCTTGAAGGATAGAAGTTCAACTTCACTTTCAAGACTCAAGAAGACCTCTAGGTAAGTCTTGTTCCAAGTTTCCTTAAGAGAATTCTCATTTTGGTAAAGAATGAAGCTCACATGAACTCTCTTTCTCCATACCCAAAACCGTGGATTTTATGGTGTAAATAGGTGAAAGCCATCAACTTTCTTAGGTGGTGACATATTGTGGTGCTTGAATCCCCATTCCAAGCTCATTTTGGTAAGATGCTCTAGCCCTCAAACCTATCCTATTTCCTCTATTGAATAAAGAACTAATCTTTTCATTTCACTCCCTTAAAACCGTATGCTTAAGGTGAAGAAGGTGAAGGATTTCATCACATCTCACTTCCTAACCAAGCAAAGACAAGAGCTTTAGCTTGAAGAGGCAAGTATACTTTAACCCCTTACAATATATGTGATTATGTACATACTTGAATGTCTAGAAGCCTAAGACATTACTTTAGTGAAAATATGCCTAAGTTGTTACGTTTTCTTATGTTTTGAAATTGTTGGACTAGAGGACTGTTTGTTTAGAAGGAATGAACAACCCATATGAACGACTTTTGCAGGCTAAACAGGACTTGAATTAGTATAGGAAAGCCTTATTATGTCTATTAAATGACCATTAACTTGGATTATAGGCTAAAGAACAAAGTTAGGAAGGAAAGGATATTTCTATGCATGATGGTTGAAACCAGAGTTCTGGACAGATTTTATGCCAAATTGATGGACTTAGTTAAGGACCTTCTAAACGTTGGATTGAGCTTATTTTTGGTGTGGTCGTAGCTTATTATGTCTAGTTTATTGTGGCGTTGGAATTTCTGGAAAATCATTTGTGGATTGGTCAGAAATGAATTTTTAGTATCAAGGGGTCAAAACAGTTTCTGGTCGTACCACCTTAGGGAGAAAAATTATTTAAGTACCTTAAAAATCTTGGATTGACCTGAAATTTTTACAGGAAGTACTTAAGACATAGAGCTAAATATCCATGTAAAGAAATTGATTTTATCTATTGATCTTGATGGTAAACCATTGAAGGAAAGTTGGTGTAACATTCTGGAAAACAGGGACAGATTGACCCTTTGTGCTTGTATGAATTGTATCGTATTTATTTTGACTTGTTTTGGTGAATGGGCATTTGAATATTGTTCATAAAGGAAATAGGAAAGATTTCCAGCTGCTAAGTGAGCCCCATAATGAGTTTATGGATGGAGACAAGGTAAGGAATGGAGTTGAGAGTGCAGCAGAATTTCTGTTGTACCCTTGTTGGGAATTATTTTTATTGAGGTACCTACGCTTGTCGAAATCGCATGAAATTTGTACAGAATGTGGTTAAGATCATGTGGTGCATTTCCATATTTTTAGTTTCTGGAAAATAGGCACAAAAGGTTGATTTTGAGGCCGAGCAATACAGGACATGCTGCTGGATCGTTTTCCAGCCCATGAAGAAAATTGTTCATGATGTTATAAGTGTATTTTACCATGTTGCATCCCATGCACTTGCATTGACATGCTCATATGTTCCATGCTCATGATTTTATCGATGTTTTATATAAAGTTTCTGTTTTGAAAGAATTTCGTCCCTTCTGGCCAGCTTAACCCGCTACAGATCTGGGGTTAATTGATCTGAAGAAGTATAAGAACCGATCCAGGCCCGGTAGAATAGGTCTGATGAAATGTAAGAACCGATCCAGGCCCGGTATAATAGGTCTGAAGAGTATAAGAACCGAGCCAGGTCCGGTATAATAGACCTGAAGGTGATCATGTTATAAGAACCGAGTCATGCCCGGTATAATAGGCTGACACACTCTCTTGTTTTATGATGAGCATGATTTAAAAGAAAGAAACAAAGTTCAAGCATTTTTATGAGCATGTCTAAATGAAAGAAAGAATGTTTCCCGTTGCATTTGCATCGCATCCACATTTTCATACACATTATGCATGATACATTTTCATAGAAGTAAGGTTTGGCTATAGCACGTAGAATCTAACTAAGTGATGACATTCAGATCTTAGCTAAGTATTGATATGACTTTAAGTATGATTCTTCGGAAAGGTATTGGCAGGTATGTTTTAACTTAAGGAATTGGGGTTTGATTCTTGTATGCCGTTTTCTCTTTATTGTACGGTGTTATTGTATACTTGCTGGCGACTTTGTCGCTCACCCATTTATTTTTCCCCCCAGAGCCAGGTAATGAAGTCGAGTGGATTGATGATGAGCCACGGGTGCCATACCCATAGATTATTTAAGTCGCTGTTAAGAGAATGATGAAGGAAGCTTTTGATGAATCTTTGGGACATTTTGGGACTTAGCTACTTTCGGACTCTTTTCGGATAATGGTTGTATAATTTCACGGTGTAGTTTGCTATCGATTCAGTTTTTATAATTTTGCTATGTATTCGCGATTTGACGCTTTCGGATTAAGGTTGAAATTCTGCCGTATTTTTATCTACCTGTTAAGATCGTGACTTTGTAATCCATGTTTATCTATGGGTTTTACGAGTTAAGTATCGACGCTTTGTACTTTTCTGAAAGGGAAAGTACGGCGGGTGCACCGTACAAGGTGTAGCCGAGTACGGGGCGCTACAGGTGGTATCAGAGCCCAGGCTCTAGATTCGGGCAGAACGTAGAAGCTAAGTTATGATCTTAGAAAACTAAGAATTGATCTTAGACTTAAGTCATGATCTTAGAAGAGAGATGGCCTTAGCTTAGACAACTTAGATTGGAAATAGGGTCCCCTTGGTTGACCTGCTAGCCTGATATGTTGCATATTAACTCTTTTTTTCTGCTTTAAATTCTTTTTTCCAAGTATATCTAAATTCAGTCAGTCATCTCGATCCATATATACATATATATATTTTTCTGCTCCATATACAGATGGTTCGGACTCGTGGTAGACCTCGCAGAGATGCTGCCCATGCACCCGAACCAAACCCTCCACAACCTCAAGATCAAGTCCCTCCACCTCCTCCTCAGAATCAGAATCCACCGCCTCCTCCTCCACCGCAGAATGAAAATCCCCCACCAGCTCAAGGGAACCCTCTTCCGCAAGTGCCACTTGTTATTCCAGATTTCCAAGCATTCTGTCAGACCATAACTCAGATTGGCCAAGGAATGATTCAGCAAGTTGCCCCTCCTCCTCCGTATGAACCGATAAGAGATGCGCAGTATTACTTTGAGAAGCTCAAGCGAGCGAATGTGCCGCCTTTTGAAGGCAAGTCTGACCCCGATATGGCTGAAAAATGGCTAGATGAAGTGGAGAACAGTTTTGAACTGAATGGAGCCCCTGATAATATGAAAACCCAAGCTGTGAGACCTTTCCTCCTTGGTGAGGCAAACCAGTGGTGGAAGGCTAAGCTGCAACCTTTGCCCCGACCTATTCCATGGGAGAGATTCATCCAAGAGTTCAACAAGTTTTATTTTCCCCCGTCAGTAAAGATGCAAAAGAGGCATGATTTTGAAATGTTGAAGCAAGAACCTGGTATGACTGTGTCTGAATATGTGAGCAATTTTCTGGCTTTGGGTAGATTTTCTCCGGCTACGATGAATGATGAGGAATCTAAGATGGTGAAGTTCGAGAGTGGGCTGAACCTAAGGATTCGCACTTGGTTGGTAAATGTTATCTCTGCTGATTTTGAGGCGCTTGTTGATGCATGTTATCGGATCGAGAAGGATATCATTCGTCACGATGCGATGGTGGGCCAGAAAAGAGGAAGGGACACTTCTGGTGATAAAGGAGCAAGGAAAATGACTAGACAGAATTTTCATGGGAGGCAAGGTAGACAGCAGAACCAGAACCAAAGAGGGAATCAGAATCGTGGACAGCGCCGTGGGCAGAATCAGAATAATCAAAGAAATAATCAAGGGAATCAAGGACAGCAGCAGCAGGCCATTCCCATGTGTCCCTATTATCAGAAGAATCATTTGGGCGAGTGCTATGTACAAGCTGGTAAGTGCTTTGGTTGCGGCAAGACTGGTCATATAATTAGGGATTGCCCTGATAAGGGAGCTGCTTGTGTTGGATGTGGAAAGACTGGGCATATTCTGAGAGATTGTCGTGAGCATGATGGTCAGCAGCAGAGAAACCAACGTCAGCGCCTGAATGCGCGTGTGTATGTGATGACCGATGCTGCAGTTGAGGAAGCTGGAGACGTCGTGGCTGGTATGATTTAAAATTATGCAATACTAAGTTGATAAATATTATATTGCTACTTAGTTAAAACTTTGTATGATTCAGGCGCTATTCTCGTATGTTGTATACCCGCAAATGTGTTGTTTGATAGTGGCGCCAGCCACTCCTTTATATCTAAGAAATTTGCAAAGGGATTAGACCATAATCCCATCCGGCTTAAATCACCCTATCAAATCCAAGCCGCTGTTGATCAAGTACTTACGTCTCATCATCTGTATAAGAATTGCGCGGTCAAGCTCGATGACCATCGGTTCGTGGCTGATCTAATCCCGATTGCTATGAATGACTTTGACAATATTCTTGGTATGGACTGGTTGTCTAAGAACCATGCCCATATTGACTGCAATCAAAAGAAAGTCACTTTCCGAGCCCTGGAGCAAGAGGAAGTATCATTTCAAGTAGGTCCCAAGTTGAAGAAGTCAAAGAATATTTTTGTGAATACAGCTCGTGCCCGTCGAGCGTTGCCAAAGGGATGCCAAGGCTATCTTGTTTATGCTCTTAGTGTCGAGCAGGCAGCAGTGGACATTTCGCAAGTTCCAGTAGTTCAAGAGTTTCTTGATGTCTTTCCAGAAGAACTACCAGGACTCCCCCCTGATCGAGAAATTTCCTTTGAGATAAATCTCCTCCCCGGAGCTGAGCCCATTTCTAAAGCTCCTTACCGCATGGCACCCGCTGAGCTGAAGGAACTAAAAGAGCAATTGCATGAATTATTGGAAAAGAAGTTGATTCGTCCAAGTGTGTCACCATGGGGTGCCCCAGTTTTATTTGTAAAGAAGAAGGATGGAGGTATGCGGCTGTGTATTGATTATCGGGAACTCAACAAGATCACCGTGAAGAATAAGTATCCGTTGCCTCGGATCGACGATATGTTCGACCAGCTTTGGGTCAGTAATTACCAAGTCTTATTTCAATATAATAATCATGAATAATATCTAAAGTATCTTAATGCAGGGAGCTCGGGTGTTTAGCAAAGTGGACCTAAGATCTGGATATTTTCAATTGAAGATAAGAGCTGAGGATATTCCTAAGACAGCATTCAGGACGAGATATGGACATTATGAATTTCTCGTGATGCCTTTTGGACTGACCAACGCCCCTGCAGCGTTTATGGATCTTATGAATCGGGTGTTTCGGGACCAGTTGGATAAGTATGTGGTCGTCTTTATTGACGATATCCTGATTTATTCGCCTGTTGAGGAAACTCATATAGCTCATCTGAGGACAATACTTGGTATTCTAAGAAAGCATCAGCTCTATGCGAAATTCAGTAAATGTGAGTTTTGGTTGCATAGTGTGTCATTTCTGGGCCATATTATTACTGAAAATGGGATTTCAGTTGATCCCAGAAAGATTGAGGCAATTACTGAGTGGCCGAGACCGACCAATGTTACTGAAGTAAGGAGTTTTCTCGGACTGGCCGGTTACTACCGCAAGTTTGTTGAAGGATTTTCAAGGATAGCTATGCCACTCAATAGATTGACTCAGAAGAAGACAAAATTTGTATGGAATGAGGATTGTGAAAGTAGCTTTTCTAAGCTGAAGGCAAGGTTGACGTCTGCACCAGTTTTGGCTCAACCCATTTCAGGAGAACAGTTTGTGATCTACAGTGATGCTTCCAAGAATGGATTGGGTTGTGTTCTTATGCAGAATGGGCGTGTGATTGCGTATGCGTCTCGGCAGCTTAAGCCGTTTGAGCAGAATTATCCAGTACATGACCTTGAGCTTGCAGCAGTTGTATTTGCTCTGAAGATTTGGTGTCATTATCTGTATGGAGAGAAGTGTGAGATCTTCACGGATCATAAGAGTTTGAAATACCTCTTCACTCAAAAGGAGCTGAATATGCGCCAAAGGCAATGGCTTGAGTTGATCAAGGATTATGACATCTCTATTCAGTATCATCCAGGTAAAGCCAATAGAGTTGCTGATGCTTTGAGTCGTAAGACGAGTCATCCTCGTCAACCACCTTTACAGCGTGATATGGAAGAGTTTGGTCTGGAAGAAGTGAATTCGATTTCCGACGTGCTTCCAAAGTTAGTAGTGGTTCCTTCTTTGATCGATAGGATTAAGGAGACTCAAGATAAGGATGATGCATTGATGAAAGTTAAAAGCAAGTTGAAGGAGAAGCCATCCGACGATTTTGAAGTCCGTAATGAAGGCAGTTTATGGTTTAGAGGTCGATTGTGTGTGCCTAATGATGACGCGATACGAAGTGAAGTACTTCAGGAAGCCCATAATTCTCGATTGTCTATTCACTCAGGAGCAAATAAGATGTATCATGACTTGAAGCAAAAGTTTTGGTGGCCAGGAATGAAGAATCAGATAGCAGACTTTGTTGAGAAATGTCTTGTATGTCAGAAAGTCAAAGCAGAACATCAGAGGCCAGCTGGATTATTGCAACCACTTGAGGTGCCTGAGTGGAAGTGGGATCACATCGCTATGGATTTTGTGACCAATTTACCTAAGACAAGAAGTGGATATGATACTATTTGGGTTGTTGTGGATCGTCTGACAAAGGGTGCTCATCTCATGGCAATGTCGATTAAAACACCCATGGAAAAGTTGGCTTCTATATATGTTGATCAGATTGTATGTTTGCATGGAGTTCCTATGAGCATAGTTTGTGACCGAGACCCCCGCTTCACATCAAGGTTTTGGACGGCATTTCAGAAAGCGATGGGTACGGAAGTTCGTATGAGTTCAGCTTTTCATCCCCAGACTGACGGTCAATCAGAGAGAACAATTCAAACATTGGAGGACATGTTGCGTGCTTGTGTGTTGGACTTTGGAGGTAGCTGGGATAAGAGTTTGAAGTTGGTTGAGTTTTCATACAATAACAGCTATCACAGATCTATTGGGATGGCTCCTCATGAAGCTCTTTATGGAAGAAGATGTCGATCGCCATTGTATTGGGATGAGATTGGAGATAAGATTTTCACAGGACCTGACTTAGTGGAGCAAACCAAGGAAAAGGTTATGATTGTAAGACAAAGTTTGAAGGCTGCTCAGGATAGAAGCAAGATGTGGGCCGACGTGAGGCGTCGACCACTTGAGTTTCAAGTAGGAGATAAGGTATTCTTGAAGGTATCTCCATCGAAAGGAGTAAAGCGGTTCGGAATTAAAGGGAAGCTTAGTCCTAGATTCATTGGACCATTTGAGATCTTGGAAAGGATTGGAGAAGTTGCTTATAGACTTGCACTACCACCATCGTTGTCTCAATTACACAATGTGTTTCATATATCTCAATTGTGTAAGTATGTGCATGATTCGAGCCATATTATGGATGAACAACCTTTGAGGATTGAAGCTGATATATCATATGTTGAGGAACCCGAAAGGATAATTGATAGGGAAGTGAAAGCATTGAGGAATAAGTCTATTCCTATGGTCAAGGTGCAATGGAAGAACCATTCAGTTGATGAGGCCACTTGGGAGTTAGAGGAAGGCATGAAGCAAAAGTACCCCTATCTCTTTGACAGTTCATAAGTTTCGGGGACGAAACTTTATTGAAGGGGGGAAGGATGTTGTACCCCAACGATCATGTACGTGAAAACTATGAATATGAGACGGAATGAAAGTGGAAATTTCTTTTAGCACATGTTCCTTAAGTCAATTTAAGCCTTTTTACTTAATCATTATTAAGGTGATACCAAGCCAAATTAAACAAGGGAAACTTCAAGAAAGTAATACATGAAATGTAGAGTGAACAATACATACCCATATATATGTATGTGCGTGTATATGATATATGTATGCATACATATGCTAATCTTAGAATACAATAAAATATACGAAACAATATAGTATATGAACTAAAGTTACAAGAAATGTCAAATTGGCCCAAGAAGCCTAAAAAATTTCGGCCTACATATGGAGATGTTCTAGAAATTTCTAGCCAATTTTATTAGTTAAAATAATAAGACAAGAAGTTATTATGCAAAGAATAAATAGAAAATAAAATAGACATACATTTAAGGAACAAGTTAAGACAACTCATTAAAGAAAGAAGTAGTATGGTTGAGGTCATAAAGACCCCAACCAAAACCGCCCCCTTAGTGTCTAGACATGGAGGATTTTTAAATCCTACCATGGTTACTTTTCTCTAAACCAAGGTTAATGTAACCATGATTTAATAAAGTAACTTGGGTTAACACAAAAGTAACTATAGTTTGAATAAAGTAACCAAGGTTATGCTAACTTAACCTTGATTAACATTCAATAAAGCCCTAACCCTCACAAAAATCCCTCCAAAACCGTCCCCCCTCTCCTAAGTCCCTAACATGTCTTAAATCAAAGCATTCTAGAAACATCTACCTTCTCATCATGCAAGAGCAAAACACTTAGACAATCTCCATCCCCCTTACCAAGATTTCTCCCCTTTCATCTTGAAGGATAGAAGTTCAACTTCACTTTCAAGACTCAAGAAGACCTCTAGGTAAGTCTTGTTCCAAGTTTCCTTAAGAGAATTCTCATTTTGGTAAAGAATGAAGCTCACATGAACTCTCTTTCTCCATACCCAAAACCGTGGGTTTTATGGTGTAAATAGGTGAAAGCCATCAACTTTCTTAGGTGGTGACATATTGTGGTGCTTGAATCCCCATTCCAAGCTCATTTTGGTAAGATGCTCTAGCCCTCAAACCTATCCTATTTCCTCTATTGAATAAATAACTAATCTTTTCATTTCACTCCCTTAAAACCGTATGCTTAAGGTGAAGAAGGTGAAGGATTTCATCACATCTCACTTCATAACCAAGCAAAGACAAGAGCTTTAGCTTGAAGAGGCAAGTATACTTTAACCCCTTACAATATATGTGATTATGTGCATACTTGAATGTCTAGAAGCCTAAGACATTACTTTAGTGAAAATATGCCTAAGTTGTTACCTATTCTTATGTTTTGAAATTGTTGGACTAGAGGACTGTTTGTTTAGAAGGAATGAACAACCCATATGAACGACTTTTGCATGCTAAACAGGACTTGAATTAGTATAGGAAAGCCTTATTATGTCTATTAAATGACCATTAACTTGGATTATAGGCTAAAGAACAAAGTTAGGAAGGAAAGGATATTTCTATGCATGATGGTTGAAACCAGAGTTCTGGACAGATTTTATGCCAAATTGATGGACTTAGTTAAGGACCTTCTAAACGTTGGATTGAGCTTATTTTTGGTGTGGTCGTAGCTTATTATGTCTAGTTTATTGTGGCATTGGAATTTCTGGAAAATCATTTGTGGATTGGTCAGAAATGAATTTTTAGTATCAAGGGGTCAAAACAGTTTCTGGTCGTACCACCTTAGGGAGAAAAATTATTTAAGTACCTTAAAAATCTTGGATTGACCTGAAATTTTTACATGAAGTACTTAAGACATAGAGCTAAATATCCATGTAAAGAAATTGATTTTATCTATTGATCTTGATGGTAAACCATTGAAGGAAAGTTGGTGTAACATTCTGGAAAAAGGGACAAATTGACCCTTTGTGCTTGTATGAATTGTATCGTATTTATTTTGACTTGTTTTGGTGAATGGGCATTTGAATATTGTTTATAAAGGAAATAGGAAAGATTTCCAGCTGCTAAGTGAGCCCCATAATGAGTTTATGGATGGAGACAAGGTAAGGAATGGAGTTGAGAGTGCAGTAGAATTTCTGTTGTACCCTTGTTGGGAATTATTTTTATTGAGGTACCTACGCTTGTCGAAATCGCATGAAATTCGTACAGAATGTGATTAAGATCATGTGGTGCATTTCTATATTTTTAGTTTCTTGAAAATAGGCTCAAAAGGTTGATTTTGAGGCCGAGCAATACAGGACATGCTGCTGGATCGTTTTCCAGCCCATGAAGAAAATTGTTTATGATGTTATAAGTGCATTTTACCATGTTGCATCCCATGCACTTGCATTGACATGCTCATATGTTCTATGCTCATGATTTTATCGATGTTTTATATAAAGTTTCTGTTTTGAAAGAATTTCGTCCCTTCTGGCCAGCTTAACCCGCTACAGATCTGGGGTTAATTGATCTGAAGAAGTATAAGAACCGATCCAGGCCCGGTAGAATAGGTATGATGAAATGTAAGAACCGATCCAGGCCCGGTATAATAGGTCTGAAGAGTATAAGAACCGAGCCAGGTCCGGTATAATAGACCTGAAGGTGATCATGTTATAAGAACCGAGTCATGCCCGGTATAATAGGCTGACACACTCTCTTGTTTTATGATGAGCATGATTTAAAAGAAAGAAAGAAAGTTCAAGCATTTTTATGAGCATGTCTAAATGAAAGAAAGAATGTTTCCCGTTGCATTTGCATCGCATCCACATTTTCATACACATTATGCATGATACATTTTCATAGAAGTAAGGTTTGGCTATAGCACGTAGAATCTAACTAAGTGATGACATTTAGATCTTAGCTAAGTATTGGTATGACTTTAAGTATGATTCTTCGGAAAGGTATTGACAGGTATGTTTTAACTTAAGGAATTGGGGTTTGATTCTTGTATGCCGTTTTCTCTTTATTGTACGGTGTTATTGTATACTTGCTGGTGACTTTGTCGCTCACCCATTTATTTTTCCCCCCAGAGCCAGGTAATGAAGTCGAGTGGATTGATGATGAGCCACGGGTGCCATACCCATAGATTATTGAAGTCGCTGTTAAGAGAATGATGAAGGAAGCTTTTGATGAATCTTTGGGACATTTTGGGACTTAGCTACTTTCGGACACTTTTCGGATAATGGTTGTATAATTTCGTGGTGTAGTTTGCTATCGGTTCAGTTTGTATAATTTTGCTATGTATTCGTGATTTGACGCTTTCGGATTAAGGTTCAAATTCTGCCGTATTTTTATCTACCTGTTAAGATCGTGACTTTGTAATCCATGTTTATCCATGGATTTTACGAGTTAAGTATCGACGCTTTGTACTTTTCTGAAAGGGAAAGTACGGCGGGTGCACCGTACAAGGGGTAGCCGAGTACGGGGCGCTACACACACTTTATTTTTCCCAGAGCCAAATAATGCCAAGATAGAATGGATCGAGGACGAGCCGAGAGTACCTTATCCATAGGCGAGGAGTATGAAGGGAGCTAAGCTTAAGGACTTTTGTGCTGCCAAGACGTTTTGTATTATGACTATGTTTGAACTCTCTGGATTTCGGTTATGTTATTTTGTGAGACTACTACTTTTGGGAACTTAGTAAATTAGTGATGTGTGTTTAATTTGAAAAGTTTTAATTTTGCCTAAATTTTACTACCATGTTGAATGTTAGCATGGGAGTCCATGACTTATGTTATGGATGTTCGCATGTTATGCATGACGCCTTGTACTCTCCTTAGTGAAGTACGGCGGGTGCACCGTATCGGGACGAGGCCCGGGTGCGGGGCACATCAGGTGGTATCAGAGCCCAAGCTCTAGATTTCGGGCAGAACGTATAACTAAGTTATGATCTTAGCAATCTAAGCTTGATCTTAGACCTAAGTCATGATCTTAGATGAGTGATGGCCTTAGACTAGGACCGCGTAGACCGGGTTTAGGATGTAACTTAATAAAGTATCCTGAACTATGAAAGCTAGGTCTATGACAAAAGACGTGCCCTTTCCTTCCATATTTAAAAATTTTTGAATTATGGTCCTTGGTCAAAATAAATTGATTTTATTCCGATATCCTAAATAGACGTTAAACCCATAAGTGAAGAGATGGTGAGACCACGTGGCAGACCCCTGAGAGCACGACCAGCTGCTCAGGAGCCCATTCCTCCACCACCAGAACAGGTCCCGCCGCCACCTCAGCCGGACCAGGATCCTCCAGCATAGAATAATCCACCACTGGCTCCACAGGCACCTGTTCCTCCGGTCATCCCGGATATGAATACTTTCTAGACCTTTTGTCAAGTCGTTACGCAAATAGGGCAAGGCCTAATTCATCAGAATGCTCCACCTCAGCCACATCAGCTAGTAAGGGATGCCCAGTACTATTTTGAGAAGCTCAAGAGGGCTAATGTACCACCGTTTGAGGGAAAACCAGACCCAGATACTGCGGAGAAGTGGCTAGATGAAGTTGAAAATTGTTTTGAGCTAATTCAAGCCCCAGAGGAGATGAAGGCTCAGGCTATCAGACCCTTCCTTATCAGTGAAGCTAATCAATGGTGGAAGACAAATCTGCAACCCTTGCCCAGACCTATTACTTGGGAAAAATTTCTGCAAGAATTTCATAAGTTTTATATCCCTCCGTTAGTCAAATTGCAAAAGAGTCATGAGTTTGAATCTCTGAGGCAAGAGTTGAGCATGACAGTAGCTGAGTACGCAAATAGGTTCATCGCACTTGGGAGGTTTCAGCCTGTTACTATGAACAATGAAGAAACGAAAAGGCTGAAGTTTGAAAGAGGTCTAAACCCAAGAATTAGGACATAGTTGTTGAATGCAAATCTTGCCAATTTTGGAGCACTTCTGGATGCATGCTATCGTATAGAAAGAGATATTATACGAAGAGATGATGTGGGTCAAAAGCGAGAAAGACAAGGAACCAGAAATGAGAAGTATAGGAAAATGGCTAAGAGGAATTTCCAGGGATCCGTTCATCAGGGACAATCTCAAGGACAGAATCAGCGCCGCAAGAAAAACCAAAATAATCAGCAGAAGAATCAGGCCCCAGCTCAGCAGCCAACAATACCAGTATGCCCTCATTGTCAAAAGAGGCACATGGGAGAGTGTAGGTGGAAGACAGGTAAATGCTTTGGATGTGGCAAAGATGGCCACATGATTAAGGATTGCCCGGAAAAGGGAGCACGACCACAACAACAACAAGGGAACCAGCGGCCACGTGCAAATGCAAAAGTGCACGCCATGACAGATGCTGATGTTGAAGAGACTGCTGACGTAGTGACTGGTAAGATTTAAAGTTTTATGTTTTCAATACCTTTCACTTATACATACCTATCATTGCTTAGCAAAATATGCATGGTTCAGGAACTATCCTAGTGTGTAGCATACCCGCAAATGTGTTGTTCGACAGTGGCGCTAGCCACTAATTTATCTCAAGGAAGTTTTCTAAGGATATCGATCATGATCCAGTTCGATTAGATTCACCTTATAGGGTACAAGCAGCTGGCGACCAGGTGCTTGTTTCCCATCACCTACTCAGAAATTGTGCACTTGAGTTTAATGACCAGTTGTTTGAGGCCAATTTGATTCCCATATCCATGAGTGATTTTGACGTGATTCTCGGAATGGATTGGCTCTCAAAGAATCATGCTCACATTGACTGCCAAAGCAGGCAAGTTATCATTAAGAACCCAGCTCGAGATGAGATGTCATTCCAAGGAGGAACTAAGTTAAAGAAACCCTCCAAGAAAGTCTTCGTTAACGCAGCTCGTGCCAGCCAAGCATTAAAGAAAGGTCATGAAGGATTCTTGGTTTATGTTCTAAGTGCTGAACAAGAAAGCCCTACCCTTGCACAAGTTCCAGTTGTTAATGAATACCCTGACGTATTTCCTGATGATCTGCCTGGACTACCTCCTGATTGCGAGATTGCTTTTGAAATAAACCTTGTTCCAGGAGCTGAACCCATATCCAAAGCCCCTTATCGCATGGCACCTGCAGAACTAAAGGAGTTAAAGGAACAGTTACATGAACTGTTAGAAGGAAACTTATTCGCCCCAGTGTTTCACCTTGGGGTGCTCCGGTGCTATTCGTGAAAAAGAAAGATGGAAGTATGCGCTTATGCATCGATTACCAGGAGCTCAACAAAATCACCATAAAGAACAAGTACCCATTGCCCCGGATTGACGATTTATTCGACCAGCTCAGGGTAAGTAACTCGTAAGTTTTAACCTGACTAAGATTTAAATTCTTTGAAACCCTATCTAAAGCATTTTAATGCAGGGATCCCGGATTTTTAGTAAGATTGACCTACGATCTAGATACTTTCAATTGAAGATTAAGGCGGAAGATGTCCCTAAGACTGCTTTCAGAACCCGCTATGGACACTATGATTCTTAGTAATGCCTTTCGGTCTGACAATGCTCCTGCCGCCTTTATGGATCTCATGAATCGAATCTTCTAAGAGCAGTTGGACAAGTTCGTAGTGGTCTTCATAGACGACCTCTTGATTTATTCACCCGATGAAGAGACACACGTAGCTCATTTGAGGACAGTCCTAAATATTCTAAGAGCCAGACAGTTATATGCCAAGTTTAGCAAATGCGAGTTTTGGCTGCGAAGTGTATCCTTCCTTGGTCATGTGATTTCAGAAAACGGGATTTCAGTAGATCCCAAGAAAATTGAAGCTATCACGGAATGGCCCAGGCCAACAAATGTTACTGAAGTAAGAAGTTTTCTCGGACTAGCCGGATATTACAGAAAGTTTGTTGAAGGATTCTCGAGGATAGTTGTTCCCCTCACCAGATTGACCCAAAAGAAGACCAAGTTTGAGTAGAGTGCTGATTGTGAATAGAGTTTCTCGGAGCTAAAAGCAAAGTTGACATCCGCTCCTATCCTAGCTCAGCCCACTCCTGGTGAGAAGTACATAGTATACAGTGATGCTTCGAAGAATGGTCTCGGATGTGTTCTTATGCAGAATGACAAAGTCATAGCTTATGCGTCCCGACAGTTGAAACCATTTGAGCAAAACTACCCTATCCATGATCTTGAACTTGCTGCAGTGGTATTCGCATTAAAGATATGGAGGCACTATTTATATGGCGAGAAGTGTGAGATCTACACAGACCACAAGAGCCTAAAGTACCTCTTTACCCAGAAAGAGCTCAATATGCGGCAGCGTAGATGATTGGAATTAATTAAAGATTATGATCTTTCCATTCAGTATCATCCATGAAAAGCTAACAAAGTCGCTGACGCCCTAAGCCGAAAAGCAAGCCACCCACGACAACCACCTCTTCAGCGAGACATGGAAGAATTTGGCCTAGAAGAAGTTGACTCAGTCGATGAAGTTCTCCCCAAATTAGTTCTTGTCCCTTCATTAATTGATAAGATCAAAGAGACTCAAAGGATTGATGAAACCTTAAGAAAAGTCAAGGAATGGATGAAAGATAAGCCGCGAGATGACTTTGAGGTTCCCGGTGATGGCAGTTTATGGTACCGAGGACGGTTATGTGTCCCTGAAAACAAGGAAATTAAGGATGAAGTTTTGATGGAAGCTCATAATTCTCGATTGTCTATACACCTTGGAGCAAATAAGATCTATCAAGAGCTCAAGCAAAAGTTTTGGTGGCCAGGTATGAAGAGACAAATAGCAGAATTTGTTGAGCGATGTTTGATCTGCCAAAGAGTAAAAGCCGAACACCAAAGACCCACTAGATTGTTACAACCCTTAGAAGTGCCAGAATGGAAATGGGATCACATCACCATGGACTTTGTGACCGATCTACCCAAGACTAAGCATGGGAATGATGCTATATGGGTGATTGTGGATCATTTGACTAAGTCTGCTCACTTTTTGGCTATGACGATTAAGACATCTATGGAGAAGTTAGCCTCTATGTATGTTGACCAGATCGTTTGTTTACATGGAGTGCCCATAAGTATTGTTTGCGACCGCGACCCCCGATTTACTTCGAGATTTTAGACCGCCTTTCAAAAGGCAATAGGCACAGAGATAAGAATGAGTTCCGCATTTCATCCTCAAACAGATGGACAATCAGAAAGAACAATCCAAACCCTTGAAGATATGCTACGCGCTTACATTTTTGATTTTGGGGGAAGCTGTGATAAAATCCTTAAGCTCGTTGAGTTTTCTTACAATAATAGCTTCCACAGATCCATCGGAATGGCACCTTATGAGGCATTGTATGGACGAAAATGTCGGTCCCCACTCTATCGGGACGAGATTGGATATAAAATCTATGCAGGACCCGACCTTGTTGAGCAAACACGAGAAAAGGTAAAGTTAGTCCAGCAAAGACTAAGAGCAGCACAAGATAGAACGAAGATATAGGCAGATGAAAGAAGAAGACCTTAGAATTCCAAGAAGGAGAGAAAGTCTTTCTGAAATTTTCTCCGACCAAAGGAGTTGAGAGATTTGGCATCAAAGGAAAACTAAGCCCAAGATTCGTTGGACCTTATGAAGTGCTTAAGAAAGTAGGCGAGGTTGCATACCGCTTGGCGTTGCCACCATCTCTTTCTCAGCTGCACGATGTATTCCATGTTTCTCAACTCCGTCGATATGTATATGACCCTAGCCACATCCTTGAAGATCAACAGCTGAAGGTTGAAAAAGATGTAACTTATAAAGAGGAACCCTTAAGAATAGTTGATCAGAAAGAGAAAGCCTTAAGGAAGAGATCCATATCCATAGTGAAGGTACAACGGAAGCATCATTCGGAAGAAGAAGCAACATGGGAAACGGAAGAAGATATGAGGAGTAGATACCCCTACCTTTTTGACTAGCTTCAGAAGTTTCGAGGACGAAACTTATGATAAAGGGGGAGGATGTTGTACCCCAACGATCATGTACGTGAAAACTATGAAGAAGAGACGGAATGAAAGCAACAATTTCTTTAAGCACGTGTTACACAAGTCAACTTAACTCTCTTTACTTAAGTACTATTGAGGTGATACCAAGCCAATTTAAATAAGGAAACTTCAAGAAAGTAAGACATGAAATATAGAGTTATATGAACCATACATATCAATATATATGTATGTGCGTGTATATGATATATGTGTATGAAATGTATAAATACCTACATGCGTATACATAGGAGGATATATATATAGTACACATAGGCATGTATATATATGTATACATACATATGCTAATATTGGAATACGATAGAATAAAGAAAACATTATGGTACATAAATTAAAATTACAAGAAATATCAAGATTCCCAAGAGGCCCCAAAATTCGGCCAAGGCATGAAGGGGATTCTAGAATCCTCTTGATTTTTCAATCCATTATTAGAAAATTTAAATAGCTAACTAGAAAACAAAATTAACATGCATTTAAAGAACAAGTAAGACAACTCATTAAAGAAGGAGGTAGTATGGTTGAGGTCATAAAGACCCCAACTCAAAACTGCCCCTTTATGTCTAGACATGGAGGATTTTTAAATCCTACCATGGTTACTTTTTCCTTAAACCAAGGTTAAGATAACCATGATTTGATAAAGTAACTTGGGTTAGCACCCAAGTAACCATAGTTGGAATAAAGTAACCAAGGTTATACTAACCTAACCTTGATTAGCACTCATGAAAGCCCTAAACCTCACAATTATCCCTCCAAAACCGTCCATCCCCTTCCCAAGTCTCCTACTTGTTTTAATTTAAACCCTTCTAGAAACATCTACCTTCCTATCATGCAAGAGCTCAACACTTAGACAATCTCCATCACCCTCACCAATATTCGGCCCTTCATCTTGAAGAATAGAAGCTCAACTTCACTTCCAAGACTTAAGAAGACATCTAGGTAAGTCTTGTTCCAAGCTTCCTTAAGTGAATTCTTATTTTGGTAAAGAATGAAGCTAACATGAATCCTCCCATTCACATCAAAATCGTGGCCTCCATGGTTCAAATAGGTGAAAGCCATCAACTTTCTTAGGTGGAGACATATTGTGGTGCTTGAATCTCCACTCAAACTCATTTTGGTAAGATGCTCTAGCCTCAAACATATCCTATTTTCACTATTGAATGAAGATTAACCCTCTTCTTTCCTCTCCATCAAAACCGTGTGACCAAGGGAGTAGAAAGAGGTGGATTTCAACTCAACTCACTCCATAACCAAGCAAAGACAAGAGCTTTAGCTTGAAGAGGCAAGTATACAATGATCTCTCATGATTTATTTAAAGGGTTAGTGACTTGAATGCTTAGTGGTCCTTAAGATTTGATCTTTAGTCAGATATGCTAAGTTCGAGACTATATCTTCGTGATTCCCTAAGAACAATACTTTGCATGTGATTTATTCCTTCAAAGATGGAGTCTTTTCCTATATGCATTATAGAATGAGGCTGACCTAGAGTGAAATAAGGTTCACCTAAGTAGGCCTAGACAAGATTAACTTGTGAATGTAACACGAAAGGTTCTAAGAAAAGTATACATGTGAAAGATAGGAGCTTTATGAAGTTGTTTGTTGGATTAGACTAAGATGACTCTTGAATGAGAATACATGCTGAAAATATGTTGTAAAATAGGTTAAGACACCACACAAGTTTCGGCCTAAAGGATGGAATGGAAAGGTGAACATGGACTTTTGTCTTGTATAGGTGACAAACTAGGAAACTACTGGAATAGGACAGTATGGAATGACATTTTAAACGGTTTACGAACGGACCTTACGGACCTTCAATGAAGCCAATTTTTGGTACAGAGCTAGCCTCATGTGTGTATCACAAGTGAGAGTTGAAATTTCGTTAAAATAAGCTAAGGATTATTTTTAAAAAATTATACGGTAAAACTGCTCCAGTAGAAAATTCTGGAGCTGGGCAGAATTGATCACTGAATTCAACGAATTAAAAGAGGACCTTGGGGACCTTAGATAAATCTGGTTTTTATCACAGAGATAGTCCCATGAGTATAGCAGAGATGAGAGTTGGAATTTTGGTAAAACAAGTTATGGTTAATTTTTAATAAAATAATTGGTGAGACTGCTCAGGCTGTAAATTCTGGAACATGAGAGAATGGTGCAACGTTTGAAATGCCTTGAAAAGAGACCTTTTAGAGCACCAATAAAGCTGATTTTTGGCATGGTAATAATACTATGAGTGAAGTAAACATGCCAGCTGGAATTTTGGTAAAACAAGTCCTGGATTATTTTTAATAAATTAATTAGTCAAACTGCTCAACTGAAATCACTGGAAGCAACCTGAAGTTTAGTAACGATTTTCTGGACTCAGAAAGGGGACTTAGAGATATGAAAATAGGCTAAATTTCGGTAGGATACTAGTTCCACATGTTTATGATTTGTGCGAGTTGGAATTTCTGAAAAGCGAATCATGGATTTGCCGCAATTGAATTTTTGGTAAAATAGATCTGTTCAGTTTCAGCACCTAACCCATTTCGGAAATTGAGTAAATGAGCCCCTTTATGGTTATTGAAATAATCTAAAATCCTTACGACATGTATCTATGATTCCACCAAACGTATTTGTGACACAAGATTATGGAAATGGACCTATTTGGTTAGCTTAACCGCCCCATGAATATGAAGTAAAAGTCTGGAAATATTCGGTTCCGAAACCATGCATGTTGACATGTTATAAGGAATGCATACGATTATTCATGTCATGACTTGCATTGCATATCACTACATGTATCACGCATGATCATGAAACTGATTTTATGAATTTTTCTTATGCAAGCAAGTTTTATAAGCAACCATGTTTTCGTTATGCATGAAAAGTTTTTACGGTCCCATGTTTTTAAAGAAAGCTTAATGATTCCTTTGCCGGCCAAGCATGCGACTAACCCGACTCAAGACCCAGGGTTAATTGGTCTGATGACATGATATGTCCTGGACCCGTTCAGATCCGGGGTTAATTGATCTGATATATGTTCTGGACCCGTTCAGATCCGGGGTTAATTGATTTGATATCTGTTCTGGACCCGTTCAGATCCGGGGTTAATTGATCTGATATCTGTTCTGGACCCGTTCAGATCCGGAGTTAATTGATCTGATATCTCTTCTGGACCCGTTCAGATCCGGGGTTAATTGATCTGATATCTGTTCTGGACCCATCCCAGGCCCAGGGTTAATTGGTCTGATGATATGTTCTGGACCCGCTCAGATCCGGGGTTAATTGATCTGACACTCAGTTTTTACGACATGTTATTTTATGGGACCAAAATAATGTTTTGACATGACATGACATCATGCATTGCATCTTGCATAACTCACGATCATGAGGACATGTTGCATGTTACAGTTAAAGGCTATATGTTATTATTATTATTGATATAGCATTACCTAAAAACAAGCTTAAGCCGAACGTCAAGCAAGCTCAGGATTTAAGATCAGGTATGAACTATGATTATTTGAGGTTTTCAGGGTAATACATTCATGTTATGATTCTTTACGTCTTTCATGGTAGTTTATTGTATTCTTGCTGGGTGATTTTTATCACTCACACTTTATTTTTCGCAGAGCCAAATAATGCCAAGATAGAATGATCGAGAACGAGCGGAGAGTACCTTATCCATAGGCGAGGAGTATGAAGGGAGCTAAGCTTAAGGACTTTTGTGCTGCCAAGATGTTTTGTATTATGACTATATTTGAACTCTCTGGATTTCGGTTATGTTATTTTGTGAGGCTACTACTTTTGGAAACTTAGTAAATTAGTGATGCGTGTTTAATTTGAAAAGTTTTAATTCTGCCTAAATTTTACTACCATGTTGAATGTTAGCATGGGAGTCCACGACTTATGTTATGGATGTTCGCATGTTATACATGACGCCTTGTACTCTCCTTAGTGAAGTACGGCGGGTGCACCGTATCTGGACGAGGCCTGGGTGCGGGGCGCATCAATGAGGACGTCTATGACTATGTCTTTGTTGAGGGCGGGGCTAATACGGTAGAGTGGACAGACTGATGGTCGCATCTAGGACATGAGGAGACCTTGCGCCTGTCTGTTTTTATTTCCTTAGGATTCCATCAGACATTACCCTGTTTAGATAGATAGATTTTACATGCGATCTTTTGATTTTATTGTCATAACTTGTTTATTATTCTATTGAGATATTTTCTTTATTCATGGAATTTAATGTATGGCATTTCATTTCTTCGAGAAAAATTTCTATGTCTTTTCGGACATGTTGGAAATTGATTTGACGCCTTGTATTCTCCTTAGCGAGATACGGCGGGTGCACTGTTCCTGATACTAAGGGTCGTTAGCGGGGCGCTGCATACCATGTGCATGATGGGATTCTGGGCCAAAGACCAAACGCATTCCCACCTAATGTCTATTATATTGCTTTTTCATCTCTATTTTCACCATTTGTAAGACCGAGAAAGGTCGCCCAAGTTTGGGTACCAAAAGGTAGTCTTACAAACGGGTGAAAAACTAACTTGTAAGGACCCAAAATAAAAGGATACCTAAATTATTGTTACACATTGTAGGGACCACATACATCTAATGGTACATCAATCAAATGGTTCCTTGACAGTGGTTGCTCGAGGCACATGAAGGGTGACTCAAGCTTGTCCTCAAAGTTAAAAAAGGTCACAAAAGGTAGATCGGTGACCTTTGGAGACAATAACGAAGGAAGAATCATCAGAAAAGGTGCAATTGGAAGCCCAAGTACTCTTCAAATCTCCAATGCCTTCTTGGTAAGTAATCTATCGTATAATTTCCTTAGCATCTCATAGTTTTTTGACAACGGTTTTGATTTGTGTTTCACTCACCCATATTGTAACATAGTAAATAAAAAAAGAGAAACAATATTATAAGGAAAAAGAGAAAGAAATATTTTTACACTTTCTATGGATGACACGTTAGACGCTAAAGTTAAATATTTTATGTCAAATGAACCTAACGTAAATTTGTGGCATAGACGATTAGGACACATTGGCATCTCAACTCTTGAAAAACTTCAACGAAAGAATCTAGTACGAGGATTGCCTAAACTTGATTTAGACAACTTTCAGTTGTGTGAATCTTGTATTAAAGGCAAACAAACACGCGAGTCACTTAAATCTAAAAATGAAATTAGCACCTCTAGAGTGTTAGAATTATTACACATTGACTTGTTGTGTCCTAGTCATACTAGGAGTCTTGGTGGATGAAATTATGCATGTGTTATAGTTGACGATTTTTCTCGCTATACATGGACTTTATTTCTTGCGAATAATGATGATAGTGCGTTCAGATTGCTAAATGAATAAAACAACTTGAAAACGAGTATTGTTTGAATGTGAAAAAGATTAGGAGCAATAGAGTTGGTGAATTTAAAAAGAAGGACATGATTGCATTTTGCAAAGAAAAAGGTATTCAACACGAGTTTTTGCCACCTGGAACACTACAATTAAATAGAGTAGTAGAAAGAAATAATAGGACACTACAAGAAATTTCTAGAACTATGCTATGTGAAAATAAGTTGCCTAGATTTTTGTGGACGAAAGCCGTAAATTGTGCATGCTATATAGTTAATCGCTTGTTGATTAGAAAGAAAATAAACAAAACTCCTTATGAAATAGTAAATGATCGCATGGCTAAAATTGATTACTTTCGTGTGTTTGGTTGTAGATGCTTTGTTTTGAATAAAAAAGATAATCTAGATAAATTTAAGTCTAAATCAACTGAATGCATCTTTCTTGGATATTCCATGAATTCTAAGGCATATAGATGTTATGATCCTATCACTAGACAGATTTTAGAATCTATTCATTTGAAGTTTAATGAATTCGGTGATTTTGAAATAGATAAAGAATATGACGATGATTTTCAACTAAAGCTCGTGTTAGATGATATAGAAGAGAATATTGTACATGATGAACCTAACATACTAGAAATGCATGATCACTTATAAATGCATGAAAACATAGAAAATAATCAACCAAGATGGCATAGAGATCACCCATACGACCTCATCATAGGCGACATAACACAAGGTGTCCGACCACATAGAAGAATAAATCTGGATGAAATAAATCAATTCCATGCTATGATATCTGAAATTGAACCCAAGAATGTATTTGATGCTTGAATGATTCTTCTTGGATTGACGCTATGCATGATGAATTAAATCAATTCACAAGAAATGATGTATGGGATTTAGTGCCACAACCACAAGATAAAACGATAATAGGCACAAGTGGGGTTATAGAAATAAAATGAATGAAGAGGAAAAAGTCGTTAGAAACAAAGAAAGGCTTGTAGCACAAGGATATAATCAAGAAGAGGGAATAAACTATGACGAAACATTTGCACCCTTAGCACGCTTAGAAGCCATACGATTATTTACTTGCTATTGCTTGCATGAAGGATTTTAAACTTTATCAAATGGACGTAAAAAGTGCATTTTTAAATGGCTTTATACAAGAAGAAGTATATGTGAAACAACCACCCGGTTTTGAGGATTTAAAATATCCTAATCATGTGTACAAATTAAAGAGAGCATAATATGGTTTAAAACAAGCACCTAGGGCTTGGTATGATCGTTTTGCTACTTTTCTTTTAGAAAATGGATTTAAAAGAGGCACCATAGATAGCACTTTATTCTTGAAACAAGAAAAATCAGATTTACTTATTATTCAAATTTATGTTGATTACACTGTTTTTGGATCTACATCTCATAAACTTGTTGAAGAATTTGAAATATGCATGAAATCCAAATTTGAAATGTCTATGGTTGGTGAGTTAAATTATTTTCTTGGCTTTCAAATTAAACAAACTAGTAAAGGCATCTATATAAGTCAAGTCAAATATGTGAATGACACGATTAAAAAGTTTAATTTTGAAAACTCGAAACCATCCCCCACCCTTATGAGTGTGACAACTAAACTTGATAAAGATGAGAATGGAAAAGACTTTGATAATGGTTTGTATAGGTCTATGACTGGCTCTTTGCTTTATCTTACCGCAAGTAGACCTGATATCATGTTTAGTTTTTGCATGTGCGCATGTTTTCAAAGCAAACCTAAAGTGTCACGCTATAATGCTGTAAAAATAATATTTCGATACATTAAGCATACTCCCACTTAAGGAATTTGGTATGATAAGAATTGTGAATTTGACTTGAATGCTTATACTGATGCGGATAATGGCGGGTGCAAAATAGATAAAAAAGCACAAGTGGCACTTGTCAATTTATTGGAAATTCATTGATATCTTGGTTTTCGAAAAAGCAAGCAAGTGTAGCATTATCTACTACTGAAGCTAAAAACATGACACTTAGCCTTTGTTGCACACAACTCTTATGGCTAAAACAGCAATTATCTGATTTTGGAATCAGGTAAATCACACCCCCATTTATTGTGATAGTATGAGTGCTATCAATTTGTCTAAGAACCTCGTACTACACTCTAAGACAAGCACATAGAAGTATGATATCACTTTCTTCGTGAGCATGTAAAAAGTGGTGATATCGTTATAGAACATATACGTACTGAGCACAAGTAGCCGACATATTCACCAAAGCACTAAATCAAGCCACGTACGAAAATCTACGCTCAAAATTAGGCATTATTTCTGCTAATTTGTTATAGATTGATACTTCTTTCTATCTTTACATGTACTTTTGATATCAATTACAAAATAAAGGAGGAGAAAGAGAGCATGATTTAAGGGGAGAGAGAGCATGATTGCATGATTTAAGGGGGAGCACAACGATATGAAATACAAAATTAAAATTTGTGCATAATTGGAGAGGGAGCAATTATATTTAAATCATGAACCAATGTTATTTTTTAAATCATCAAAAGGGGGAGATTTTTGAGAAAACGTGTTTCAACGATTTACAAATGCATGATTTAAATAGTACGAGTTTACGAAATGCATGACAAAATTATTATTTGATACGTTTATGTGATATACATGATTCATATGTTTATATATATTGTTTTCGTACTAACAAGCCATGAAGCGTTAAAGCTTACATCATATGGCAAGCATTTGTTGTCGTTGTACTATTTTCAGGTGCCACAATTAATGAACTAAACTAGTTCATTAAATGAAGTGCTTAAGTTAATGAACTAACTAGTTCACTAAATGGAGATATATTTGGACAAAGCTTTATGGCAACAAATTTGGAAATGGAAAGTCTCCTCCCTATTCTTCTTCACACGCCATAATATATATTATACATATATTCATATTTTTATTAAAAAGGCATAATACACATATATTCCGACGTACTACCGACATGTTACATATATTACAAACGTATGTCGATGTCACACCACTATATACACCTCATATTTATGAGTATATTCAGGTCTTATATCATATGATATAAGTCATGGTGATGACAAAATTATAACGACACGTTACAAGGTCATAAACCAAAAATTGTCGTATTGGGTGACTACCGAAACTTCACCGACGTGTCACGCACTTGCCATATAAAGATTACCAGCCCATATCCATCAAAAATAGCCATAAATTTCGTGGCTCACTTGTTGAAATCAGCCACTAAATCATTCCATGTTGGCACACACAAATCACCTACAATTTATGCTAAATTTGTGTAGAATTCAAAATCAACTTCATTAGTACACATGGGCATTTTTGCTTAAGCTATGGGAGCTGATTGTATACTTTATTATATGTATATTATGTGTGACATAATATATATTTCATGTGTAAGAAGTTCGAATTTAATTGGAGAAAAATCGCGTAATAGTCGAAAGTCGAAAATTCAGTTTTCTACGAACATAACACATGAAACGTTTTTTTGCCATGAGATGTAACATGTATCTAGACGCTTTTTACACATTCAAGACATGTTAAAGTGTTATAGGACATTCAAAATAGGGCTGATTTTTATTTACCATATATGTGTAAATATTGTGCATTATTTAACAAAGCTTACTAAAGTGTAATTTCAGCACATGTCTAGCTATATCACCCGCCTATTTCACTTTCAATGGAGCCTAGGTGGAGCTTAGTTGACATCTCAATTGGTTGAGATTATTCCACACAAGGTTAGTGATATAAAAGAGGGCACTACACAAGGAAACAATTCAAAAGAAAAACACATGCTGAAAAATTTTCAGCACATGCTAAACTAGGCAATTTTATGGCCTTAATGCTCCTTAATTTGCATTCCCAAATTCAAGAGATTGAAGGTTGTTAGTATGGTAATATTTTGAATAATTTTTGGCACATGTTTTGTAAGTTTTTTTCGGTTTTACAGCTCATTAAAGGATGCCAAGTTGGACCAATCATCAAGTGACAAGTAAGCAAGGTCAAGTCATCCTTCCAATCATGTGGTGCCAAGTAAGCAAGATGGTGTCATCTCTACACAAGGCAATCTTCCAAGGGCATTAAAAGGTTGATCAAGGTGTGATCAAACCTTCATTCAATCGGTGGTGGTGTCCGTGATTCGTTTGCTCGATTGTATTGTTAGTAAAAGGGTGGAGTTAGTGTATAACTCAAGTCACCCTTGTGGTAATGTGTTTATTGTGTTTAGTGATAACCAAGGAAGGTGTCCTCAAAGACTGGAATATGTTGATTTAACCGAACCAGTATAAAATCCTTGGTGTCTTTACTTTACTGCACTTTACTTTCAGTTTCCAGCATTCTGCATCAATTTCATAGCAAAGGTAGAAATAGCAAATGAATTTCAAAAATCATAAAAGTTTGAGAAACATAGCCACATCTCCTTGTTTTCATTTGGCGTAAGTTTCAACTCATTTGGATAAGTATAAGTCAGTCAAACTTGAATAGTTCTGAGACTAGTGCAATCTGATTTTCAGAGTTGCAAAGGTTGAGAACATCAACATGATTGACATACTTCCCAAGGGAATTTTCAAAAACTGTTTCAATGCATTAAAATTAATATTTTTAGGGTCTTGTCGTTAAAGTTTCAGACCATTTGGAGTCACCAATTAATCGAAATAAAATTTTCAAGTCGGAGTACTGTTTCTGACAGTTATGCAATCTGACCAAAAATGTATTTTCAAGGGGTTAGGAGTGGAATTTTAATTTGAAATTTTTATGAGATACTCAGAACATCTGAGAGTAGATTCTCATCGATTTTAATAATTTTTGGAGGCCTGTAACTGTTTTCAGAAGTGAGGTTTTTGGTTCTAAAGTTTTTAAAAACCAAATTTTCTGCACCCACTATTCAACCCCTCCCCTCCCCCTTCTAGTGATGCTATACAAGTCCTATAGCCTCATGGCGACAGATTTCCTTTCCCATTTATTTTTTTTAATTAATCAAAACCAGCCCGCGGTTCAGCTCCAGATCTAGGTCAGCCGTTTTCGGGTCACCCGACCAGCTGACCTGGAAAATAATTTAATTTTTTAATTAATTTATTTTATTTTCTTAAATTCTAATTTTCTTCTAACCTCAATAAAATCATCATTTTAACTCTAAATTGACCCAAACCAATTTCATTTAACTCTGTTTAATGAGATGAACACACTGGAACCATCATCGTAGCGCGTGACTTGCACGTGCCGTCAGAGGCCATGCGTGGGTCTCATGCGCCACCATGTGAGCTACATTCTCTGATTTGCAGCATCATTTTTCTACTTCCAGATTAATTTTGACTTAATTTCCGGGCTGTGTGACCTATTTCTAAGGCTATTTATGCAATTTTCCACCTAATCGCATAAAAATCGAGTCTTTTTAATGAATTTCAAATCGCACGCAAAACAACATTATGTACACATATTTTCGCACATACCATCATCATATAAAACATGCATACAAAGGCATAGAAAAATAACACATAGGCAATTTGTTGCAAGTACGGCCTAAAACACAAAGTGCGGGCAATCCGAGAAGAGGGAAAGGTAACCTACCTCGTTTGGCGACTAATTTCTTATGTGTGCTTCTCTCCCTACCTCGTCTGACTTTGGCCTTGTGCTGGCTTGAATATATATATATATTTCTTTTTCTTTCTCTTTAGGGTGGCGGAAAAAGGGTTGGGGGAATTTTTGTGAAGCTTTTCTTTTTCCATTATAGGGGGTGCTGTCGGCGGCAAGAAAAGGAGAGAGAATTGGGGGCTGCAAAGGGCGGTAGAAGGGACCAACAGCAGGGGGGAAAATTTGGGTTGGTGTTGTGTGCGTAATTGGTTTGGTTAGGGTAGTCTATATAGGTGATTATAGGATAGATAATTTAGGTTTTTCTTTTTCCTAGTAGACTTCGGTATCCATACAATTGCATATAATAATGTCCATCCTAAGTTGGTATTTCCTAGTTCAACTATAAATTGTTTATAATAGTTATCACCTTTTTATTTGTTAAATTCCTTTTTCTTTTCCTTAAAAAAATCACACATAACACTTCTCCCCCTTACAAAAAGTTTCGTCCTCGAAACTTACGTACCCTAAATGGGGATACTTCTCGCGCACCTCTTCTTTGAGCTCCCATGTGGCCTCTTGCTCGGTGTGGTTGGACCACTAAACTTTAACATATGGGATCACTCGTCTTCTCATTACATGATCTTAGCAATCTACAATGCGCACTGGAGTCTGCGCGTATGTTGTGTCACTTTCCATCTTCAATGGTTGAGCCTCTAGCACGTGACTCGGATCAGAAACATAATGCCTTAGCTCTGATACATGAAAGATATCGTGAACTTGCGACAACGCCGGAGGTAGAGCTAGTCGGTAGGCCAATGTCTCTATCCGCTCCCACACCTCGTAAGGACCAATATACCTTGGGCTCAACTTGCTCTTCTCACCAAATCTCATAACGCCCTTGGTCGGAGAAACCTTCAGATATATCTTTTCGCCCACGGCGAACTCCAATAGTCTCCTCTTGGAATCCACCCAACTCTTACTGTGATCTTGAGCCACCTTGAGCCTATCATTAATGATCTTAACCTTCTCCAATGTTTGCTTAACCAACTCAGGTCCAGTAATAAATTTTTCTCTTACCTCATCCCAATAAAGCGGGGATCGACACTTTCTCCCATATAGAGCTTCAAAAGGCGCCATGCCGATAGCATTATGTGACTATTGTTATACGAGAAATTCATAAGCTTCACCTGCTATCCTAAATACCTTTGAAGTCCCAGGCACAAGCTTGTAGCATGTCCTCGAGAGTCTGAATAGTTCTCTCCGACAATTCATCAGTTTGGGGATGAAAAGCAGTACTCAACTTCAACTCGGTCCCTATGACTCTCTGATATGTTGTCTAGAATCTTGATGTAAACCTTGGGTTTTGGTCGAACACAATCCATGTAAGCTAATGATGTTATCAACATAAAGAGTCGCTAGCTTCTCCATCATCGCTTCACTTGAAACTGGTAGAAAATATGCCGACTTCGTCAATCGGTCTACAATAACCCAAATAACATTATTGCTGCTACGTGTCTTAGGGAGCCCTACAATAAATTCCATATTGACATGCTCTCATTTCCATTCCGGAATCTCTAACGGCTTTAGGTAACCTCCGGGGCACTGATGTTCGCCCTTAACCTATTGACAAACCAAACATCGAGCAATATATTTGGAAATCTCACGCTTCATATCATACCACTATTAATTCTTCTTTAAGTCATTATACATCTTGGTGGAACTCGGATGGTTGGATAGTCGAGTATTATGTGCCTCCTTCAACAATTCTTTCTTTAACGTTTCATCAATCGGCACATATAACCGTCCCTGATACCAAAGGTCTCCATCATCGGAACCCCTCAACCTGCTCATTCTAGAGTCTATCTCGAATACTTCTGAGAGTAGCATTATTCTTTTGGGCGTCTCTTATATGGCTTACAAGTGTCGGAGTAGTAGTCAATGCTACTAAGACATTTGCTCTAGAATCAACAATATCCAAGTCGAACTCCTCGATCTCATGCTCCAATGGGGTTTGTCTCACATGGTTCGACTTCCGACTCAATGCATCATCCACTCTATTAGTATTTCCAGGATGATAATTGATGGTCAAATCGTACTCTTTTATCAACTCCAACCATCGTCTCTGTCTCACATTCAACTCCTTCTGCATAAATAGATATTTGAGGCTTTGGTGATCCATGAAGTCCTCGCACTTCTCCCAATATAAATAGTGATGCCAAATCTTTAGTGCAAAGACAACCGCAGCAAGCTCCAAGTCATGTGTAGGATAGTTTTGTTCATACGGCTTTAATTGTCTCGAGGCGTAGGCAATGACCCTTTCACCTAGCATTAACATGTACCCTATAAAGAAAGAGTTAGGTTAGATTCTATATGTACACAATCGTAAATTGAAATTTATATACATATATCTAGCCTATTTTTCGAGGCGTCGCTGTAGATGACAAACCTTTCAGTGCTGGAGGGTTGTGCCAAGACTAGTGCAATAGTTAGCCTCCTCTTCAACTCAGCAAAGCTTTTCTCGCATTCGGAGGTCCACTCAAACTTAGTCCTTTTCTGAGTCAGTCGAGTCAGTGGTACTGCGATCTTCGAAAATTCCTCCACGAACTTGCAGTAATATCCAGCAAGGCCAAGAAAACTGCTTACCTCGGTGACATTAGTAGGTCGGGGCCATTCCGTAATCACTCTATCTTTTTCGGATCTACTGCAATGCCATCTTCAGAGATCACGTGACCCAAAAAGGTCACACTTCTCAGCCAGAAAACACACTTGCTAAACTTTGCATACAATTTCTTCTTTCGAAGGATCTCCAATACCTCTCGCAAATGTTCAGCATATGTCTTTTTGTCGGGCAAATATACCAGGATATTGTTGATGAACACCACAACAAATCGATCCAACTGATCTCGGAACACTATGTTCATCAAATCCATAAACACCATAGGTGCATTTGTTAATCCAAAAGGCATCACGAGAAATTCGTGGTGCCTGTATATAGTGTGGAATGCCGTCTTTGCTATACCTCCTGCTTAGATTCTAAACTGACGGTAGCCCGATCGGAGGTCAATCTTTGTGAACACTTTGGCGCTGGCACACAATTCCATTTCATACGAGTTGACATTTTCAATATTCAAAACTTTACGAAATTGAAAGGCTTTGCCTTTAACTGATTGAAGAGGTCATCGATCCTTGGTAGCAGCTACTTGTTCTTTATCATGATCTTGTTAAGCTCACGGTAGTCGATACTTAGCCGCATGCTACCGTCCTTCTTCTTCACAAATAAGATCGGTGCTCCCTAAGACGAAACACTCAGCCTTATAAACTTGTGGTCCAACAGTTCTTGTAACTGCTCATTGAGCTCTTTCAACTTCGCTGGCACTATTCTGTAAGGTGCTTTCGAGATTGGTTGTCCCTGGTATCAAATTGATCTCGATTCAACTTCTCGATTTGGTGGTAAACCTGGTAATTTATCAAGGAAAACATCTTTGAAATTATTTACCACCGGGATTTGGTCAATGGATGGTACTTGCTGCTCAAGGTCCACCGCATAGACAAGAAAGCCTTCTCCACCTTTTCTCAATTCCTGTTGTGACTGGGCTACTGTCAGATATATCTCTTTCGGCTCCTTTCTCAACTTAGAATTTCCCTGAACAATGATCTCCTTCATGTCGGAACCTCTGATGGTTACGCGCTTCTACCGACATTCAATAGTGGCATGGTATTTAGACAGCCAATCCATGTCAAGAATAATGTCGAAGTATGTCATCTAAATAGGGATAAAGGTCGCGATGAACAGCGATCATCAATTTCGAGCTCACATCCCTTATATTGATGGTGGGACCTATCACCTGATCGTCGGCTACTTGTATTCGGTATGGGGTCTCAAGCCACTCTGGGCGATGATTTAAGCTCTTGGTGAATCTTTTAGAAATAAAGGAGTGTCTTGCGCCAATATCAAATAATACATTGGCTGGAAGTTTGTCCACTAAGATTGCACATATACATTCAGGGTTACTCACATAGCATTTATATTCACAAATACATGCTTTAATTTAAAAATGATAATTGCTTAATTAAAGGTTACCTGTCACGACATCACCAGCAGCCTCGACGTCAGCATCTGTCATCACGTGGACCCTGGAATTGGTCCTCAGCCTCCGCTTCTGCTGGCCTGCCTGGGGCTGCTGTGCCGGCTGCGCTGGTCCATGCTCAATGCACTCTCTTGAAAAGTGGTCGGACTTACCACATAGGAAACACACATTCTTCTTCTTCCAGCACTCGCCTGGATGTGTGCGTCCGTGGTAGGTGCATGGTATGGATTTTAGGACCTGTAAGGCACCACTAGAAGGGGGGGTTGAATAGTGGATATGGAAAATTTAGTTTTTAAAATTGTTTTATTCCAAAAACTCAACTTCTGAAAACAGTTTCTGTTTTCAGGACCTGTTTTGTGGCGTTTGAAAAACTAGGTTACAAGTCTTCCAAAATTCTGAAATTTAGAGAGATCTTATTCTTAGATGTTATGAGTATCTCTTAAAAATGTTAGATCAAAATTCAACCTTTAACCCTTTTAAAAATTGTTGGTGGCCAGATTGGGCAAATCTGCCAGAAACGGTAGTCTGACTTGAAAAATTTATTCTGATTAAATGGTGGCTCCAAAGGGTCTGAAAATTTAATGACAAACCCCTTACTATGTGTATTTAATTGGGTTGAAACAGTTTTGAAACATTCGTTTGGGAAATTAGTCAAATACGTTCAAAGTCTCAACCTTTGCAAGCCTGAAAATCAGACTGCACTAGTCTCAGAACTTTTGACGTTTGGATAACTTATACTTGGTCATAAGAGTTGAAACTTGCGCCAAATGAAACTTAAAATGTGTGGATATGTTTCTGGAAAGTTTCGTGATTTTTGAAATTGGTTTGATATTTTTAAGATCGCGATGAAAATGATGCACTGTGCTAGAAACTGAAAGTAAGTGCTGAAAAGTAAAGAACAGAAGGAATTTATACTAGTTCGGTTAAATCAACCTACTCCAGTCTTCGAGGACACCTTCCTCAGTTATCACTAATCACAAAACAATAAAAAAACCTTACCACACAGGGTTGATGGAGTTATACACCAACTCCCACCCTTTACTAACCTTACAAGGAATCACACTGATCACGAACACCACCACCGAGCGGATGAAAGAATTGATCACACCTTGATCAATCTTTTACAAAAATATAGCGTGTATGGTGGTTTATATGAAGCCTATACAATATGTATGAATATGAATACAATAGGCTTTTAGAGAGAAGAAGAAAGGTAGAAGAAGGAGATGATGAACACGTTTTGCACTAGAGAATTTTTTAGACTTGTCTTGTCTTTGATTTGCTCTTCTTTTCTCCTTTTTATCACATGTGGTCACCCCCTTATTTGCTTTTCTTCCCTTTGGAAATTATCTTTTAAGTCCTTGGAAGAATGTCTTGCATCATTGTTACATTCACTTGCTTACTTGGCAACACTTCATTGGATGATCATCTTGGCTTTCCTTATTTGGCACTCATTGATTGGATGAGGCATGTCATCATTTGATGACTCTATAAATCTGAAATTATCACTTAAAAACATGTGTCAATTAGTCATAATAACATTGCCACTTATCTCACATTCAATCCCATAAAATTTGCAAGACAAATTATCTCCATTAACATCCATAAAATCGGCCACCTTGATTTCTTCACATGCTGAAATTTTCAGCATGTGCACTATCCAAGACACATTCAAATTATTGCCATGTTGGTATTAGATTAATCCCCTTGAAAATGAAGAATCAAATATGTTAAATTCTAAGACCAGTTTTCGGCCACATTCATTCAACACATGCTGAAATTTTCAGCGTGTGTGATATTTTAAATATCTTCTAATTATTTCCATAACATCATCAAATCAATCCATTTATATTGAAAAGGCAAATATATTATCATAAAGCTCAAGAAATCGGCCAGCTCAAATTTACACATGCTGAATTTTCAGCATGTGTCACAAATGTGACATAGTTTGAAACATTACCTTGTGTAGCTCCCTCCTTTATGTCACCAACCTTGTATAATTCGTTCTTGGCCAATCAAGATGCCAACTAGGATACACTTATGCTCCATCAAAGCTGATCTAGGCGTGTGATGTAGGATTGGCATGTGCTGAATTTTATTTTTGCAAACTTTGTAAAATAGTACACAATAATTATACACATATGATATATTCCAACCAGCCCTAAATTGATTTTTCTAGAACACTTTAGAATTTATTGAATATGTAAAAAGTGTCTACAGACATGTTATATGTCATGCCAAAAACGTTCCATGTGTCATGTTCATAGAAAACCGAATTTTTGACTTTTGACGATTTTGCGATTTTTCTCCGATTGAATTCAAACTTTTTGCACATGTTATACATATTATGTCACACATAATATATATAGAATAAATTGAATATTCAGATCTAAAGGCTGAGTAAAGTGGCACCCCATGTGCTTAAAATGTTGACTTTGAAATCTCGACAATTTGGCTTTAATTGGGGGTGATTTGTGTGTGCCAACATGGAATGATTTTATGGCTAAATATACCATATAAGCCACGAAAGTTGTGGCCATTTGTGAAGTGTAGGGACCGGCCATCTATATATGGAAAGTACGTGACACGTTGGCAAAGTTTCGGTTGTCACCTGATACGACAATTTTTGGTTTAGAATCTTGTAACATGTCGTAATAATTTTGTCATCACCATGACTTATGTCATATGATATAAGACCTGAATATACTCATAAAAATAAGGTAAGTATAGTGGTGTGACGTTAACGTACGTTCGGAAAATATATAACGTGCCGGTAGTACGTTGGAATATATGTATATATTGCCTTTTAAAAAATCTGAATATATATATATATATATATATATATATATATATATATATATATAAAACGTGTAGAAAAGGAGTGGGAGAAACTTTTCATTCTTTAATTTTTTGCCTTTGTGCCTTTTCCAAATATGGCTTCATTTAATGAACTACTTAGTTCATTTAACTAAGTACTTCACTTAGTGAACTAGTTTAGTTCATTAATGGTGGCACCTGAAAATAGTTCAAACACAATAAATGTTTGCCATTTGATGTAAGCTTTAAAGCTTCATGGCTCGTTAGTACGGAAACATTATATATGAACTATATAAGGCAGGTTTCATGCAAAAATGTGTCAAGTCATAAAACGTGTCATGCATTTCTTTAGTACACGTTATTTAAATCATGCATTTTGTAATCACTCGAACCCCTTTTTCTCAATAATCTCTCCCTTTTGATGATTTACAAAATAACCTAATTTTATGATTTAAATTTTGTCGCTCCCCTCCAATAGTGCACAAATTCAAATTTTGAATTTTGAATTTTGAATTCTCTCCCCCTTGATTTGTGCAATCAATCTCTCTCTCCAATCAATCTCTCCCCCTTAAATCATGCATTCTCTCCCCCTTTATTTTGGAAAGACAATCAAAAGTGCATGTAAGTATGAAAAGAAATATCAAATCAAATCAGCCGAAATCATGCCTAATTTAGAACGAAGATTTTCATATGTAGCTTGATTTAGTGCCTTAGTGACGATATCTGCTACTTATGCCTCTGTGCGCATGTGATCTATGATAATATCACCATTGTTTACATGATCACGAAGGAAATGATAGCGTACTTCTATATGCTTGACCTTAGAGTGTAGCATGGGGTTCTTAGATAAGTTGATGGCACTCATACTATCACATTAGATGGGGATACGATTTACCATGATTCTGAAATCAGAAATTTGTTGTTTTAACCATAGTAATTGTGTGCAACAAAGACTAAGTGCCATGTATTCAGCTTCGGTAGTGGATAAGGCTACACTTGCTTGCTTTTTTGAAAACCATGAAATTAGTGAGTTTCCTATAAATTGACAAGTGCCACTTGTGCTCTTTCTATCTATTTTACATCCACCATAATCCGTGTCAGTATAGGCATGCAAGTTAAATTCACAATCTTTATCATACCAAATACCTAAAGTGGGTGTGTGCTTAATATATCGAAATATTCTTTTCACAGCATTGTAGTGACACTTTAGGTTGAATTTGAAAACGTGCACACATACATACACTGAACTTGATATCAGGTCTACTAGTCGTAAGATAGAGCAAATAACCAATCATAGACCTATATAAAGCATCATCACTGTCCTTTCCATGTTCATCTTTATCTAGTTTAGTGGTGACGCTCATAGGGGTGGGGGACGGTTTCAGATTCTCAAAATTGAACTTTTTAATCATGTCATTTATATATTTAACTTGGCTTATATGTATACCTTTACACGTTTGTTTAATTTGCAAGCCAAGAAAGTAATTCAATTAACCAACCATAGACATTTCAAATTCGGATTTCATGCATGTTTCGAAATCTTTAACAAGTTTATGAGATGTAGAGCCAAAAATGATGTCATCAACATAAATTTGAATGATTAGTAAATCCGATTTATCTTGTTTTAAAAATAGAGTGCTATCTATCGTGCCTCTTTTAAAACTATTTTCCAAAAAAAAGGTAGCAAAATAATCAAACCACACCCTAGGTGCTTGCTTTAAACCATATATTGCCTTCTTTAATTTGTACACGTGATCGGGGTGTTTCAAATCTTTAAAACCGGGTGGTTGTTTCACGTATACTTCTTCTTGTATAAACCCATTTAAAAATGCACTTTTTACGTCCATTTGATAAAGTTTAAAACCTTTCATGCAAGCAATAGCAAGTAAAAGTCATATAGCTTCTAAACGTGCTACGGGTGCTAATGTTTTGTCATAATCATTTCCTTCTTCTTGATTATATCCTTGTGCTACAAGTCTAGCCTTGTTTCTAACAACTTTTCCTTCTTCATTAATTTTATTTCTAAACACCCATTTTGTGCCTATTAGAGTCTTATCTTGTGGTCGTGGCACTAATTCCAATACATCATTTCTTATGAATTGATTAAGTTCATCATGCATAGCATCAATCCAAGAAGAATCACTCAAAGCATCAAACACATTTTTAGGTTCAATTTCGGATACCATGGCATGAAATTGGTTTATTTCATACGGATTTATTCTTCTACGTGGTCTCACACCGTGAGTAATGCCGCCCATAATGAGATCGTGTGGGTGATTCCTATGCCATCTTGGTTGATTATTCTGTACGTTCTTATGCATTTCTAAGTGATCATACATTTCTAGTGTGTTTACTTCATCATGCGTTCCATCATCATCATCTAACACGGGTTTTAATTCAAAATCATCGTCATATTCTTTATATTTTTCAACCTCACCTAATTCATTGAACTTCACATGAATGGATTCTAAAATTTGTCTAGTGATGGGATCATAACATCTATATGCTTTTGAATTCACAAAATATCCAACACAGATGCATTCAATTGATTTAGATTCAAACTTGTCTAATTATCTTTCGTATTTAAAACAAAGCATTTGCAACCAAACACACAAAAGTAATCAATTTTAGGTATGCGATCATTTACTATCTCATAAGGCGTTTTATTTATTTTCTTTCTAATAGACAAACGATTAACTATATAACATGCACAATTTACGGCTTTCGCCCACATAAATTTAGGCAATTTATTTTCACACAACATGGTTCTAGCGATTTCTTGTAGTGTCCTATTCTTTCTTTCTACTACTCCATTTAGTTGTGGAGTTCTAGGTGGCGAAAACTCGTGTTTGATTCCTTTTTCTTCGCAAAATGCAATCATGTCCTTGTTTTTAAATTCACCGCCTCTATCGCTTCTAATCTTTTTCACATTTAAACCATATTGATTTTCAAGTTGTTTTATTAGTTTCGCAATCTCAATGGCACTATCATCTTTATTTGCAATAAACAAAGTCCAAGTATAACGAGAAAAATCATCAACAATCACACAAGCATAGTAACGTCCACCAAGACTCGTAGTGCGACTCGGACCAAACAAATTAATGTGTAATAATTCTAAGACTCTAGTCGTGCTTATTTCATTCTTAGGTTTAAGCGACTCGCGTTTTTGTTTGCCTTTAATGCAAGATTCACACAACTGAAAGTTGTCTAAATCAAGTTTAGGCGATCCTCATATTAGGTTCTTTTGTTGGAGTTTTTCAAGTGTAGAAATGCCGATGTGTCCTAAACATCTATGCCACAAATTAACGTTAGGTTCATTTGATATAAAACATTTAACTTTAGCGTCTAACATGTCATCCATAGAAAGCGTAAAAATGTTTCCTTCCCTTTTTCCTTTTAATACTGCTTCTCTATTTTTATTTATTATATTGCAATATGGATGAGTAAAACACACATCAAAGCCGTTGTCAATAAATTGTGAGATGCTAAGAAGATTATAGGATAAGTTACTTACCAGAAAGACGTTGAAGATTTGAAGGGTACTTGGGCTTCCGATTGTACCTTTTCTAATGATTCTTCCTTCATTGTTTTCTCCAAAGGTCACGGATCCGCCTTTTGTGACCTTCTTTAACTTTGTGAACAATCTTGGGTCACCCTTCATGTGCCTCGAGCCACCACTATTAAGGAACCACTTGATGAATGTGTCTTTTAATATATGGGTTCCATGCAATGTACAACAATGATTTAGGTACCCTTTTAATTTTGGGTCCTTGCGAGTTAGTTATTCGTCTCTTAGTAAAAGTACTTTTCGGTACCCATACTTTGGTGATCCTTCTCGGTCTAGAAAATGGTAAGAATGTAGATGAAGGAGCAATGTAGCAGACATGGGGTGAGAAAACGTTAGGCCTTTGGCCGAGAATTCCCTTATGCGCATCATATGGTGTGCGTTTTTGATATGTTCTAGTGTTAGCGTGCATAGTGCGTGATCTAGATGTATGAAATGAATGTCGTGTATGCATCACTGGCTTCTTCTCATATCTATACGACACATAATTACATTTTGTATGACATGAAGAAGAAGCATGACGAGATGAAGGGAGAGGGGGTCTTTGCGTCATCTTAGGCGCCATGTTTGCCTTAGGTGTGTTTACCTTCTTAGGCAAAATAAATTTGGTTGGTTTAATTGATGCTTCGTTTGTCTCAATGTATCCTAATCCATTTTTATCACTATCATGTTGTTGTGATAAAATAATGCGATCTAGCATGTCAGATCCCGTGTCAAATTGTTTCACTATTTTCTCTAAATCCGTATTCCTTGATTTCAAATTTGAAATCTCGGATTTCATTTCAATATTATGCGTGGTCAATGATGAGATCCCCGACTTTAATGCATTGATGATGCATGATGATTCTTCTTTTGAATCGTTTAATTGAGAAACAAGATTCGTGTTAGAAGATTCTAACAACTTCTTGTCTTCAAGCAATAGCTTCTTTTCTTTTGCTAGAGTTTTAGTGAATTTTTGCAATTCTAAATATTGACTAAAAAGATCATCATATTAAGGTTCAGAGTCAGAGTCAGAGTCAGAAGATACCTCGTTTGATGCTTTGGATACAAAGCATATTTGTGCTGTCTCCTCTTCTGTATCAGTCTCAGAGTCAGATGTGTCACCCCAAGTGGAGGCCTTGAGAGCTCTTCTGCTTTGTTTGGGTTCTGAGAGAGTCTATTTTTGGTCCAATCCTTATCAGGGTGTTTGTTTGTTTGCTTGTCCTTGTTAGGACAGTCATAAGATAAATGTCCAAGTTTTCCGCATTTGTAGTATTTTATGTCCTTGTCATTTGTTTTATTTTTATTTCTTTTAGTGGAAGTAGCCTTAGGTTTGTTTTTAAATGACTTTCTCATGAATTTTCTCAAACCTTTAGCCAATAGTATTAAGTCATCATTGTCTGATTCGGAATCACTATCATCTACGTGATCGGAAGAAGTAGACATATTCATTTGATTTAAAAGCAATAGTCTTACCTTGTTTCGACGTTGATTCCTGATACGATCTTGGATCGTATGGAATTGATGATCGCTTCTTTCAACTCCAAAAGACACCTTTGATCAACCCTTGCGTGGGACAATGGCGCAAATACCACCTTCTTGGACAAGAGAAGTCAACAACGTCTACGTTGAGCAATTCGAATCTCCCAATCCAACACGTCATTCTGTATCCTTGGATTGTGATTCACCAACTTGGTTTGCTCAAACCTTGATTGGATCTAGCCTTGATTTTAATTTGTAAAAACCAAAGGAAAACACAAAACATAAGCAACACACGGTTGCAACAAAAACTGAAATTTGTTATTCTCTAAAATTCTGCCAAAAACTGTCCAGCCGTTTTTCTTCTCGACCCTCATATATTACTATACTTTGATATTCCTAAAATTTTACTAATCAATCAAGTCCTTAGATCACTACCTATCAAGCTAAATCAAATTTACACAAAAGATAAGTCAAAGCTAATCAAGGAAAAATTACATAACTCAAATCCCTAAAATTTCGTACTGGAATTACACCCTGATGGTTACTGGCTTATAGCCTCTTCTAGACGCCGAATTAGGGTTTGTACTCTTCAGCAAAGTTGTATCTCATTAAATTTCCTAAAATTTGGGATTTTGAATCACCTCATTTGGACTCTTTTTTACAGAGATACGGGCCTCCAAATATTAGGTATTCATCCAGTGATCTTCAGTACTTTCCATTCTGGACTCCCAACTTGCACCTGATTTCGGTCCATCTTGTAGCCTGAATTAGCAAAAGTGTAAAGCATGAAAATCGTCACAAATTGAGTTGTCTGAAGCCTCCAAGTAGTTTGAACCCATTTGGATCAGTACTCCAACCTAGGCATCCAAAATACCGATTGATGTCCGGTTGCCTTCCTGAAAAATAGGGACTCTTCAAGCCACTTTCCTTATTTAGCCTTGCCTCCTTAGAAAACACTCAAACACAGCCATTAGCACTAGAAACACATATTAAAATACGCTATAAAATATACTAGACCCAAAACAACGACAACTCAAACAACTAGACTCGATACTACGACGACAACGTGTGAAATGACCATCCTGCCCTTCCATCAACCCTTACATCAATAGACTCAAGGATAATCAAGTCACGGCCTCAATGATGAGCACCCAATGCTGCCCACCATGTGTTGGCATCTCTTGCGCATGCCTTGTCAAAAAAGCCCCAGTGTCAAAACCTAGTCGTCTCGCTTGGCTTCTTGTAAAGGGACCCCTATGTGTCTCGTTGGAGGGTCCTTGTGCAAGATTATCACGAGGATGCTCTTGAGCCTCATAAATCCCCCGCTTCTCAAAAGGATTCGACCTCGAATCAAAGTCATCAAAATGCTCAAAAGGAGTAAGATCGCTAACATTAAAAGTGTGAGAGATAGAACCATACCTGTCTGGCGGAAGATCAAGAACATAAGCATTTTCACGAACCTTTTGTATGACCTTGAAAGGTCCATCTCCCCTTGGCATGAGCTTGGACTTCCTCTCGGTAGGGTACCTAGTTTTTCGCAAATGCAACCAAACAAGATCACCAGGAACAAAAGAAACATGTTTTCGATTTTTATTAGCCTTCCTAGCATATTGTTCATTTTTACGCTCAAGTTGCAATTTGACCTTAGCATGCAATTTCTTGATCATTTCAGCTTTGTTCTTACCATCAAGACTAGCACGTTCATTTACAGGAATGAGAAGTAAATCAAGTGGGGAATGGTGATTGAAACCATAAACAATCTCAAAAGGTGATTACAACGACCCACTATGCACTGTCCTATTATATGCAAATTCAACATGAGGTAAGCATTCTTCCCAATGTCTAAGATTCTGTTTGATCAATGCACGCAACAATTGTGATAAGGTCCTATTAACTACCTCATTTTGGACGTTAGTTTGAGGATGGGCGATGGTAGAAAACAAAAGTTTAGTACCAAGCTTGCCCTAAAGGACTCTCCAAAAATGACTCAAAAACTTAGTATCCCTATCACTCACGATTGTGCAAGGCATACCATGCAAACAGACAACTTCTTTGAAGAACAAGTGTGCAACATGGGAAGCATCATCGGCTTTCTTGCATGCAATAAAGTGTGCCATCTTAGAAAATCGATCTACAACAATAAACACACTATCCATCCTAGTTTGGGTCCTAGGTAAACCTAAGACGAAGTCCATAGACAAGTCTACACATGGTGAAGAAGGGACGACCAAAGGGGTATAAAGTCCATGGGGGTGCGTGGTTGATTTTGCTTGCTTACAGGTGAGGCAACTCCCACAAACTCTCTCCACGTCCATTTTCATGTGGGGCCAAAAGAAGTGCTCTTTTAGGGTTTCCAAAGTCTTAAAAACCCCAAAGTGTCCCATTAGTCCTCCCCCATGAGACTCTCTCACAAGCAATTCTCGCATAGATCCCCTTGGTATGCACAAGTGGTGTGTCCTAAACAGATATCCTTCATGCAAATAGAACTTACCGAAGGGTGACTCAAGACATGCATCGTATATAGATCCAAAATCTATATCATCCTTGTACATTTCCTTAACATGCTCAAACCCAAGCAAATGTGACGACAACTTAGTGATTAAAGTGTATCTTATAGACAATGCATCTGCCACAATGTTATCCTTACCTTGCTTGTATCTAATGACATAAGGAAATTGCTCAATGAACTCTACCCACTTCGCATGCCTCTTATTCAGTTTACCTTGGCTTTTAAGGTACTTAAGGCTCTCATGATCAGTGTGGATCACGAATTCCTTAGGTTGCAAGTAATGCTGCCAAGTTTGCAAAGACCGCACTAATCCATACAATTCTTTGTCATAAGTGGAATAATTCAATGACGCACCTTTTAACTTTTCACTAAAGTATGCAATAGGCTTCTTTCCTTGTGTAAGAACGGCACCTATCCCAACCCCGCTAGCATCACACTCAATCTCAAAAGTCTCTTCAAAGTTAGGTAATCGTAAGATGGGGGCTGAGGTGAGTCTTACCTTCCATTCGTCAAAGGCCTTTTGTTGAGCTTCTCCCCAATGGAACCCAACATCCTTATTGACAATCTCGTTTAGTGGTGCGGCTATTGTAGAGATGTCCTTCACAAAACGGCGGTAGAAGCTTGCCAGTCCATGGAAGCTCCTAACCTCTCCCACAGTTTTGGGCGTGGGCCATTCTATGATGGATTTCACCTTTTCCTGGTCCATTTCTATCCCTGAAGCACTCACTACGAACCCTAGGAACACAACCTTCTCCATACAAAAAGAACACTTTTTAAAGTTGGCAAACAGTTGCTATTTCCTAAGCGTGTCAAAAACAGCCTTTAGATGGTCAAGATTGTCTAGCAAGTGCCTAGAGTAAATCAGGATGTCGTCGAAGTACACTACGACAAACTTGCCAATGAAAGCTATCAAAACTTCATTCATCAATCTCATGAATGTGCTGGGTGCATTAGTTAAACCAAAGGGCATCACTAACCACTCGTACAATCCAAATTTTGTTTTGAAAGCCGTTTTCCACTCATCTCCCTCCTTTATCCTCACTTGAAAATATCCGCTCTTAAGATCAATCTTAGTAAAGTACTTAGCACCGTGCAACATGTCAAGCATATCATCAAGTCTAGGGATTGGGTACCTATACTTCACTGTGATTTAATTGATGGCTCTACAATCCACACACATCCGCCAGCTTCCGTCTTTCTTAGGGACTACTATTACGGGTACAGCACATGGGCTCATACTCTCCCTTGTCTTACCCTTACTCAAAAGCTCCTCTACCTGTCTCTGAATTTCTTTTGTTTCCTCGGGGATTGCCCTATAGGCTGGCCTATTAGGGAGTGTGGCCCCTGGAATGAAATCTATTTGGTGTTCAATGCCTTGTAGTGGGGGTAGTCCTAGGGGTTCTTCATCGGGAAACAAATCGGAATACTCCTCTAGTAAGGTCACGACACCACTGGGTAAAGAAGTCGGTAAGTCATCCCTAGAAAATAGGCAGTCAGCACTCTCTTTGAACAAAAACACATAAACAATCTTCTGAGAATGCAATGCATGGGTAACTTCACTAGGTTTGGCAAAGAATGCATGTTTTGTGGGTGGATGAGTAACGAGTGAAGGGGATGGTGGTGTGGGGATCATGTCTGCGGGCCTGGTGCTCTTTGCGGAGGCCTTGGATCTTTCTCCCTGGCTCCTCTTTCCCTTCTTGAGGTCCTCTAAGAACCTCCTTTCGGCCACTTTTTCTTTTGGATCATTCTGAGTTTTGTTTCTTCTTTGATGGTCCTCAAAAACTTTGTGCGGTGGCAATGCATGAAGTTTGAAAATCTTGTTGTGAAACTTAAATGAATAGACATTGAGACGACCATCATACGTAACATGTTTGTCAAACTGTCAGGGCCTACCTAGAATGATATGACTAGCGTGCATAGGTACACCGATAGAAAAGGAAAGCATAACTTGTTTGGACACACTTAATTCTCCACAATCATTTAACCAGGATAGCCTATATGGGTGGGGGTGATCAATCAAAGGTAAATCAAGTTTCCTAACAAGTTCTACACTAGCAACATTAGCACAAGATCCGCTATCAATAATCAGAGTACAACTTTTACCTTTCACCGTGCAGTGAATGTGGAAGATGTTCTCTCGCTGTAGGGCCTCTTCTTCTTCCTTTACATGGGTGCTCAAAATTTTTCTGACCACTAAGAAGTCCTTGTAGGTGCCCTCTTCTTCCTTGATCTCTTCTTCACTGACCGCTTCGTCTTCCTCCTCAGACTTAGGTTTTTCCTCCTCACTTTCATTAGTGTAGTACTCTTGCGTATCATCTAGGTACATGATCTTCTTGGGATTAGGGCATTCTCTCGCATAATGGCCCCTACCTTGGCATTTGAAGCACTGAATATCCCGAAATCTAGGGGTTGGGTTTCCTGCCTTTCTCTCCTGGCCCTATTATTCCCTTTGTCACCTCCTGCTGGAGAGGGATTCACCTTGCTTGGAGCTTGACTTGGTCCTCGGGTAGGCATGGTTATGTTTGGCCGAATGTGTCCCCCAGTAGGATTCGACCTAGGCTGCATTTTAGTGGAAGAAGACACATTAGTTCTAAAACCGTAACCACTAGCAGAAGAACGTACCTTTAACTGTCTTTCGATCCGTTGAGCTTTGTGTACCATAGAGTCCAGGTCTACGTAGTTCGGAAGCTCGAGCTGGAAACCAATCTCCCTATTTAATCCTCCTAAAAATCGTGCCATAGTTGCCTCCTCAGGTTCTATTATGTTGGTTCTTATCATTAAGATTTCAAGTTCTTTAAAATAGTCATCAACACTTTTAGACCCCTGTGTGAGTCCCTGCAATCTTTGATGTAAAGTATGTTCATATGATTCAGGAATAAATTTTGTTCTCATTTCGAATTTCATTTCATCCCAAGTGGAAATCGGATCTCTCATAGTTCTTCTTCTTATATTTTGAATTTGATCCCACCAAATTAATGCATATTCCATGAATTCAATACTAGCATAACGTACCTTTTGCCACTCAGAGTAGTTCGTGCATGAATAAATAAGATCGACCTTCTTTTCCCATTCAAGGTATGCTTCGGGATCACTCTTACCGTAAAAGGAAGGAATGTTCATCTTGTTTTGAGAAAATCATCCTCTTGTGGTGGCGCTCTCTTTGCTTGCACTCGGCCTTGGGGCCAAGCTTGCGCCTCATCTATCTCTTCCTCGTAAAACTCTTGCGGTGGATATTCTTCTCTTGGCTCACGATTTCGCATGGGTGCTTTCCCTCGATCGGACCTTCCTCGACTTCCCATGGCAACGGATCCTCTGGCCTCTCCTCCACGCAAGGTCTGCCCGGGGCTTGGTAAAGGCGCATGTGCCGAGCTTTGGCTGGAAGTCCTTCGGTCCAATTCCTCAACCTTGCTAGAGATCTCTTGTAGCTTCTCCAGTACCTTTTCAAGAGACACTTCCACCCTCGCCTCCTCTGCTACGGCATTGGTTGACGACATGTTTTCTCCTGAAATGAAATAAAGAAAACAAGAAAAGAAAAACTAACACAAAGACAAAAGAGATTTCGTTACGTTAGTAAAAATCAAAATCCAAGTGTATGTTCCTTTCTCGCTCTTTTATAGTCACTCAAGTTTGTGCTTTCCCCGGCCAATCTTGGGCTAGATACAACCAAAGCAAGCTCCTCAAGTGGCTAACACAATCCGATGATCAATTGCGCCCTTTTCTCCAATGTGTCACCCAAATTTCAGCAACTATCAAGCAAAGGTATTAAGCCAAGAACAAGACAATTTAACAAACTTAACCTTCTAAGAATCAAGGAAAAATGAAACCAAAAATTATGTCAAAGGCTGAGCCAAAGAAAACTAAGGGTTGCCCTGGGCAATCTTCAGTTAACCTTAGCCTTTATGCTAGTTGTTTACAATGATGTTTGATTAAGTCACAAATCAAATGTCCAAGGTGCAAAAAGGTGACAATTAAGGTTTGTGTAGCTCGGTATGTATACGGTTTTTCTTTGTACGTGCAATGCCTTTCTCTGTTATATATTGCACGGCTATTTCCAAATATCCCTTTTTTTATAATAACCGAGGGCCCAAAAAAACACTGAGTCAATGAGTTTGTGTTGGGCAAATGAGAGTGTTCTGTAGGAATTATGAGGAAGCAGAGATTGACATGTGTGTGAATTTTTATTGAAAAAAAGGTATTGGGTATAAAATCGACATCCACAATGGCCCTTTTTTTTTGGTCCTTTTGAGTCTCAGTATTCACAATCCTGCGGCTGTGGAATTTGGCTATCCGCAATTCGTGAAGGAGTTATATGGCTGTCTCCAGGAGGGCTACAATTTCCGTTCAAATATGGCAGTGTAGATGTAAATGTTAAAGCAGCCTTAGAACACAATATTTTGCAACCAAAATCAAGCACAACTGCAAGCAATGTCACACAAAGTCTAAAAATCAACTAATAGCTTCGTTAGCAACAAGATTTACATGTGACTAGGTAGCACTTTCAAGCAATGGACTAGATATATATGTTGTGGCTGAATTTAAGTCCTAACACAATGACCCTATTGTTAAGTGTGTATAAAGAATTGACCTTGAAATGTTAAGAGTACAAAATATTTGCAAGGTCTAAACTTTTGTGCGCACGTAGCAAAATCCAACGTGATCTGAGGCAAGAGACGTAGGACTATGTTTCTCCTTTTGCTTTCTATGTGTAGACCAAAATAATAAAAACAAACGCAGCCTTTTGTTCTTTTTTTTTGTTTTGTTGATTAAACAAAAGTTATCAGAGAGATGGGGATTTAATTTGTGGACAAATATAGGAGAGTAGAGATGGTGTGATGGACGTTTTAGGATGAGAAAGAAAACAACAAGAAAATAAGAGAGTAAAGGATATGCGAGTTGTAAAGAAGAAACCTTCGCTCTGATACCACTTTGATACGATCTTGGATCGTATGGAATTGACGATCGCTTCTTTCAACTCTAAAAGACACCTTTGATCAACCCTTGCGTGGGACAATGGCGCAAACACCACCATCTTGGACAAGAGAAGTCAACAACGTCTACGTATAGCAATTCGAATCTCCCAATCCAACACGTCGTTCCGTATCCTTGGATTATGATTCACCAACTAGGTTTGCTCAAACCTTGATTGGATCTAGACTTGATTTTACTTTGTAAAAACCAAAGGAAAACACAAAATATAAGCAACACACGGTTGCAACAAAACTGAAATTTGTTATTCTCCAAAATTCTGCCAAAAACAGTCCAGCCGTTTTTCTTCTCGACCCTCATATATTACTATATTTTGATATTCCTAAAATTTAACTAATTAATCAAGTCCTTAGATCACTACCTATCAAGCTAAATCAAATTTACACAAAAGATAAATCAAAGCTAATCAAGAAAAAATTACATAACTCAAATCCCTAAAATTTCGTATTGGAATTACACCATGTCGGTGACTGGCTTATAGCCGCTTGTAGACGCCGAATTAGGGTTCGCACTCTTCAGCAAAGTTGTATCTCATGAAATTTCCTAAAATTTTGGATTTTGAATCACCTCATTTGGACTCTTTTTTTACAGAGATACGGCCTTCCAAAGATTAGGTATTCATCCAGTGATCTTCAGTACTTTCCAATCTGGAATCCCAACTTGCACCTGATTTCGGTCCACCTTGTAGCCCGAATTAGCAAAAGTGTAAAACATGAAAATCGTCACCAATTGAGTTATCTGAAACCTCCAAGTAGTTTGAACCCATTTGGATCAGTAATCCGACCTAGGCGTCCAAAATACCGACTGGTGTCCGGCTGCCTTCCTGAAAAATAGGGACTCTTCAAGCCACTTTCCTTATTTAGCCTTGCCTCCTTAGAAAACACTCAAACACAGCCATTAGCACTAGAAACACATATTAAAAGACGCTATAAAATATACTACACCCAAAAAAACGACAACTCAAACAACTAGACTCGATACTACGACGACAACGTGTGAAATGACCATCCTGCCCTCCCACCAACCCTTACATCAATAGACTCAAGGATAATCAAGTCACGGCCTCAATGATGAGCACCCAATGCTGCCCACCATGTGTTGGCATCTCTTGCGCATGCCTTGTCAAGAAAGCCCCAGTGTCAAAACCTAGTCGTCTCACTTGGCTTCTTGTAAAGGGACCCCTATGTGTCTCGTTGGAGGGTCCTTGTGCAAGATTATCACGAGGAGGCTCTTGAGCCTCATCAATTCCGATTTCCTTATAGTGAGTTTGTTTTCATATACCTTTAGTGATCCAATAAGTTCCTCCATTTTTATTGATTTGGTTTCCTTGCTTTCCTCTATAGCCGTCTTTTAGGGCCCCATTCGGATGGAAGGCTTCGTAGTACCTTTTGAACTTTTTCCTGCGTAGAGAAAGCTTTGCCACGAGACTCAAGAGAATTGCAAATGTTAGTCAAGCATAGATCCATATCGACAATAGACTCATTTGGCAATAACTTAAAGGACTCAAGTGTAGACATAAGCATATTAATCTTGGACTCCTTTACTTGGCTAGTCCCTTCGTGTTTCATCTCAAGAATTCTCCATATTTCTTGAGCACTAGAGCAATTAGACACATAGCTAGATTCACTTTTACTTATCCCGTTTAAAAGTAATTGCATGGCTCTAGCATTCATGCTTAGTCTCTTTTTGTCATCACTAGTATACTCTTGTTTTGGTTTAACGACCTCTAGTGTGACTCCATCTACAGTAGATAATTTTGAAGGAACAAATAGACCGTCCTCTATGATGGACCATAGATCAATATCAATAGCCATAAGAAAAAGTTTCATTTTTAACTTCCATTGAATAAAGGACTCACCATCAAAGAGAGGAGGCATATGACTAGACATACTTTCCTGCTCGATTTTGAAGCTAGTGGTTGCCATCTCACTTAGATCGTTTGATCCTTTGATTGTGAGTATGCCTGCACTCTGATACCACTTGTAGGACCTGCAAGGCACCACTAGAAGGAGGGGGTAGAAAAGTGGGTGCGGAAAATTTGGTTTTTAAAATTGTTTTAATCCAAAAATCCAACTTCTGAAAACAGTTTCTGTTTTCAGGACCTGTTTTGTGACGTTTGAAAAACTAGGTTACAGGTATTCAAAAATTCTGAAATTTTGAGAGATCTTAGCCTCAGATGTTCCGAGTATCTCCTACAAATTTCAGATCAAAATTCAACTTTTAACCCTTTTAAAAATCGTTGGTGGTCAGATTGGGCAAATCTGCCGAAAACGGTTGTCTGACTTGAAAAATTTATTCTGATTAAATGGTGGCTCAAAATGGTCTGAAAATTTAATAACAAACCCCTTACTATGTTTATTTAATTGGGTTTAAACAGTTTTGAAACATTCTTTTGGAAAGTTAGTCAAATACGTTCAAAGGCTCAACCTTTGCAAGCCTGAAAATCAGACTGACCTAGTCTCAGAACCTTTGACATTTGGATGACTTATACTTGTCCAAAAGAGTTAAAACTTACGCCAAATGAAACTTAAAACGGGTGGCTATGTTTCTGGAAAGTTTTGTGATTTTTTAAATTTGTTTAATATTTTTAAGATTGCGATGAAAATGATGCACTATGCTGGAAACTGAAAGTAAGTGCTGAAAAGTAAAGAACACAAGGAATTTTATACTGGTTCGGTTAAATCAACCTACTCCAGTCACCTTCCTCAGTTATCACTAATCAAAAAAAAACAAACAACACCTTACTACACAGGGTTGATGGAGTTATACACCAACTCCAACCCCTTACAAACCTTACAAGGAATCACGCTGATCACGAACACAACCACCGAGCGGATGAAAGAATTGATCACACCTTGATCAATCTTTTACAACAATATAGCATGTATGGTGGTTTATATGAAGCCTATACAATATGTATGAATATGAATACAATAGGCTTTTAGAGAGAAGAAGAAAGAAAGGTAGAAGAAGGAGATGATGAACACGTTTTGCACTAGAGAATTTGTGAGACTTGTCTTGTCTTTAATTTGCTCTTCTTTTCTCCTTTTTATCACATGTGGCCGCCCCCTTATTTGCTTTTCTGCCCCTTGGAAATTATCTTTTAAATCCTTGAAAGAATTTCTTGCATCACTGTGACATTCACTTTCTTACTTGGCAACACTTCATTGGATGATAATCTTGGCTTTGCTTATTTGGCACTCATTGATTGGATGAGACTTGTCATCATTTGATGACTCTATAAATCTGAAATTATCACTTAAAAAGATTTGCCAATTAGTCAAAAAACATTGCCACTTATCTCACATTCAATCCCATAAAATTTACAAGACAAATTATCTCCATTAACATCCATAAAATCGGCCACCTTGATTTCTTCACATGCTGAAATTTTCAGCATGTGCACTATCCAAGACACATTCAAATTATTGCCATGTTGGTATTAGATTAATCCCTTGAAAATGAAGAATCAAATATGTTAAATTCTAAGACCAATTTTCGGCCACATTCATTCAACACATGCTGAAATTTTCAGCATGTGTGATATTTCAAATATCTTCTAATTATTTCCATAACATCATCAGATCAATCCATTTATATTGAAAAGGCAAATATATTATCATAAAGCTCAAGAAATCGGCCAGCTCAAATTTACACATGCTGAATTTTCAGCATGTGTCACAAATGTGACATAGTTTGAAACATTACCTTGTGTAGCTCCCTCCTTTATGTCACCAACCTTGTATACTTCATTCTTGGCCAATTAAGATGGCAACTACGCTCCACATATGCTACATCAAAGCTGATCTAGGCGTGTGATGTAGGATTGGCATGTGCTGAATTTTATTTATGCAAACTTTGTAAAATAGTGCACAACAATTATACACATATGGTATATTCCAACCAGCCCTAAATTGATTTCTCTAGAACAATTTAGAATGTATTGAATATGTAAAAATTGTCTAGATACATGTTATATATCATGCCAAAAACATTCCATGTGTCGTGTTCGTAGAAAACCGAATTTTCGACTTTTGTCGATTTTGCGATTTTTCTCCGATTGAATTCAAAATTTTTTCCCATGTTATATATATTATGTCACACATAATAAACATAGAATAACTTGAATATTCAGCTCTAAAGTCTGAGTAAAGTGGCACCCCATGTGCTTAAAATGTTGAATTTGAAATCTCGACAATTTGGCCTTAATTGGGGGTGATTTGTGTGTGCCAACATAGAATGATTTTATGGATGAATATACCATGTAAGCCACGAAATTTGTGGCTATTTTTGAAGTGTAGGGGCTGGCCATCTATATATGGCAAGTGCGTGACACGTTGGCGAAGTTTCGGTTGTCACCCGATATGACAATTTTTGGTTTAGAATCGTAATAATTTTGTCATCACCACGACTTATATCATATGATATAAGACCTGAATATACTCATAAAAAAAGGTAAGTATAGTGTGTGACGTTAACGTACGTTCGGAAAATATATAACGTGCCGGTAGTACGTTGGAATATATGTGTATAGCGCCTTTTAAAAAAATATGAATATATATAAAACGTGTAGAAAAGGAGTGGGAGAAACTTTCCATTCTTCAATTTGTTGCCTTTGTGCCTTTTCCAAATATGGCTTCATTTAATGAACTACTTAGTTCATTTAACTAAGTATTCACTTAATGAACTAGTTTAGTTCATTAATGGTGGCACCTGAAAATAGTTCAAACACAACAAATGTTCGCCATTTGATGTAAGCTTTAAATCTTCATGGCTCGTTAGTACGACAACATTATATATGAACTATATAAGGCAGGTTTCATGCCAAAACGTGTCAAGTCATAAAAAGTGTCACGCATTTCTTTAGTACACATTATTTAAATCATGCATTTTGTCATCACTAAAACCTCTTTTTCTCAACATGGATGGTCCTGTGCTCCTCGGTGGTTGTGGAGCACTGCCCTATACCTAAGGCTGGGGCGGTCTGAAAGGTGGTCCCTCATCTGATGTCTGGGTACCTTGATACATCGCCCTAACCTCCCAGCACCTGTATCATTTCGGGGCCTCTTGCCCCTCTCTTCTGCAGCAACTCTCCTGAAGTCACCCTCAACCTCTCTGCATACCTCTAGAAGTTCGTCATAAGTCCTAGCCTTGTCGGTCACTATCACAGACTGAATCTGTAACCTCAATCCCGTCTTGAATTTGAGCATCTTGAATCTTTCGTCGGCCATGGTAGATGGTACATACTTGCCCAAAGCATGAAATTTATCGTGTACTCAGACACTGTCATGTCGCCCTAGACCAGGGCCTGGAACTCTGCCATCTGCTGTAAGATCACATTATCATGAACATAAAATTTCTTGAACTCCTCATGGAACTAAGTCCAAGAAATATGCGGTGCCAATCTTATCTCCACGCTCTGCTACCATTCCTCTGCATCACTTGCCAGAAAAAAGATAACAACCTCCACCTTTAGCTCGTCTGGCACCTGCAATAATCGTAGATGGTCTGATATCTCCTTCAGCCAGATCTCAGGCTCCTCTGGTTTAGGGGCCCCTCTAAATGTAGGAGCCCGTGCACTCTTCATCTCCTTGTAAAAGAACCTCAACCCTGGTTGTGGTGGGGGCAGAGGCTGTGCCTGTTGATTTATCTGATGCTGGTGTTGCGCCAGCAGCTACGTCATCGTGGCCATGGCGTCGACCAGGGCCTGGGGAATAGCCCCCTGATTTTGGTGGTTGTCACCATCGTTACCTCTATTATCGGCTGCTGGATCGCTTCTAGGCGGTTTTTTCTGGAATTTCAAAACATTTGAAAACATAAATTTATTAAGTTCAGGCTAAGTTAGGGGGTATTTTGGGAATTTCTAACAGCTTAGGGGTTGCATGCACAGGTTTAGGGATAAAACGGTAAATAAATAAAGAAAAACGAAAGAACGCTCACACTCCCCTTAACTCGATCATAATCTAAGTCTAAGATCATCTCTTAAGTCTACTTTATTCATTAGGGGTAAAAACGTTATTTTTAAAAGGATCATAGCTTATATCTAAGTGATCTAGTTAATCCTACGTTTCCAAGGTGGATCTGGAGCCTCGTCTCTCATACCACCTGTAGCGCCGCCTTCTGAACTCTAGCATCGGAAACGGTGCACCTGCCATAGTCTACTACGAGAACAAAAAGGCGTCGTTCAAACTTCTTACACGTCAGAAATAACGTAGAAATTGTTTTTGCGGAAACATTATTAAAAAGTCAATTTAAATTTATAAATAATCATAATATAAAAATAAAGCAGAGTTTAGTGCTGGCGAAAACCAACATGTTAAATGGAATTCTAAAAGTCTAATAAGAACAAAATAAATATGTAAACCATCAAATATCCTCAAACAAATATCTTCAAAGTTCACTTGCCCCAGCTCGCACAGTCCGACTTGTCCTTCACGAAAATATACTCATAATCGGGCTCACATGTGGAAGGAGTAGTAGTACGAGAGAGTGATAGGGAAATCACCCATAGGTTACCTTTCTTTTCCTAGAAAGAAATCATACTTACAATAAATGTACAAATAAATAAATCAAATAACACATACATGATCCGATCACAAAGAAAGCATATAATAAACACATAATATATCGTCACAACTTCATATGCAATGCGCACCTTCATGATGCATGTCCTTTCACACTATCGTGTCACACACCTGATGAAGCCGGATCTTCACCAAGGGTATAGTTGACCTCAAAATAGCTCCATCAGTTAACGTGAAGAAACTGTTAACTGGGATTGAGAATGTGTACCTGGAATAGCGCCAAATGTCCTGCACAAAGGAGCATAGGTCAGAGGTCTCGGGGGGTTGGCCCCGGGAAAAACCCTCCGACGCTCAAGTCAGTTTGGGTCATATCTTACTGAGATTATAATGTAAAAGGGGTGAGTTAGGGTTTTCTCATAGTATTTGTCGAGGAGCAGAGTGTATGAATATGCTTTAGATAATGGGTGTTTGAACTCCGGATTTTTCCCCCTCCTCTTTGTTTTGGTTGCCTTGCTTTTATAGACTTTCCCGCCTTTGGCTTCTGATAGTACATAATTTGATAAGATGTTTGTTTGGGGCAAAAAGCCTAGGACGCTGTAGGTCTGCTGATGTGATCACTGGTCTGACTGATGTGATTAATAGGTCGGCCTGGTTGATGTAACTAGTAGACCGGCTGTTGTGACCTTGGCGTGTTCTGGAAGAATAGCCAGCTGTAATCACTATGTTTGAAGAGTATCCCTGTTTGAAGGTCCCACGAAATAATATCTTAGCAAGGTTCATTATATGTGGTACACAGCTGAACCTTACTGAAGTGCATGACTTGCTATGGTACACAGCTGACCCTTGCCGAAGTGCATGCCTTGTTGTGGTACACAACTAAATTTTGTTGAAGCATGTGATTAGGCCTTGCCAAAGTGCGCGACTTGGCCTTATCCCGTGGAAACGATCTGAAGTGCGGCATTTGAGCATGAACTGAAGTTGGTGCCGAAGCTGAGACTGAGGTGCAGCTGAGGCCGGACAGCCATGCTTAGGCGCGGAACTGCTGTATTGCAATACTTTGAATGCTGAGCTACAGAAGTTGAACCGTAGACTGTTGCTGACTAACAGACGATTAATTATGGTTTATCATTTGCCCCCGGATTTTGTGTGGCTGAGGTGAACTGCGAAGGCAGATAAATCTTGTTCCAGTAACGCGGCAACCCTTCATTTTTTACGCGCTCATCCTCTTACTTGTGTAGTAATTCCCGCTTTTAATGCGAGCGCTAATTCCGATGCCTTATTATTGCTTTTTCGGCGGTTCCATTCCCCAAGGGAGGGAAATGCATGAACCTCTGCCTTTTCGAATTTCAAATTTCAAACGAAAGGAGCACCTTTTTGTCTTCCCCTGCCTATAAATAGAGCCGTTTTCTTCTCCTCATTTTGCATTCTCCATTTAACTTCCCTGTCTTTGATGCCTGTCTTGGTTTTCTACAGTGTTTTTCCTTTCAATCCTGTCCTTCATTTTATGTAAACATTTCCAAAATATGTATACTTCTTTTTACCCCAAGAATCTGGAGGGTGACCGTGAGGTTTAGTCCTTTCGTGAAGAATTTGATCATGATGGGGACAATCTTCCTTCATGGAGGTTGCGCCTTTCTAACAAACCTTTTTTAGTTACTGTCATATCCTCCGCTTTAGCGCCCCTGTCATTTTTTTACAGGGATTCTCCTTCAACACGTCTCTTTCTAGCAAAGGCTTCACTTTGCTGCACTTCAAGGATAGATAGGACAAATAAATCAGTCCTGCTTTATTTGCCACATTGTTGCGCTTGCCTGAGCTTTATTTCACTGCTTCCATGTCTTGAAGATGGATTGCAAAGAATGTAATCGCAATTGTTTCTTGCTTCACTAGAAGAAGAGGGATTTGCGCGATTGATGCTTATCAAAGAATCTGTTCAGATCTGGATAAGGAGCAATCTGAGCTTGCTGACCTCCATAGTCTTAAGACTGAAGCCGTAGTTGAAAACCGAAGTGCTTAGTCCCAAAGTGGAATTGATCTCAGAGAAGATGAAGAAGTTGTAAAGTAGAACAAGATTTTCTGCAGTTGTAATAGATTTTGTATTTCAATGAAAATCTATTTTTCCCAAATTCTGCTCTTCAGCTTTTGCTTTTGTCTTCAGCATGTGAAGTTTTACTTGATTTGTCTGCAAACATTAGTCTTTGGCTCTGGGAAGTTTCAATTTTATTTGCTTTATGCAAATATTTGTCTTCAGCTTTATCAAAAGATTCACTTGCTTTATGCAAGTATCTGTCTTCAGCTTCACTTGTTGTATTTTAATAGTTTGCAAGTATTTGTCTTGAGCTTAGCCAAAAGAGCATCTTTTGTATGCTGGCTCTCTGCATAGGCACTTGAGCTTTGGCCTTTATCCTTGGCTCCTTAGCTTTGTTGTGCCTTGATGAATTTTAAGATGTGGGAAAAACTTTATCCCCTTCTCATCAACCCTTTTAGCTTTGCTGAGCTAGAATATAAGCAAATCTTGTCTCATTGTTGAGACTTGCTTAATCCCTCAGTACTGCTGAGGTGAAAATATAGGGAACTTATCTCGCTTTTGAGTCCTGCTCAACCTCTCAGACCTGCTGAGATGAAAATATAGGGAACTTATCCTGCTTTTGAGTCCTGCTCAACCTCTCAGACCAGCTGAGGTGAAAATATAGGGAAGTTATCCTGTTTTTGAGTCCTGCTCAACCTCTCAGACCTGCTGAGGTGAAAATATAGGGAACTTATCCCTCTGTTGAGTCTTGCTCAACCTCTCAGAGACCTGCTGAGGTGAAAATAAAGGGAAATTATCCCGCTATTGAGTCCTGCTCAACCTCTCAGACCTGCTGAGGTGAAAATATAGGGAACTTATCCCGCTGTTGGGTCCTGCTAAACCTCTCAGACCTGCTGAGGTGAAGATAATGTTGAGACCTACTCAACCTCCCAGACCTGCTGGGGTAAGAATATCGAGAAACTTGTCTCATCCTGCTGAGACCTGCTCAGCCTCCCAGACCTGCTGGGGTAAAGATAATATTGAGACCAACTCAACCTCCTAGACCAGCTGGGGTAAAGATAATGTTGAGACATGCTCAACCTCCCAGACCTGCTGGGGTAAGATAATGTTGAGATCTGCTAAACCTCCCAGACCTGCTGGGGTAAAGATAATGTTGAGACCTGCTCAACCTCCCAGACCTGCTGGGGTAAGATAATGTTGAGACCTGCTCAACCTCCCAGACTTGCTGGGGTAAGAATATCGGGAAACCTGTCCCATCCTGCTGAGACCTGCTCAGCCTCCCAGACCTGCTCAGCCTCCCAGACCTGCTGGGGTAAAGATAATGTTGAGACCTGCTCAACCTCCCAGACCTGCTGGGGTAAAGATAATGTTGAGACCTGCTCAACCTCCCATACCTGCTGGGGTAAGATAATGTTGAGACCTGCTCAACCTCCTAGACATGCTGGGGTAAGAATATCGGGAAACCTGTCCCATCCTGCTGGGACCTGCTCAGCCTCCCAGACCTGCTGGGGTAAAGATAATGTTGATACCTGCTCAACCTCCCAGACCTGCTGGGGTAAAGATAATGTTGAGACCTGCTCAACCTCCCAGACCTACTGGGGTAAGATAATGTTGAGACCTGCTCAACCTCCCAGACCTGCTGGGGTAAAGATAATGTTGAGACCTGCTCAACCTCCCGGACCTGCTGGGGTAAGAATATCGGGAAACCTGTCCCATCCTGCTGAGACCTGCTCAGCCTCCCAGACCTGCTGGGGTAAAGATAATGTTGTGACCTGCTCAACCTCCCAGACCTGCTGGGGTAAGAATATCAGGAAACCTGTCCCATCCTGCTGAGACCTGCTCAGCCTCCCAGACCTGCTGGGGTAAAGATAATGTTGAGACCTGCTCAGCCTCCCAGACCTGCTGGGGTAAGAATATCGGGAAACCTGTCCCATCCTGCTGAGACCTGCTCAGCCTCCCTGACCTGCTGGGGTAAAGATACATATACCCCCACTTTCTCTGTGGGTGATATATAGGCATATTATTGACCCATGCACCATAGAGTGACTTAACCTTCCTGGCTGAATGCCAAAAAAGAATATCCAGTTGAATAATAGAAACTGGTCCCTTGATAACATTAGGCTGAGCTAGAAAATACCAGATGACCGCAAGAAGAGATAAGCCATGATTCGATTGAATCAGGAACTATTGCTGTTATATCATCCTCATATGCTCAGGAACCCGTAACCCCCTTTCATCAGGATCTGAATCCTCGTCACTTAGAAAACCTTGATGAGGCTCAGGTTTACAACTTTCATCTGGAGGAGGTCCACCAAAGTCTAGCCTATTGTGGAGCCTAGACCTCGGATTATAAAAACGTTGCAGGTGACCCAGCTCAATAAGATGCCCAATCTCTTGTCCGAGCTGCCTACAATCCTCTGTATCATGACCAATATCATGATGATAAAACAAGTATAGTTGAGGGTTTCTTTTGCGAACTGGTCCAGCTAGGGGCTGGGGTTCGTTCACTAGAGATTTTTTCCTCATGTAGGAAAGAATATAGGCTTTTGAAGCTAGCAGAAAGTTTCTTTCCTTTCCTCGGCCTCCTAGCCGAATCTTGACAGAGCATCTTTCCTGCAACGGTGCTTTGCATTTATTGTCAACCTTTCTGCCATGTTTAAATGGCAAGGAGGCCTTTTGGGTACACCGTAGGCTCTGATAGCTAAACCTTTGTTCTGGCCGTCTCGCCTCGGTCATAAATTTGGCCTGACGTCTGGGGGAATAACTAGGCCAAGTGGGAGAATACTCCATATGTTCTAGTGGGTAAGCGTTACCAGAATGGGACCCACTGGACTTTGCTGCAGAGGTTTTTCCCTTCATCTCCCTCACTACAGCTTGGAAGACCTCTGGGTTCTGAGCCACATAGCGAATGGCTCTCCTGTGCTCTTCATATGTGAAGGCAATGGGAGTTGAGGATTCTCCCAGCTCCGTAGAGCATTGATCAGTTTGTTGCTGAGAAGACCTTTGGCTCCTCCTGGATGTCATACGTTGCTTGGACCCTTGACTATCTTTTTTACTCATCTTTCTCTCAATAGCTTCAAAGGGCAATTAGAAAGGCTCCGAGTAATCGTTAGAAAAGCTTTGAGTAGCTGTTTTCTGGGTTAAGGGACTAAGGGGCCCTCCTTCTAGCGCCAAATGATGAAGCCGGATCTTCACCAAGGGTCTAGTTGACCTCAAAATAGCTCCGTCAGTTAACGTGAAGAAACTGTTAACTGGGATTGAGAATGTGTACCTGGAATAGCACCAAATGTCCTGCACAAAGGAGCATAGGTCAGAGGTCCCGGGGGGTTGGCCCCGGGAAAAACCCTCCGACGCTCAAGTCAGTTTGGGCCATATCTCATTGAGATTATAATGCAAAAGGCGTGAGTTAGGGTTTTCTCACAGTATTTGCCGAGGAGCAAAGTGTATGAATATGCTTTAGAATATGGGTGTCTGAACTCCGGATTTTTCCCCCTCCTCTTTGTTTTGGTTGCCTTGCTTTTATAGACTTTCCCGCCTTTGGCTTCTGATAGTAGATAATTGGATAAGATGTTTGTTTGGGGCAGAAAGCCTAGGACGCTGTAGGTCTGCTGATGTGATCACTGGTCTGACTGATGTGATTAATAGGTCGGTCTGGTTGATGTAACTAGTAGACCGGCGGTTGTGATCTTGGCGTGTTCTGGAAGAATAGCCAGTTGTAATCACTATGTTTGAAGAGTATCCCCGTTTGAAGGTCCCACGAAATAATATCTTAGCAAGGTTCATTATCTGTGGTACACAGCTGAACCTTACTGAAGTGCACGACTTGCTGTGGTATACAGCTGACCCTTGCCGAAGTGCATGCCTTGTTGTGGTACACAGCTAAATTTTGTCGAAGCATGTGATTAGGCCTTGCCGAAGTGCGCAACTTGGCCTTATCCCGTGGAAATGATCTGAAGTGCGGCATTTGAGCATGAACTGAAGTTGGTGCTGAAGCTGAGACTGAGGTGCAGCTGAGGACAGACAGCCATGCTTAGGCGCTGAACTGCTGTACTGCAGTACTTTGAATGCTGAGCTACTGAAGTTGAACCATAGACTGTTGCTGACTAACAGACGATTAATTATGGTTTATCAACACCCAATCACATCATATCACACATTATGCTCTTTCTATCCATGTCATGCAATGCTTGTGCCGGGGTCCCACCACACGCTCTGTATCGTGGAGTCAATGCACCTCGCTTCGTATCGTGAAGTCAGCGTAGATCCCGCTCCGTATCGTGGAGTCACTCGCCCCGAAGGGCACATGGTGCCCATGAATGCCGCACAATTTCACACTTTCCTTTCTCCTATATTGCATCCTCCGTTCTATATTGCCTATTATCTATATTTCGTAGTTACCCTATATTGCGTGGGGTTCATTATTGTATTTTATCTTCTATCGTTATTTTATCTTTCTAGACTTTATTTTAGGTTTCTACACTTTATTTTATTTTTCCTAGTCTTTCAAGCACTTCAATCTTTTATTTATTTATTTTTATCTTCCCCTACTATTTTTTTTCTTTATTTTTCCTTCTCTATCCTTTTTCCCTACCCATTTTTCCTTTTATTTTAATTTATTTTAATTTATGTGATAGGTTTCTAAATGATATTAATATTATATTAATTAAATATATATATTTTTCCCTTTTCCCCGGCTGCCTTCATATATATATATATATATATATATATATATATGTGTGTGTGTGTGTGTGTGTGTGTGTGTGTGTGTGTGTGTGTTGTAGAGAAAAAGGGGTTTGAGTGATTTCAAAATATGTGATTTAAATGAGCATGACAAAAAAACGTGTTCATGATATAAACGTGTGCATGATATAAACGTGTGCACGATATATTGCTTATTACTTGCCTTATTTAGGTCATATATAATGTTGCCGTACTAACGAGCCATGAAGCATTAAAGCTTACATCATATGGCAAACATTTATTGTGTTTATACTATTTTCAGGTGCCATCATTAATGAACTAAACTAGTTCATTAAGTGAAGTACTTAGTTAATTAAACTAAGTAGTTCATTAAAGGAAGCTACATTTGGATAAGGCACAAAGGCAACAAGACTAAGAAACGAAAGTCTCCTCCTCCCTATTTACTACATATGGCACGCCTACACGTATATATAAATATATATTTTTTCTGATTTTTTGGAAAAGGCACATACACATGTATTCCAACGTACTACCAACACGTTATATATTTTGCGTACGTACGTTAACGTCACACCATCATACTTAACTCATATTTGTGAGTATATTCAGGTCTTATATCATATGATATAAGTCATGGTGATGACAAATTAAATACGACACGTTAAAATGTTCTAAACCAAAAATTGTCGTATCGGGCAAATACCGAAACTTTGCCAACGTCTCACGTACTTGCCATAAATAGATGGCCAGCCCCTACACCTCAAAAATCATTATTAATTGCTTGCATATGATGACAATTCCAGCCATAAAATCATTCCATGTAGGCACACACAAATCACCCCACATTTATGGAGATTCCAATTTCAATTTTGTCACATGTTAATGGCACTACTTTAGACCAGCTAAGTGCTGAGAATTAAAGTTTATATTATATATATTATGTGTAACATAATGTATATAACATGGGCAAAAAGTTGGAATTTAATTAGAGAAAAATCGGGTAATCGATAAATATCGAAAATTCGGTTTTCTACGTACACAACACATGGAACATTTTTGGCACATCATACGACACATATCTAGACACTTTTTACATATGTCATACATCTTAAAGTGTTCTAGAAAATTAAATTAAGGGCTAATTGGAATATAACATGTGTGTATTATTAAATGTGCACTATTTTACGATGCACATATATATTAAGAAAAATGACGATCTGCTCTGGCGACGATGCACCCCGGCGGCGCTAGCCGCCGCCTTAGCCGGTACCGCTTTCTTCCCACTTTTCTACCCGACCTCTTATCACATCACCCTCTCCATCCCTGTTTCGATCAACTTCCATCAAAAGTTCTTATTTTTTCAACCCGCATTGCCATCGTCATGACAGTCGCACCTTCTTTCGCAGCGGTTGTCACCAGATCAAGCGTAGTAAGCAATATTTCCATCACGCCGAAAACAGTTTCCCGGTATAAAGGAATCCCCATGATTTCTTTTCTAGATGCTGAGATTGATGCACTTGCTGAGCCTTGCAGGTATTCTTTGGTTGGTACTTTTTGGTATGGTCGGCCACCTCTGAAAATTATGCGTGATGTTTTTGAGAAAATTGGATTTCATTAGGATTTGTGCATTACATTGATTGATCAATCTCATATACTTTAAAATTTCCTCAATGAAGCTGATTATTTGAGGTGCTTTTATCGTCGTTCTTGGCATATCTCTGGGTGTCACATGAGGATAACCAAATGGACAGTTGATTTTAATCCTTCGGCGGACGTCCCCATTGTCCCGGTTTGGATTGCACTGCCGTCCTTGCCGATTCATATGCACCATCGTGCAGCCCTCTTTGAAGTGGTACGGCCGATTGGAACGCCATTGAAATTAGATGTTGCGACTGCGGATGGCCTAAGACCGTCAGTGGCTCGTGTCTGTGTTGAGGTTGACGTTTCTCAAGACTTGTCACAAAAAATATATTTACAGGCTAAGGGTAGGATGATCTTACAATCGATAGTTTATGAAGACCTACCTTTATTCTGCACTTCATGCCGCAGACTCGGTCATTCAACAAATGCATGCCCTCCAAAGGACAACAGCAACGTTCCCCACCCCCCGCCACCTCCCCCGCCACAGCCACACTCAACAAAGCAGCGCTGGACACCAGTCAAAAAGAAACTGTCATCACCTACTCTGCCAAACCCAGATGTATCTGTTGAAAATACTGATCAAGATGATCAGCCGGATATCGGAGTGATACCTCCTTCAGACACAACCCTACCTCATGCTACATCTGACCAGATTGTGGAGGAATTTTGTGATGCTGCGGATCAGCATCTACCCACCGAACTAAATCCAGTCGAAACGGGTCACTCATCAGATGCAGATTTGCCGATTGATGATCATGTTGATGATATACCTAATGTCCCTGAGGACGTAGCATGTCGAATGAAACTAATACCGCCTTCGCCAAATGAGGAGGTATTAATATCGCGTTTAGAATAACATGCTGCTGAGACCGAATTCATCCCAGTTGTCCCACAGCGTAAGTGAAGGGTGCGCAAAGATTTACCCCCTCTACCGCCATCCACGATCTTAACGCGAAGTGCGTCGCACATCGTACATGGAAGTAACTCCTCACTTACTCAATGAATGCAATCGTATGGAACATCTGAGGCATGCGTGCCTCGTTACCCAGATTAAAACAAATGATTCATGAACATCGTTTACACTTACTTGCTTTGCTCGAACCCAAACATGCACCTTCCCGTATACATGGATTTGCTTTACAGCTTGGTTTTTCACATTCTTATGCTTCACAATCGGAACGTATTTGGTTTTTCTGGCGGGATACTGAGCTTCGTTTGCTTGCTACTCAGGATCAAGAACAAGTGGTACATTTTACTTTCCAGTCAATTTCACTGCAATGGACCTTTGTATTATCGGTTGTGTATGCGAAACATACACCTCTCCAGCGTCGACCACTCTGGCATTCATTATGTGACTTTGCTGAATCATGTCAATTGCCCTTGATGGTGGGTGGTGATTTTAATACTTTTCGAACCGTCGAGGATCATAGCGGTCGCTCAACTCCGTCTTTAGTAGTATTACAAGACTTTAATGACTGTATTGAAATGTGCTCCCTAATGACGCCACTGCATCAAGACTCTAGATTTACTTGGGCAGACGGCAGAGGTCTTGGCCGGATACGTCGTAGATTGGACTGGATTTTTATAAATTCTGCTTTTCAGGATGTGTTTGCGGATATACAGTTGTCGCATTTGCCGAGGGTCACCTCCGATCACATGCCATTATTATTCTTATGTCGACAAAGTGTTTCACATGGCAAACGCTCATTTTGATTTTTGGACACCTGGCTACATCACTCAGACTTTCATTCTTATATGCAGCAGGCATGGTTATCATATCCCACTACTGGTGGCATGCATGGTTTCTATAAAAAATTGTTTTCATTCAAAAGAGATATCCAACGGTGGAATAAGCACATCTTCGGCAACATTTTCAGTAATCTGAAACATGCAGAGGCTCAACTTAATCATGCAGAGGCAGCCTGGGATGCGCATCCAACAGCGCAAACAAGAGAAGAATATCATCGATCCAAGGCCGAATATCTACGAGCGTCTACATCTGAATTATAATTCTGGAAACAAAAAGCCCGAATCAAATGGCTAAAGAAGGTGATGCTAATACATAGTACTTTCATTCCATTGTCAAAGGGAAGCACATCTGTGAATTCAGAACATTCGCAATGCAGAGGGCCAGCTTTTGACGAATCCGACTGACATCATGGCCGCAGCAGTCTCTTTTTATACGAATTTATTTGCTCAGGCACCAACGCAAAATCATTCTGCTATACTTTCGCACATTCCTAGACTGGTAACAAAATCTGACAATATTTGAAGTTAAGGAGGCAGTGTGGCACTTGGACCCTCACAGCGCAGCAGGTCCAGATGGGTTCCATAGTACGTTTTATCGTTCATGCTGGCCTATCATACACTCTGATGTTGTTAAGGCAGTGCAGGAGTTTTTTCTTGGTATCCCACAGCCGCCTGTCATGGCTAGTGTATTAATTACTTTGATACCCAAGACGCAATCCCCTCAGACGTTTAGTGATTTTCGACCTATCTGTCTTACAAATTTTCTGAGCAAAGTTTGTATCCGCATTATTGCCACGCGTTTGGGGATGCTTCTTCCGAAGTTAATCTCTCCAGAGCAAACAGGATTCCTTCCGGGACATGATATTTCAACTCAAGTTTTATTGGCAAGAGAAATGGTACACATGCTAGATAGCGGTTGGTCTCATTTATGCCTGAAATTGGATATGATGAAAGCATTTGATCGAGTATGTTGGGATTATCTAGAGCGTCTCCTGCGGCAGTTTGGTTTTTCAGATTTTTTCTCTCGTATTATCATCAACCATCTACGGGCTACTACGTTATCGGTTTTGATCAATGGAGAGCCATCACCTAAATTCCGCCCATACAGAGGTGTCAAACAGGGAGATCCTCTATCTCTATTGCTATTCATTTTGACATCGGAGGGTTTCAGCAGAGGGTTAAACTCATTGGTTGCGGCAGGCCATATACTGCCATTTCGTCTAGGCCGTATTCCTTTTGCAATAACCCACTTAGCTTATGCGGATGATCTCCTTATTTTCCTGCAGGAAACACAGCGTAATTTACGACGTTTCCACAAGTTCTTAACGGAGTATGAAACTGCTTCTGGTCAAAAGGTTAACTTCCAAAAAAGCAGTCTCATCCCGTCGGCACGCCTTACACCCCGACGGGTTCGGACCTTACAAGAAATATTGGGCATGCGACTCTCTTCTCTACCGTTTCGCTATCTTGGTTCCTATCTCCACAGAGGGATCAATCGATCCCGATTTTGTTCTACACTGCTACAGTATATTGATGATCGATTAAATGGTTAGCATTCTCGTCTCCTCTCATCAGCGGGTCGATTAGTATTACTGCGTTCAGTACTTTCTGCGCTCCCTCTCCATATCATTGCAGCAGGAGGATTGCCAAAGTCTGTCATTAAAATGATACACAGAAAGATGGCCACTTTTTATTGGGGCAACCGACATCATTGGGTGGCATGGTCGAAAATCACTCTGCCTGTTGAGGAAGGAGGCTTGGGACTACGGGATCTTAACATGCTGCAGGAGGCATATCACTGCAGAATTTGATGGCTATATCAGAAACATGACACTTTATGGAGTCGGTATATGCATGTCAAAATGGACGGCGAGGAGATTTTCGGCAAAGACTGCCGGATTCGCCGGTTTGGAAACTCATCTGTCGCATTCATGACACTTGTACTTCGCTAACGACAGGTACTGGTTCCCATCTTACATGGAAGCCAACGCCCTTGGGTGAATTCACTCTAAAATCAGCCTATGATGTTTGTCGGCCATCCAGGCCAACGCTACTCTCTGCTAAGTTCATTTGGTTCAAGCAACATTCGCCAACCATAAAAGTACTACTTTGGCGTTTATTTCACTCAGCACTGCCATTTGAAGATTACATTTGCCATTATTCTGCAGCACGCCCCACGCAATGCCCATTTTGCAAACAACACTTGGCAACGATTGATCATGTTTTCCTATATTGTCAGCCAATTAGTCTATTATGGAGTTTCTTTGCGGCGGAATTACACGGTGTCTACCTCACTACTCTGAATCTGCGCCAATACCTCTTATCCTGGTGGTACCACTCCTCCTATTCTTCCCTACTTGGGGTTTTAAAAATTGTTGTTCCGGGTATCCTAGTGCATAACATATGGCGCTCTTATGATAGTTTAGTGTATGGGGACACTGCATCTTTTTCTCTATCGGCACTACGAGCGGCTGTCCATTTTGACATTGATATGTGGATTCACACATTGCACGGCTCAAAGCTCGCAACAGGGCCACCTGCCTCTCTTGCATGGATTCTGTATGTTCGACCTCCCCGCTTAAAGTGGTAAGATGGCACACTCCTCCATCAGGTAGATTCAAACTCAATGTGGATGCAGCAGTTGGACGACAATATGCTGCAGGCGGCGTCATTATGCGTGATTCCGCCGGCACCTGTGTGCGCGCCTTATCATTTCGCTTACCACCTTACACACCGTTGATGGCCGAAATTCAGGCTACGCTCTTTGAATTACTGTACTTTCTTCCATTATATCGGACGCTTGTCATACAGACAGACTGCGCGCAAATGCTGCTGCGCCTACGTCAGACGCAGCCTATCTTTGGAAACTATCATCTCAGGCTCTTACACATGTTGATTAACCATCATCATTTGGAAATCACGCATATATACCGCGAGGCCAACATGGCGGCACATTACCTTGCTCAGTACGCAATGACATCACCGAGCACATGCTCCTTCACTAACAACAGTCTGCCACACATGGTACGCGCTTCAGTCACTTTAGACCTCACGTCAGCAACCTTGCGTACTCATTGAGCTCTATGTCTTCCATATGGATTGGCGCACTATAGTATCCTCTGCCTGTACTCATGTGAGTACAGGCAGACTCGGTATGTTTTCTTCGCTCCTTCATGGCATCTCATATCGTCTGCTGCCTACTGACGCAATGTTTATTCTCTTCTGCATGGACCACAACTCAATCTGGCTTGATGTTTCTCATTTCATCGGGTGAGTGTCAATACTATCAAGTCTTCCACACGGATTGGCATGCATTCGCCTTCGCTGCCTGTGCTTTGACAAGTACAGACAGACTCGGCAGTCTCGGATGCCTAGATGGACTCAACATTACTGCTGGCTACTCACACACATGAGGTTTATTTACATAATGAGGATGGCGCTAGGGATCTCTTTTGGCTTCAACATCACTTGATTCAAGTGTCTCATATGTGGCTTACTGTTTTTCTACTTTTTCATTGTAAAGCGACTCAACACTCCAAGAGTATAAATATGTACGCTTTTTCCTTCACCAAGGTTTTATCCACAAGGGTGGTTTTACTTGGCAAGGTTTTAATGCGGCATATCATATATTACTTGGATGTTGGAACTTCTCATTTCCATTGTACGTTATATTTTCTCCATGTACTAAGGTTTTCCTCCACCGTAAGTGAGGCATCAACATAATCAATAAATCGTTTTTCTTTCAAAAAAATGTGCACTATTTTACAAAGTTAGCAAAAATAAAATTCAGCACATGCCTAAACATGTTAATACACGCCTAACACACTTAATGGAGCCTATGTGGAGCCTTTTTTGGCATATTGATTAGTCAAGAATCAAGTTTACATGATTGGTGACTTGGAAAAAGAAGCTACAAAAGGTAATATTTTAAACTTTATCTCATTTGTAACATATGCTGAAAATTTCAGCATGTGCACTATATGGTGGCCGATTTGAATCTCTAAAATAGACATATTTTATGTCTTGAATTATGTGATTAATTGGAAGAAGAAATGGAAGTAATTTAAATAAGATACAAAGCCATAAAGTGTGATATCTTGAATATCACACATGCTGAAATTTTTCAGCATGTGTGGGAATGTATCTTGAACGTTTTTATGGCCTTATTATTGTCCAAATTTCATTTCCAAAATGATGAGAATATTTCCAACTAATTGGTGATTTATTTTAAAAGAAAAATCAATGAAAATTTGGAAGTTATTTGAATTATATCACTATGTAACACATGTTGAAATTTCAGCATGTTAACTACTTCATTATGGCCGATTTTTTGCCATTGTTTGGAGAAATATTATCTTGCTTGATTTGGATGATAATCTTATGAGTTATGGCAACTAATTTATGTTGATTTTGTCATGTGCTTTTAGTGAAATATTCAGATTTTCCAAGTCATCAAATGATGATAACATTCAACCAATCATGAAGTGCCAAGTAAGCAAAGGTTAAATGATCATCCAATGAGAAGGTGCAAAGTAAGCAAGATCATGTCACAATGATGCCATACATTCTCCCAAGGACTTAGAAGATAATTTTCAAGAGGGGGAGAGCACCTAAGGGGGACGGCCATAAGCATAAATGGAAAGGAGAAAAGCGAAACAAAAGACAAGAACAAGCATTTACAATCTTGAGATCAAAAACGCCAAGCACCTCTCTTCTTCTACATTCTCTTTCTTTCTTCTTCTTGAAAGCCTATTGTACTTATATTCCTATTCTTGAATAGGCTTGTAATATACCACCACATACTCTATATCTTTGTAAAAGATTGATCAAGGTGTGATCAATCTTCAATCTTGCTAGGTGGTGGTGTTCGTACGAATTGTATTCATCGTACAAGGTTTGTAAAGGGTTGGAGTTGGTGTGTAACTCCATCAACCCTGTGGTAAGGTGTACTTGCATGTGTGACTAGTGTGAACCAAGGAAGGTGTTCCTCGAAAACTGGAGTAGGTTGTTATAACCGAACCAGTATAAAATTCTCTGTGTCATTTACTTTCAGCATTTATATTTTTTTCTGCACTGTTTACTCTTTTTGTTTACGTTCGTAAAAATAGTAAACGATTTTCAAAAATTACGAAAATTTCCAGAAACATAGCCACACGTCTTAGAGTTAATTTGGCACAAGTTTCAACCATTTTGGATAAGTATAAGTCACTCAAACATCCAAAGTTCTGAGACTAGTGCAGTCTGATTTTCAGGCTTGCAAAGGTTGAGAGTTTGAGTGTATTTGACTAACTTTCCGAAAGACTTTTTCAAAACTGTTTCAACCCATTTAAATACAACATATAAGGGGTTAGTGGTTTGGATTTAAGAACAAATAGGAATAAAGTTTTCAAAACAGTCTACCGTTTCTGGTAGATTCGCGCAATCTAACCACCAACGATTTTTGAAGGGGTTAAAGGTTGAATTTAAGTCTGAAATTTTTAGAAGACACTCATAACATCTGAGACTAAGTTCTCTCAAAATTTTCAGAATTTTTGAAGACCTACAACCTAGTTTTAGAAACGTTTTAAAACTGGTCCTGAAAACAGAATTTGTTTTCAGAAGTTGAGTTGTTTGGTTTTAAACAAATTTTAAAAACCACACTTTCCGCACCAACTATTCAACCCCCCCCCCTTCTAGTGGTGCCTTGAAAATCCTATAAGTGGTATCAGAGCGCAGGAACACTCACTACAAAGGATCCAACGATTCAGTGAGATGGCAACCACAAATCTCAAAACCGAGCAAGAAGGTATGTCGAGCCAAAGGCCTCCTCTTTTTGATGGTGAGTCTTTCATTCAATGGAAACTAAGAATGAAGTTTTTTCTTATGGCAATAGATATTGATCTTTGGTCGATTATAGAAGATGGTCCTTTTGTTCCATCTAAGATATCCACTGTAGACGGAGTCACACTAGAAGTTGTTAAACCGAGACAAGAATATACAAGTGATGATAAAAAAACTTAGCATGAATGCTAGGGCTATGCAATTGCTCTTAAATGGATTAAGTAAGAGTGAGTCAAGTTATGTCTCAAACTGTTCTATTGCACAAGAAATGTGGAGGATACTAGAAATGAAACACAAAGGCATGAGTCAAGTAAAAGAGTCAAAGATAAACATGCTTATGTCCACACTTGAGTCGTTTAAACTATTGCCTAATGAATCTAGTGTTGATATGGATCTTCGTTTGACTAACATCTACAATTCTCTTGAGTCTCTTGGTGAAGCTTTTACCATGCAGGAAAAAGTACAGAAAGTCTTGCGAAGCCTTCCATCAGAGTGGGACCCTAAAGTAACCGCAATAGAAGAAAGCAAAGAAACAAACTCAATAAAGATGGAAGAGTTAATTGGATCACTTAAGGTGTATGAAAATAAACTCACCATACGGAAATCGGAATCATCTAAACAAGGTAAAACTATTGATTTTAAATTAAATGAATACGTCTCTACTTCTTCCGATCACGTAGATGATAGTGATTCTGAATCGGATAACGATAACCTAATTGTATTGGCTAAAGGCTTAAGAAAATTTATGAGAAGGCTATTTAGAAACAAAAATAAGGATACTACAACTAAAAGAAATAAAAACAAGTCAAATGATAAAGAAGTTAAATGTTATGACTGTGGCAAACTTGGACATTTATCATATGACTACCCCAATAAAGAAAAGCAAACAAATAAATACCCTGATAAGGAGCGGAACAAGAATAGACTCGTCTCAGAACCCAAGCAAAGGAAACGTGCTCTAAAGGCCTCCACCTGGAGTGATACATCGGATTCCGAGACTGAAACCGAAGAAGAGACTGCACAAGTATACTTTGTGTCCAAAGCATCTAATGAGGTATCATCTGATTTTGATTCTGACTCTGAGCCTTTTTGTGATGATCTTTTTAGTCAGTATTTAAAATTGCATAAATTCACTAAGACTCTCGCTAAGGAAAAGAAGCGATTAATTGAAGATACGAAACTGTTAGAATTTTCTAACGAGAATCTTGTCGCTCAATTAAATGATTCAAAGAAAGAGTCATCATGCATCATCACTGCATTAAAGATAGAAATTTCATCATTGACCACTCAAAATAACGAAATGAAATCCGAGATTTCAAATTTGAAATCAAGGAATATAGACCTAGAGAAAATGATAAAACAGTTTGATACGGGATCGAACATGCTGCATCGTATTATCTTATCACAAAAGCAAGACAGTGACAAAACGGGTTTGGGATACGTTGATACGAATGAAGTATCCACCAAACCAACTAAGTTTGTTGTGTCTAAGAAAGTAGACACCCCAAAGCCTCAAATGGCGTCTAAGATGACGCAAAAACCGGCTCTTCCATCAGCACTTCCCACTTCCTCTTCATATCATGCGAAATACAATTTTGTACCATATAGATATGAAAAGAAAAGAGTGGTGCATACACGGCATTCATTTCATCCACGCACTACGCACACACACACAAAGACGTATCAAAAACGTCCTTCATACAATGAGTATAAAGGAGTTCTTGGCAAAGGCCCAAAGTGCATTCACCACATGTCTACTATATCGCACCTTCATCTATATTCTTGCCATTTGCTAGACCTAGAAGAATCACCCAAGTATGGGTATCGAAAGGTACTTTTACCAAGAGGTGATTAACTAACTCGAAAGGACACAAAGTTAAAAGGGTATCTAAATCATTTTTGCACATTGCAGGGAGCCCACACATCAAAAGATACAACTATAAAGTGGTTCCTTGACAGTGGCTGCTCGAGGCACATGACGGGTGACCCGAGCTTGTTCACGAAATTAAAGAAGGTCACAAAAGGCGGATCCGTGACCTTTGGAGACAACAACGAAGGCAAGATCATCGGAAAAGGTACGATAGAAAATCCAAGCACTCTTCAAATCTACAATGTCTATTTGGTAAGCAACTTATCTTATAATCTTCTTAGCATTTCTCAATCTATTGACAATGGCTTTGATGTGTGCTTCACTCACCCTTACTGCAATATAATAAATAAAAATGGAGAAACCGTTTTAAAAGGAAAACGAGAAGGTAACATTTTTACGCTTTCTATGGATGATGTGGTAGACGCTAAAGTGAAGTGCTTTATGTCAAATGAACCCAATGTGAATTTATGGCATAGAAGTTTAGGACACATTGGTATTTCCACACTAGAAAAACTCCAACGAAACAATCTAGCACGAGGATTGCCTACACTTGATTTAGATAACTTTCAGTTGTGTGAATCTTGCATAAAAGGCAAACAAACACGTGAGTCACTTAAACCTAAGAATGAAATAAGCACGACTAGAGTCTTAGAACTACTACACATTGATTTGTTTGGTCCTAGTCGCACTACAAGCCTTGGTGGGTGCCACTATGCATGCGTGATTGTTGATGATTTTTCTCGTTATACTTGGACATTATTTCTTGCACATAAGGATGATAGTGCCATTGAAATTGCAAAATTAATCAAACAACTTGAAAACTAATACGGTGTCATTGTGAAAAAGATAACAAGTGATAGAGGCGGTGAATTTAAAAACAAAGATATGATTTCATTTTGCGAAGAAAAATGAATCAAGCATGAGTTTTCGCCACCTAGAACTCCACAATTAAATGGAGTAGTAGAAAGAAAGAATCGAACACTACAAGAAATTCCTAGGACTATGTTATGTGAAAATAAATTGCCTAGATTTCTGTGGGCGGAAGTCGTAAATTGTGCATGCTACATAGTAAATCACCTATCTATAAGAAAGAAAATAAACAAGACGCCTTATGAGATATTGAATGATCGCATGCCTAAGATTGACTATTTTCGTGTGTTTGGATGCAAATGTTTTTGTTTTGAATACAAAAGATAATTTAGATAAATTTGAATCTAAATCAATTGAATGCATCTTTGTTGGTTATTCTATAAATTCAAAAGCATATAGATGTTATGATCCTCTCACTAGACAAATCATAGAATCTATTCATGTGAAGTTTAATGAATTTGGTGAGATTGATAAAGATAACGAATATGATGATGACTTTGAATTGAAACCCGTGTTGAATGAAGATGATGGTACATTTGATACGCATGACACACTAGAAATGCATGATCACTTAGAAATGCATGATAACATAGAAAACAATCAACCAAGATGGCTTAGAGATCACCCACATGATCTCATCATAGGCGACATCACTCACAGCGTGCGACCACGTAGAAGAATTACTTCGGATGAAATAAATCAATTTCATGCTATGATTTCTAAAATTGAACCCAAAAATGTGCATGATGTTTTGAGTGATTCTTCTTGGATTGATGCTATGCATGATGAGCTTAATCAATTTGTTAGAAATGATGTATGGGATTTAGTGCCACGACCACAAGATAAGACCATAATAGGCACAAAGTGGGTGTTTAGGAATAAAATGAATGAAGAAGGAAAGGTCGTTAGGAATAAAGATAGACTTGTAGCACAAGGCTATAATCAAGAAGAAGGAATTGACTACGATGAAACATTTGCACCCGTAGCACGACTCTTACTTGCTATTGCTTGCATGAAAGATTTCAAATTGTATCAAATGGACGTAAAAAATGCATTCCTAAACGGATTTATACAAGAAGAGGTATACGTGAAGCAACCACCCGGTTTTGAAGATTTGAAACATCCCGATCACGTGTACAAACTAAAGAAGGCACTATACGGACTAAAGCAAGCACCGAGAGCATGGGATGATCGTTTTGCTACTTTCCTTTTAGAAAATGATTTTAAACGAGTTACTATAGATAGTACACTATTTTTGAAACAAGATAAAACGGATTTACTTATTATTCAAATATACGTTGATGACATTATTTTTGGTTCTACCTCACATAAACTTGTTGAAGATTTTGAAAATTGCATGAAATCCGAATTTGAAATGTCTATGGTTGGTGAACTTAACTATTTTATTGGCTTGCAGATTAAGCAAACTAGTAAAGGCATTAACATAAGTCAAGCTAAATATATAAATGACATAATTAAAAAGTTCAATTTTGAAAATTTGAAACCATCCCCCACCCCGATGAGTGTTACCACCAAATCGGATAAGGATGAACATGGTAAAGATTTTGACAATGCTTTATATCGGCCAATGATTGGTTCTTTGCTATATTTGACTGCTAGTAGGCCTGATATCATGTTCAGTGTATGCATGTGTTCACGTTTTCAGAGTCAACCTAAGGTGTCTCACTATCATGCAGTAAAAAGAATATTCTGTTATATTAAGCACACGCCCACCTTAGGAATTTGGTATGATAAAGATTCCGAATTTAACTTACATGCTTATACTGATGCAGATTACGGTGGCTGTAAAATAGATAGGAAGAGCACGAGTGGCACTTGCCAATTTATAGGAAACTCACTCATTTCATGGTTTTAAAAAAAGCAAGCAAGCGTTGCTTTGTCCACTACTGAGGCAGAGTACATAGCACTTAGCCTTTGCTGCACACAGTTGTTGTGGATAAAACAACAACTCTCGGACTTTGGAATTACCGTAAATAGAATTCCTATATATTGTGATAGTATGAGTGCCATTAATCTGTCTAAGAACCCCGTACTACACTCTAAGGCCAAGCATATAGAAGTACGCTATCACTTTCTTCGTGATCACGTAAATAATGGTGATATCGTCATAGATCACGTACGCACAGAAGCACAAGTAGCGGATATCTTTACAAAAGCCTTAAATCAAGCCACGTATGAATCTCTTCGTTCTAAATTAGGTATGATTTCAGCTGATATGATTTGACTTGATTTGATTTGATTCTCTTTCCTTATTTACAGGCATCTTTTGATTTACTTTCCAAAATAAAGGGGGAGAGAAAGCATGATTTAAAGGGGAGAGAGATACTGATTGCATAAATCAAGGGGGAGCGGTTTGAAATTTAAAAATACAAATTTTGAATTTTATGCATGATTGAAAGGGGAGCGATAGGATTTAAATCATGTGCATAAGTTATTTTGAAAATCATCAAAAGGGGGAGATTGTAGAGAAAAAGGGGTTTGAGTGATTTCAAAATATGTGATTTAAATGAGCATGACAAAAAAAACATGTGCATGATATAAACATGTGCATGATATAAACGTGTGCATGAGATATTGCTTATTACTTGCCTTATTTAGGTCATATATAATGTTGTTGTACTAACGAGCCATGAAGCGTTAAAGCTTACATCATATGGCAAACATTTATTGTGTTTATGCTATTTTCAGGTGCTACCATTAATGAACTAAACTAGTTCATTAAGTGAAGTATTTAGTTAATTAAACTAAGTAGTTCATGAAAGGAAGCTACATTTGGACAAGGCACAAAGGCAACAAGACTAAGGAAGGAAAGTCTCCTCCTCCCCATTTACTACATATGGCACGCCTACACATATATATAAATATATATATGTGTAGTGGACCGTGCACCTGCAGTAAACACCACTAGAGGGGGGTGAATATTGGTTAGCGGAAATTACACTACAACCCTTTGTTAAAATCCCCTTTGAAAACAAAATCTGAGACCACCTCAGATTCAGAACCTGTTTTTAAAAAATTCACAAATACATGTACACAACTCCAAAAATCGTGAAACTTTCCAGAATTGAGCTTTAATGTGTTAGAAAGACTCTGTCCAAAAATCAGATACAAATAAGATCGTTTGACCCTTCAAACAAATAAAAAAATTCAGATGGTCAAACATGACATAATTGGACAGAATGTTGCTGATTTTGCAAAATGTGTTTCTCTTTGAATACTTGACCAAAAATATTGATCTTTATATCAAAACACTCCTTAGAAAGTCTAGTTGATGTTTCCAAAAGGCCCTGACCTCAAAAAATTCTGGATAAATACAGAATTCAAGTTTTCTCAAAACTGGTCAGATTGCAGCTAGATTGGAGCAGTTATCTTGCAAAGACTGAAAGACTAACTTTCCTTTGCTCAAATCAAGTAATTCTTGTTGCAAATGAAAGATAACAGTCTGAAGTATAACTCCACCAAAAATAACGAATTTGAAAAAAGTTTAGCTATTTTTTTAAATTGTGAGAATTTGTGTGAAAACTGCAGTCAGAAACAGGCAAAAACAGAAATAAAGAAACAAGAGACGAACACCGAGGATTTATCCTGGTTCGGTCAATGTGACCTACTCCAGTCCCAAAGAACACCTTTCCTTGGATTTCACTATCAAATGAATGCCTTACAACAAGAGCCAAGCTTGATCCTTGGGTTATACAGCAACCCTATTCAAGACTTGGATAATCACCTCTATGCCACTCTTGGTTACAACACCTCTACCACCTATTGATGTAGCCTTATAAATTTGGCTAATCAATCATACAAATCCAACCCAAGAAGGTGTGTATAATGTAGCTGGACAACAAAAAAAATTGGAACACCTTAGCTACACAAAGTATGAACGAAAATATGAGAAGAGAATAGAAAGACAACAATCTTCAATTTTTCTTTCAAGTGTATGTCTTCTCTTCTTCACCTTGCCTCCTATTTATAGTGTGAATAGATGGCATATTCTCTTCAACTTTTAGACCATGTGATGGTTGAGAATTTTGAATTAAAGCACATCCAAAATCAGCTCCAACAACCTTGTCTCCGTTAACTTCAAATTTGAAATTTCAAGTTGACAACTTTTGCCAACTAGCTTGTTTTTGAATTGTCCACTTGCCCAAAAGTCATAAAATGAGTATACCACCTTCTCCACCTGTTTATGGACGTTTTTGATGTTGTATGTATGTATACCAACTCAAATTTTGTGAATAAAAAATAATGAATAAGTGTTGACAAGATTATGTCAACATATAACACCAAAATTCCTACTTTCTTCTACTTTACATATTGTGATGAATCTTGCACCAAGGACACCTTGTAATCTCTAAAAGATGATTATTAATATCCTCTTATAACATATATAAGAGGGTCTTCAAGAAAAAATAGAATGTGACATCTCAAATCGTCACATATCCAGCTATAGTCAATAATATCATCGGTTGAGAGAATAAGATATAAGATCACCATATAATCTTCAAAATAATAATAACACAGCTCCAGAATGAAGATAATAATATGCTCAAAAGATTCCTTGAGTGAAAATACCAAAAATACCCTTGGAGGTAAAATGACCAAAATACCCCTGGTGTGAGAAAACTCCAGAAATGCCCCCGATTGTCAGAAATAATCACAATGCCACCTTTGTCATGATAACCAAGATAATAATATGCACTTGAAATATTTTTCACCATATGATGTTCCTACAAAACTTAAAATACCAATTTTGCCTTTTTTGGTAAGTTGTAGAAACTTC
>AP025043.1:32525140-32611246 GCA_036186865.1 Eustoma russellianum | reverse complement strand
AAAATACCAATTTTGCCTTTTTTGGTAAGTTGTAGAAACTTCCAAGGCATGTTAGTCACAAGACAATAATAATCACCAAAAACACATAATAAGCATATAATGAGCATGTATAAATCATGTACAAATGAAAACAACCATTTTATCACATTTTAGAAAATTATTTCTAAAAACTCTAGACATCGATCGAAGTGCCTCAGCTTCATAGATCGATGTCTCACATAAAGGTTCAGATTTTGTCTCTGACCTACATTGATCGATCGAAGTGAGAGTTCGATGTATCTCAGGTTTAGAGATCGATGTCTCACAGAAAGGTCTTAAACTTTTCTGCCATACATAGATCGATCGATGTGAGAGATCTATGTACATAGATCAATCGATGTGCAACAACCTGAGAGTTCGATGTCAACTTGTTCAATTTTTTCAACTTTTAATCACATATAACACCATGTGTGACATTTTTAAGTATTCATCACTTAAAATCATGACTTTGAAAATTATCCAAACATATTTCTCAACATTCTCCCCCTTTTGGATGATTTTCAAAATAACCTAACATGATTTTAATGTCACAACTTATAACCAAAAGTTTAACCAGATGTTTAACCAAAAGTTTAACCAAATGTTTTCAACTATGTTTTCAACTTTTAAATAGTATGCCGCTCCCCCTCAACTCATACTCTCCTCTTTAACCTATGCTCCAAAATTAATACCATTACCAATTAAAACTTAGCATATGATTCATCATGACTTACCGACTAAAATCATGTTCTTATTCTATCTCCCCCTTTATTTTGCAAATCATGCAAAAGATAGAACTATGCAATGGTATCATAAGTCATCATGCCTAATTTGGCTCGTAAGTTTTCAAAAGTGGCTTGATTAAGGGGTTTGGTGAAGATGTCAGCGATTTGGTGATCAGTTCTTATATGGTTTATCACTATATCCTCATTTTGAACATGATCGCGAAGAAAGTGGTATCGCACCTCAATGTGTTTGGCCTTAGAATGAAGCACCGGATTCTGGGAAATATTGATTGCACTTGTGCTATTGCAGAAAATTGGAATCTTATTCATTTTAATGCCAAAATCACTAAGTTGCTGTTTAAGCCAAAGTATTTGGGTAGTACATAAACTCAAAGCAATATACTCGGCTTCAGTGGTAGAAAGAGCTACACTAGCTTGCTTTTTAGAAAACTAAGAAATCAAGTTGGTTCCTATGAATTGACATGTACCGCTAATGGATTTTCTATCTAACTTGCAACCACCATAATCAGCATCACTATATGCGTGTAATTCCAACTTAGCGTTTCTATCATACCATAGTCCTAAGTGAGGTGTATGTTTAAGATATTTAAAGATCTTTTTCACTGCATTGTAATGTGATACCTTAGGACAAGATTGAAACCTAGCACATATACACACACTAAACATGATATCAGGTCTTGATGCAGTTAAGTATAACAATGAGCCAATCATAGACCTATAATGTGTGTCATCAAAAGGTTTACCATTTTCATCCTTATCAAGTTTGGTACTAACACTCATAGGGGTAGTTGTAGGTTTCAACTCTTCAAAGACAAACTTCTTAATCATATCATTGACATACTTAAGTTGGCTAATGTGAATTCCTTGAGGGGTTTGTTTGATTTGAAGTCCTAAGAAATAATTCAACTCTCCTACCATTGACATTTCAAACTCTGACTTCATACATTCTTCGAAGTCTTTTACTAAAGTAGGGTTGGTTGAACCAAAGATTATATCATCTACGCATATTTGAACTATTAACAAATCATTACCTTTTCTTCTTAGGAATAATGTGTTGTCTATGGTTCCCCTTTGATAATTATTTGCAATAAGAAAGTTTGCAAATCTATCATACCAAGCTCTTGGAGCTTGTTTCAAACCATATAGAGCTTTCTTAAGCTTGTAAACATAGTTAGGATTCTTTGGATCTTCGAATCCAAGGGGTTGTTTGACAAACACCTCTTCTTGGATGTATCCATTTAAGAACGCACTCTTGACATCCATTTGGAAGAGCTTAATATTGCTCAGACTTGCAATTGCAAGTAATAATCTAATTGCTTCTAGTCGTGCAACGGGTGCAAAGGTTTCTTCATAATCTATTCCTTCTTGTTGATTATAACCTTGTGCGACTAGTCTAGCCTTATTCCATGTAATATTTCCTTGTTCATCCATTTTATTCCTAAAGACCCACTTAGTTCCTATGATAGACTTGTCTTCAGGTTTAGGTACTAAGTCCCACACGTTGTTCCTTGTGAATTGATTTGATTCCTCATGCATAGCATCTATCCATGATATGTCACCTAAGGCTTCCTTTACGTTCTTAGGTTCTAATTGTGAGATTAATCTATGTCCTTCAAGTTGACTTATATTTCTACGTGTTCTAACCCCAACACTTGGATCCCCAATGATTAGTTCTCTAGGGTGCCACCAATTCCTAGATTGACTAAGTTCACCCTCATCTTGTTCAAATGTTTCATTAGTGTGAACGTTATCATATGTAATTGGATCATTAGTTGTATCTTCCAATTGCAGAGTCTCTTGATTTATTTCATCTAAGGGTTTATGTATGTCTTGTTCAGGGGGAGTTGGTTCTAGATGATCAAGTATCGGCTCAAGTAATACATCATCATCAAACATATTTTCAACATTTATTTCTTGTTTATGTTGATGTTTATCACTAACTTCAAAGCATGCATTTTCATTGAATTTAACATGTATGGATTCAATTATTTTTCTAGATGCATGATTATAACACCTATATGCTCTTGAGTCAGTAGAATAACCAACAAATATGCATTCAATGGACTTTTGTTCAAACTTATCTAGATTATCCTTAGTGTTTAGCACAAAACATTTACATCCAAATACTTTAAGATAATCTATTTTAGGTTGTCTATTGTTTAGCAATTCATAAGGCGTTTTATTTAATTTCTTTCTAATAGTAAGCCTATTTATAATATAGCATGCACAACTAACAGCTTCAGCCCATAAATATTTAGGTAATTTATTTTCACACAGCATTATCCTAGCAACTTCTTGAATTGTTCTATTTTACGTTCAACAACTCCATTGAGTTGTGGTGTTCTAGGTGGTGAGAATTCATGTTTGATTCCATATGGTTCACAAAATTTGATTATGTCTTTGTTTTTAAATTCTCCACCTCTATCACTTCTAATCCTTTTAACATTTTCTTCATAAATGTTTTCAAGTTGCTTAATAAGGGTTTCGATTGCTAATGGAGCATCGTCTTTGTGTGTTAAGAACAATGTCCATGTGTAGCGTGAGTAATCATCTACTATGACACACACATAGTAGTGTCCACCTAGACTTCTTGTTCTACTTGGACCAAATAAGTCTAAGTGAAGCAATTCTAGTACATGACTAGTACTCACTTCATGTTTCGGTTTTAAGGTTTCTTTAATGTGTTTTCCTTAATACATATTTCACACATTTGAAAATTATCTAAGTCTAACTTAGGCATTCCTCTAATTAAATTCTTCTTAGACAATTTCTTAATAGTTGAAATTCCTATATGGCCTAATCTTCTATGCCATAAATTTACATCTAAGTCATGTGATATTAGACACTTAACCTTAGCATCTAACATGTTATCTAAGGTAAGAGTATAAATATTTCCATCTCTATTTCCTTTTAAAACCGTTTCTCCTTTTTCATTTATTATATCACAAGAATTGGAAAGAAAGGAGACATTATAACCACAATCTATAAGTTGAGAAATACTAAATAAATTATAATATAGATTGCTTACTAATAATACATTTCGTATTTGAAATGTGTTAGGGTCCCCAATTGTTCCTTTTCCAACAAGTTTTCCTTTGTTGTTGTCACCGAATGTTACTTTTCCTCCATTCTTGTTATGTTTCAATTCGATGAATAGTTTGGGGTTCCCCGTCATATGACTCGAACATCCACTATCTTAAAACCATTTGGTTTTTAGATTCTTTGACTTTGCCTCCTTCTTGCATTCCTTGCGTTTTTCCTCGTTGGATACGAAGCAGACTTGAGCTTCCTCAGTTTCGAATTCTGAGTCGGATGAGTCGCTCCATGTGCTCACATTCATTGCTCGTTTCCCTTTTCTTGCCTTAGACTCATTTGTCTTTATCGTTTGAGTCTCCTTGTCCTTGGCTTGTTTATTATTGTTGCTGTTATTATTATTTTTCTTCGTGCGTCAGTCGTATGAAATATGTCCTTTTTGACCGCATTCATAACACTTTAATTCTTTATTATACCATTTGTTTATGTTATTCTTCCAAGGTTGAGAAGAAGAAGAAGAAGAATTATGTTGTCTATTCCTATTTGGACGTTTGAAAAATTTTCTTAGTTTTCTAGCTATCAATATCAAGTCATCGTCTAATTCGGTATCACTATTATTATCATCGTTACTAGCATGTGTTTCGATTGTTTTGAAAGCTATTGACTTACTGGATGACTTAGACGATTCAGACTTTCGTTGGTTTAATTTAATCTCGTAAACTTTAAGAGACCCGATCAATTCATCCATCTTAGTGATTGACTTTGTCTCCTCGATTGCGGTCACCTTTGGATCTCATTCAGCAGGGAGGCTTCGTAACACCTTTTGAACCTTTTCACTGTTCGAAAATGACTTCCCTAAAGCTTCAAGGGCATTGAAAATATTAGTAATCCTCAAATCCATAGATGTTATGGATTCGTTTGGCAACATTTTGAAAGTCTCTAATTCAGTCACAAGCATGTTTATTTTTGACTCTTTAACACCACTAGTACCTTCATGCTTTAATACAAGTGATTTCCACATGTCGTGTGCGCTTGTGCAATTTGACACATATCCTGCTTCAGAAGTTGTAAGTCCAGTTAAAAGTAATTGCATGGCTTTAGCATTCATGGATATTTTCTTTTTATCATCCGATGACCATTCACTTTGCTATTTTTCAACCTCTTGATTTACTCCACTAACTTGTATAACTTTCGTTGGAATGTACGGTCCATCTTCAACTATAGACCATAAATCGATATCTATAGCCATTAAGAATAGCCTCATTCTTAGTTTCCAATAAACAAAATTATTGCCATCAAAAAGAGGAGGGCGTTGTATAGACATACCTTCCAACTCACCTTTGTCAGAAACAATAGCCATAGTATGTACCTTGGATTTGAGACAAGAAGTATATAATGAATCGTTGTTTCTTGGCCTTGTATTGTTCATATGGTGTTGAATCTTGCTTCTTTTGAGTGGTATTGGTCTGGCTCTGATACCAAATGTTGGACCGTGCACCTGCAATAAACACCACTAGAGGGAGGTGAATAATGGTTAGCGGAAATTACACTACAACCCTTTGTTAAAATCCCCTTTGAAAACAGAGTCTGAGACCACCTCAGATTCAGAACCTGTTTTTAAAAAATTCACAAATAAATGTACACAACTCCAAAAATCGTGAAACTTTCCAGAATTGAGCTTTAATGTGTTAGAAAGAATTTATCCAAAAATCAGATACAAATAAGATCGTTTGACTCTTCAAACAAATAAAAAAATTCAGATGGTCAAACAGGACAGAATTGGACAGAATGTTGCTGATTTTGCAAAACGTGTTTCTCTTTGAATACTTGACCAAAAAGATTTATATTTATATCAAAACACTCCTTAGAAAGTCTAGTTGATGTTTCCAAAAGGCCCTGACAAACAATTCTGGATAAATACAGAATTCAAGTTTTCTCAAAACTGGTCAGATTGCAGCTAGATTGGAGCAGTTATCTTTCAAAGACTGAAAGGCTAACTTTCCCTTGCTCAAATCAAGTGATTCTTGTTGCAAATGAAAGATAACAGTCTGAAGTATAAATCCACCAAAAATCACGAATTTGGAAAATGTTTAGCTATTTTTTTAAATTGTGAGAAGTTGTGTGAAAACTGCAGTCAGAAACGGACAAAAACAGAAATAAAGAAACAAGAGAAGAACACCGAGGATTTATCCTGGTTTGGTCAATATGACCTACTCCAGTCCCAAGGAACACCTTTCCTTAGATTTCACTATCAAATGAACACATTACAACAAGAGCCAGGCTTGATCCTTGGGTTATACACCAACCCTATTTAAGACTTGGATAATCACCTCTATGCAACTCTTGGTTACAACACCTCTACCACCTATTGATGTAGCCTTATAAATTTGGCTAATCAATCATACAAATCCAACCCAAGAAGGTGTGTATAATGTAGCTGGACAACAAAAAAAATTGGAACACCTTAGCTACATAAAGTATGAACGAAAATATGAGAAGAGAATAGAAAGACAACAATCTTCAATTTTGCTTTCAAGTGTATGTCTTCTCTTCTTCACCTTGCCTCCTATTTATAGTGTGAATAGATGGCATATTCTCTTCAACTTTTAGACCATGTGATGGTTGAGAATTTTGAATTAAAGCACATCCAAAATCAGCTCCAACAACCTTGTCTCCGTTAACTTCAAATTTGAAATTTCAAGTTGGCAACTTTTGCCAACTAGCTTGTTTTTGAATTGTCCACTTGCCCAAAAGTCATAAAATGAGTATACCACCTTCTCCACCTGTTTATGGACTTTTTTGATGTTGTATGTATGTATACCAACTCAAATTTTGTGAATAAAAAATAATGAATAAGTGTTGACAAGATTATGTCAACATATAACACCAAAATTCCTACTTTCTTCTCCTTTACATATTGTGATGAATCTTACACCAAGGACACCTTGTAATCTCTAAAAGATGATGATTAATATCCTCTTATAACATATATAAGAGGGTCTTCAAGAAAAAATAGAATGTGACATCTCAAATCGTCACATATCCAGCTATAGTCAATAATATCATCGGTTGAGAGAATAAGATATAAGATCACCATATAATCTTCAAAATAATAATTACACAGCTCCAGAATGAAGATAATAATATGCTCAAGAGATGCCTTGAGTGAAAATACCAAAAATACCCTTGGAGGTAAAATGACCAAAATACCCCTGGTGTCTCTGACATCGATCGATCGAAGTGCCTCTGCTTCATAGATCGATGTCTCACATAAAGGTTCAGGTTTTGTCTCTGACCTACATCGATCGATCGAAGTGAGAGTTTGATTTACATCGATCGATCGATGTGTCTCAGGTTTAGAGATCGATGTCTCACAGAAAGGTCTTAAACTTTTCTGCCATACATAGATCGATCGATGTGAGAGATCTATGTACATAGATCAATCGATGTGCAACAACCTGAGAGTTCGATGTCAACTTGTTCATCTTTTTCAACTTTTAATCACATATAACACCATGTGTGATATTTTTAAGTATTCATCACTTAAAATCATGACTTTGAAAATTATCCAAACATATTTCTCAACATTCTCCCCCTTTTGGATGATTTTCAAAATAACCTAACATGATTTTAATGTCACAATTTATAACCAAAAGTTTAACCAAAAGTTTAACCAAATGTTTTCAACTATGTTTTCAACTTTTAAATAGTATGCCGCTCCCCCTCAAGTCATACTCTCCTCCTTAACCTATGCTCCAAAATTTATACCATTACAAATTAAAACTTAGCATATGATTCATCATGACTTACCAACTAAAATCATGTTCTTATACATCATTGGTTGGCCGCGTACACTTAGCAATTTTTTGCCAACTAGCTTCTTTTTGGTTGGTCCACTTATCAACAAGTCATAAAATGAATAATATATCACCTCCACCTGAATATGGATGTTTTTGAACATATATACAAGTATATCAACTCAGATTTTGAAGAAGAAATCACTAAATGATAATTGACAAGACTATGTCAACATGTAACACCAAAATTCCCATAATTTCTTCTTGTATGTTGTGATCATTTCCACACCTTTAACACCATTAAATTCTCTGCAAATTGATGATAAAAATACTCCAATAATATATAGAAGAGAGTCTTCAAGAAAGAAATAGAATGTGACATCACAACTCGTCACATATCCCGCTATAGTCAATAATATCATCATGTGAGAAAAATAATATAAAACCACCTTATAATCTTCAAAGTAATCATAACACAACTCTAGAATGAAGATAAGAATATACTCAAGAGATCTCTTGAGTGAAAATAACAAAAATGCCCTCAGGGGTAAAATGACCAAAATGCCCATGGTGAAAGAAGCTCCAGAAATGACCCTGATGGTCAGAAATAAATATAATACCACCTTTCTCATAATAAATAAGATGAGAATATGTCCTTGAAGTATTTCCACCATATCATGTTCCTACAAAACTCAAAATACCAATTTTGCCCTTTCTGGTAAGTTGTAGAAACTTTCAAGGTACATTAGTCACAAGACATTTATATTTATCAAAATCACATAATAAAAACATAATGAACATATATAAAACATGTACAAATGAAAACAATCACTTTATCACATTTTAGAAAAATATTTCTAAAACCTCTAGACATCGATCGATCGAAGTGCCTCAACTTCAAAGATCGATGTCTCATAGTAGTTTCAGAATTTGTCTCTGACCTACATCGATCGATCGAAGTGAGGGTTCGATGTATACATCGATCGATCAATGTGTCTCAGGTTTAGAGATCGACATCTCAAAGTAAGGTCTTGAAATTTCACTGCCTTACATAGATCGATCGATGTGAGGGATCGAAGTGCAACAACCTGAGAGATTGATGTCAACTTTTTCAACTTTAAATCACATATAACACCATGTGTGACATTTGTATGCATTCACCACTTAAAATCATGACTTTTAAAATTATTCAAACATATTTTTCAACACAGCATGCGGTTCAGATTCAGATCCGGGTTAGCCATTTCCGGGTCAGCCGACCCGCTGACCTGGAAAATATTTTAATTTTTAATTTTTTAATTAATTTTTTTCTTTATTTCCTTAAATTCTAATTCTTTTCTAAACTCAATAAAATATTCATTTTAACTCCAAATTGACCCAAATCATTTGACTCCGTTTAACGCGACGTAGCATGCTGGAACCATCAATGGAGCGCCTAACTTGCACGCCCGTCAGGGGCCACGCGTGGGCCTCACCTGCCACCCCTGAAACACGCACGTGAGCTACATGCACCGCCTTCCAGCTGGTTTTTTCAACTTCCAGATTAATTCCCACCTAATTTCCGAGCTATATGACCTATTTCTAAGGCTATTCATGCAATTCTCATCCAATCGCATAAAATTCGAGTCTTTTTAATGAATTTCAAATTGCACGCAAAACACCATTACACACACATATTTTTGCATATACCATCATCATATAAAACATGCATACGAAGGCATAAAAAATAACACATAGACAATTTATTGCAAGTACGGCCCAACACACAAAGTGCGGACAATCCGAGAAGATGGAAAGCTAACCTACCTCGTTTGGCGACTAATTTGTTACTCGTGCTTCTCTTCCTACCTCGGCTAACCTTGGCCTTGTGGTGGCTTGAATATATCTATATATATATATATTTTTTCCTTTTTCTTTTTCTTTAAGGCGGCAGAAAAAGGGTGGGGGGATTTTGGTGAAAGCTTTTCTTTTTTTCCTTTAGGGGGGTGCAGGCGACAGCAAGAAAAAGGAGAGGGAATGGGGTGCTGCAAGGGGGCGGCAGAAGGGACCAACAACAGGGGAAATTTTGGGGTTGGTGTTGTGTGTGTAATTTGTTTGTTTAGGGTAGTATATATAGGTGATTATAGGATAGATAATTTAGGTTTTTCTTTTTCCTAGTACACTTTGGTTTCATACAATTGCATATGATAATGTCTATCCTAAGTTGGTGTTTGCTAGTTCAACTCTAAATTGTTTTTGATAGTTATCAATTTTTTATTTGGTAATTTCCTTTTCCTAAAAAAATCATACATAACAATAATAGTCCGATGGCATGCAAAGTTTGTGAAGGAGATGAAATTGAGGGTAATATACAAGGATAATAATGTAATTTTATAAAGTCAAACTAGCTTTTGGTTTTAGGTGCTTATAAGCAATAAGCTACTGGGGATAAACATATTTACCATTTCTGAGTTATGCTTTGGAAATTTGTCAGTGGCATACACGGAGGATTCTTTTCAGCAATTTTATAGTACACAAGTTGCGGAATATACTGCGGGCATTGCAGAACAGAAGTTAAACAAAGGGAAACTCCATATAATTGGCTATGTAGGATTTCGTAGCATGAAAGAGGAAAAGTTAGGAAAAAGTAGCATTATGTTTTGATAACATTACTCGAGAAGTAAAATAGAGGAAAATAAGTTTTAACTTCTTTTTGTTGGCAAGGGTAAGTACTTAGTCACTTAAGATTATTTGAAAAAATAAAGTACAACTAGTTATATAAGATTGTTTACAACCGAATATGTAGAAGATGAATGATAATTACATACATTTTCTTTTTGATAAATGCACAAATTTGTCGTTTTTATATTATTGATTTGATCTCATCATTCATTATTTGTTATTGATTAAATAAAAAGATACGTATTTATAAAAAAATATGTATTTATCGTTGGCCTAGGAGGAATCAAGATTGAAACAAGAAAATTAGTTGGCACAATTTTGACAATATTAATATTTTTTTTGCTTCATATCGTTTGTTAGTTTTGAACCGTTAAATTATGCATATGATAATAGCTACGAACTGATTGAGCTAATACTTGTGAGATATGCAAAATGAGTATAGTGAAGCTCAAGAAGAAAAAACCCATTATAAACTAAGAAACGGTTACATATAATCCACTTATTCAGAAGTAGCTATTATCCTATAACCTAAAAACTAAAAAGATACAATAACATTATTTTGTTCCATTACATTAGATATGTCAGCATTGCCCTAACTATTTACATATAACTGTTTTCCTTCAAAATTATTAAATCAAATTCAAAAATTTTATTTCGTATGATAATTATGCGTGGATTTTTCATTTTATAACAAAAGAATATATACAAAAGAAACAAGAAAAGAATAAAAAATGCTTCGTGCCTTCACTGATTTTTTAATGTCTACCTGGCGGTCGCTCCTGCCAACCTTGCGTGTGGAACTTACGTTATATACGTGAATGACTTGGCCTGGTTGGTTAAGGCCTTTGAAAATCAATACTTTAAATCTTCATATCTATACATACTTACATATATATATATATATATATATATATATATATATATATATATATATATATATATATATATATATAAACGTGCGATCTTCTTTCTGTCAAGGCAACCGCCGGCGCTAGCCCTAACTGAGTCCAAAAAAACGACGTGGCGGCGGCTGGGCGATTGACAATCCCAATGGCTTGATGCGCCAATCATTGCTTCAGCATTCGATTTCATTTTCAATTCAATAGCATATTTCTTCAACAACATATTCTTCATTTGCAATTTCGTTTTGTCTTTTGACTGCGATCGTCTGAAATTTGTGGTTTGTACGACTTATGGAATCACCGACATTGGCAAACATTCAACCGCGGAAATCATATGTAGATATCGTTGCTCCGAAGGTTATCCCGCTGCTCCCAATCACTCCCACAGTTTAAAAGTACAAAGCGTTCCATCTATTGCTTTTTCGGATGATGAGGTACAGCAGTTCTCTTTACCATATTAATTCTCTCTTATTGGTTCTTTTTGGAATGGACGTCCCAATATGAAGCAACTAAATTCATGGTTTGAACATATTAGATTTAAGATTATGCCAAAACTAGGACTTCTGGATGACCAGTATATTCTTATTACTTTTACAAACCAAGATCATTACCAACGATGCTTTTTACGTAGAACGTGGACTCTGAATGGCTTTCATATGCGGGTAACGAAGTGGGCTCCTGAATTTGATCCGAAATTTGGCAATCCTATCGTCCCCATATGGGTTTCCGTTCGTGGCTTACCACTGTTTTTACACAATAAAACAGCCCTTTGGGACATGGCTCATATGATAGGCACACCTCTTAGAATCGATTATGCCACTCTGCAAGGTCTTCGTCCTTCGGTTATATGTTTGTTTGTTGAGGTTGATATTTCTAAAGTTCTTCCTGCAAAGCTTCATATACAAGGCGGAGATTATGAATTTCACCCTACAGTTGAATACGAGGATGTCACCTTCTTTTGCACTGATTGCCGAATCTTGGGACATGATCATAAAACTTGTGGGTAGCCACCTCCAGACCCTCCACAAATTCTAGTTGGTAGTCGTCCAGCAGGGCACTGCCATCGGGTGGATGCACAAAAGCTGTGGACACTGAAGAAAGATGTTGTCCCTCAGCAGCCTCTGCATCTCTTATCTCAGCAATCAAAAAATATTCCTTCACAGACAATAGCTCCACTAACGCCTTTAGATATAGCCTCACAACTCACTCCTGCACATGCAACGAATAATAACAAACAGGGTGCCGGGAAGTCCTCAGTTTCGCAGCTCCCAGAACTACAGCCACTACAGCCTATTTTTATCTCTGAGATACAGGACATCTCCAAATTGGGCAGTCCTCATGAGACTCAGGATGTTGAGCTGGAATACACTCCGGACGGCTCAACCGATGGTTTGAAATATTTGGCGGAGACTTACATATCTTCCACCGTGGATTCACCTGCAAATACTTTGCCAGCAGCTATATGAGAGCCAACCCCTATTGAGATGGCGAGTTTGGAGGGGGACTTTTCACATGCTGAGTATCCTACATGTTTGCAGAGTGCGCCCAGAATTTCAGTGATGTCTTTTTGTCCAGGAGGGTTATCTAAAGCTGGACCAGTTCATCCTAATTGTCGAAATGCATGGGACCCGACTCATGCGTGCGATGATTATTGCTATAATATTGATGATTATTGATTTGGGTGGTCATGGATTATTGCTATAATATTGATGATTAATGGTATAATATTGATGATTATTGATTATTGTTCAGGTCGTAATGGGTCCCATGCATTTCGACAATTAGGATGATTATTGATTTGGAAGTCCAGTATGATGATTATTGATTTGGGTGGTCATGGATTAGGCCGTGTTTGGCGTCGGCTAGACTGGGGTTTTTGTAATGTTGCTTTTTACGACCTATTTCCACATGTCAAGGTCACTCACTTAAGTCGTGTCACATCCGATCACTGTCCTCTACTACTTAAGCGCCATTCTCAAGTAGCTGCTACACCATGCCAATTTTGATTTCTTTCAATATGGACTTCCCACTCTCAATTTCTCTCTTATGTTAAACAAAAACGGGACACCTATCCCACTACCGGAGGCATGAATTCTTTTTGCGCCAAACTTCGACTGCTAAAGCGGGATCTCTCACTCTGGAATAAGGAAATATTTGGCAACATATTCCAGAAGGTTGAATACACGGAACACCTTGTACAGCAGGATGAGATAGCGTATGATACTAGTCCCAGCGATGATACTCACCAAGCCTATCACGAGGCGCAAGCAGCCTACCACCAAGCTTACGCTCAAGAAACTTCCTACTGGCAGCAAAAGGCATGAGTGAAATGGTTGAAGGAAGGAGAGGCAAACACTGCTTATTATCATGTTGTGGTTCGTGATCGTCACCGGCGGCAATATATCCACCAAGTTACCCAAGAGGACGGCACATTGTGACATACACAACCTGAAATGTAGCAGGATGTTGTTGACTTTTATATGAGTATGTTTACTGCTTATCACACGCTGGATCGTCTGGATTTACTTAATGATGTACCTCATATACTTAATCAGTCTGATAATGCTTATCTCAATTGCTATGCCCACTGAGGAGGAGGTTCATGCTGCGGTTTGGGAATTAGATCCCCAAAGTGCAGCGGGACCAGGTGGTTATAATGGATGTTTCTATCGAACATGTTGGGGAATTATACATACAGATGTTTACAAGGTTGTTCAAGAATTTTTCAATGGATTTCCACTTCCAAATTCTGTCGCTCATACACTGATTGTTCTTCTTCCAAAGAGTTCCTCTCCAGCATCTTTCACTGATTATAAACCCATTGCCTTGTGTACTTTTTTGAGCAAGATTCAGACTCGTATACTGGCCACAAGGATGAGTCGGATATTGCCTTTAATTATTTTTTCTGAGCAGGCAGGATTCCAAAAAGGTAAACGCATATCTGAACATGTGTTGCTTGCCAATGAAATGATCCACTGGCTTGATTACTCTCCGCAATTATCAAATTGTGTTATTAAACTAGACCTTGCTAAAGCATTCGATCCAGTCAGTTGGCATTTCTTAGAACTAGTTCTTACCCGATTTGGATTCTCATATTTCTTTATCAAGCTATTACTTAACCATCTCCGCAGCACATATTTATCGATTTTAATTAATAGTGTACCAAGTGTTTTCTTTCAGCCATCTTGTGGGGTGAAGCTAGGAGATCCGCTATCTCCATTGCTCTTTATAGTAGTGGTCGAAGTATTGACACGGGCATTTTAATGTCACATTGACCAGCATACATTCGGCTGTTCCCTCTCGGTTGGATTCTTCTAGTTATATCACATTTGTCTTATGCGGATGACTTTTTTCTTTTTGTTGCGGCCAATACTCAAAACTTGAGACACATAAAGGCTCTCTTTACGGATTATGAGAGTACCTCTGGTCAAGCAATCAATTATCATAAAAGTAGTGTGATCTTCTCTTCGGCTATTTTTGGCGCTAGACGACGTAAATCGCTATCTTGTTTACACGTGTGACAATCTTCTCTGCCATTGAAATACTTGGGATCCTCTTTGCATAAAGGCATTACACGGACACAACATTATGTGGACCTCCTCTCGCATGTTGACAGACGCCTTGGCAGTTGGCAACAAAAACTCTTAGGGACAGCAAGCAGAATTATACTTATTAAATTTGTATTGCCTTCTCTTCCGCTGCATATTATGGATGGAGCACAACTGCCTTGTGGGGTTGTTTGGGCCCTCGAGACCCGTTTCGCCAATTTCTTTTGGGGCCCGGGTCGCCATCATTGGGTTACATGGCCATGACTTACTTTACCTACACATGAAGGGGGTTTGGGCATTCGTGACTTGACTGCTGTACAACTTGCTTTCTCCAGCAAAAGTTGGCACTCCTTTCACTATAGTGATTCATTATGGGGGGAGATATATGTGAGCTCGTTATGGAACACGCCCTGAATTTCGGTCACGCCTGTCATACCCCGTAAATCCTAAGTTGTCATTTAATAATTTGGAAATCACTTAAATTATAAATTTAAGTTGAATGTATAGGTTTATGGGGGCTAGTTAAATAAATTGTAGGTGAACAAATAATTAAAAGGGATGGAATTAGGAAATTAGGCCTAAAATACCAAAATTACCCCTCCCACTTAAATGACGAGGGAGTTACGCCAAATAGCATAACTCCCCCATCAAAGCGTCGTTTATAGAGCCAAGAAGGGGGGAAAGTCGACAAGGAGGGGAAGGGGAAAGGAGAGGGAAGAAAAGAAGAGGAAGAGAAAGGAAGAAGAAGAGGTGATTACGATCAACCCTAGGGCTACGCTGTTCAAGAACTCAATTCGAATACCGTAAGAACCCTTAGATTCGAAGGCAAGTAACTTTTCTATATGTTTTATACAATTTTGATTCTTAGGCCCTATCTTCTACAAAGAGAAAATTGAATCGCACATTGGTATCTTCCTTAGTGATATGTTAATTACGTGTTTATGTGTTGTATTACGTGTTACTGCAAATAAAGATCTCATCTTTGGGCCAAGTCTTGAGTAATTGTGTGACCAATTTGGTTTGCAAAAATAATGCCCTAAAGTTTTTATTTTTCTTCGTGAATAATGCTTGTTTTATAGATTTGTATAGTTATGTTGTTATGGTTGATGGGAAATGATGGATGGTTGTGAGATGTGATGAGTGTGATGAGATTTGAGGGTTGATTTGGGGTGTGAAGTGAGGATCATGAGATGTGTGAGAGGGAGTGATTTGGAGGAAGGTTAGAGATCAAATTGTAGTTGGGTTTAGATTGGAAAGTGATGTGGTGAAGAGTTGCATAGGCTGGAATCATGTTTTAGGATTGATGTTAGGTGTTTTATAGGCTTAGAATGAAAGTGGATGAAGGTTGGGCCGAATTTAGGGTGAAACCTGGAGAAAATTTGCAAAAACAGGGACTTGGATCGATTACACAGGTACATCGATCGATCCAAGTGGCCCTGGGAGATGTTCAAAACGTTTCTGGAGGACTTTAGTCGATTGATTGAGGGACATCGATCGATCGATGTCCAGGAGACTGAACATCGATCGATCAGATGAAGCCCTGTCTTGGGGTAATTAGGATTAAAAATTTCTGGAGGACATCCACCCCTTAGAAATAAGACATCGATCGATCGAAGTCCGGAGGGTGAAAAGTCGAAATGTTTCTGGAGGACATCGATCTCTCAGCATTAAGACATCGATCGATCGAAGTCCTTGAGACAAGACATCGATCAATCGATATGGTTAGTTTTGTAAGTTTTGATCCTTTATTCATACAGGTGTTAGGAATGAACGTTAAGCGGTTTAAGGATTCTCTCGAGTGGTATTGGGCAATTAGTGAACGTTGTGAAGGTTGTTTCTAAGGTTGAGGGCATTGTTCTCGAGGTGTAGAGTTGTGTTCGCATTTAGAAAGTATATGACTACGAGGCATGAACATATGCTTCATGACATGAGCATTTGACATTCGACATACGTTTGTTTTGTGAAAAGGTTACAAGTGTTACAAGAGAATCTAAAGTTTGTTAAAGACAAGCTATAGCTGCGTTGCATCATAGGGTATAAAAGTCACGTCTGCATTAGCAGGGTATAAAAGAGTGACCTGTGGATCAATTGCAGGGTATAAAGTTATGTTATGGGGTTGTGGACCTATCAGCATGGGGTATAAAGTATACGTTATGGGGACGTGGACCTATCAGCACGGGGTATAAAGTTATGTTTGCTGTGGACTGATCACCCACAGGGTATAAAGTACTGCTTCGTGAAGAATAAGACGAGAAGTGTTTTGAAAGTTTGTGAAATAAGTGTGAGTTGCAAGGAATGTTTTAGTCTTTATATGTTGACGTAATTGTGTTTAATCTAGTTTTTGCTGTTTTCCCATTTATGTTAAATACATGACTTGCGTGATCTTGATAAATGATTATAAAGATGTATTTGTTAACCCGAGCACCTTATTTTGGGCATTGTCTATATAAGAACTTTGGTGACTCCTCATGTGTGGTTCCTTAAGATGTATAGACGAGTTACTTGCTAGCGTTGTTTCGCTAAGAACAATTATTTCATCCTTTTTCAGGTGAAACTGAATACGAGATGATATTCGTAGAGGACGACGGCGAGTGGGCTCATTGGGATGATAGATGTTGAATGAGAAAGTAGAATGATTTTAATTGGTAGCTATTAGTTAACTCACTTGTGGATGGTCGGAACTAGTTATGTAATCAGACATATTTTTATTCTGCTATATTTTAATTTGGAGTATTAATGTTATTGAGGTTTTAAATTATCACGATGTTTCCGCTGATTCATATCACGTCATAAGTGATGTATGTTAGATTCGATTGACGCTTCGTGGTTCTCGTAGTAGGCTATAGCGGGTGCACCGGTACCGATGACGGCATCGGGCTGGGGCGTTACATGTGGTATCAGAGACCTAGGCTTCGGATCTATCTCGGAAACTTAAGTTAATGATCTTTTAGCCAACTGAAATGCAAACTCCCTTTAAGTTTGGTCATTAAGTCTAAGTACTGGTATGCTAGAAACTAAGTGTGATCAGGGTTGGGGTGTGTGCGAGCGCGTTAATCTACATAGTAATGTACTGTTTCCACATCTCACCCAATTTTATGTATGCTACCTTAGCAACATTCGGTGTTTATTAACGTCTAACGAAACATTGATCTTTCAGCAAGAATGCCTCCAAGGAGAAATAACATCGGAAACCCAGGAAATGGACGTGATGACCAGCCCCCACAAGTGGTATTACCTCAGGTGCTCACCGATGCCCTGACCGTGATTGCTCAGGGTTATGCACAACAACAACAATCTCCGCCACCTCTGCCGACCCAGCATAACATCCGATTCTTCTATGGGGAAATAAGGAAGGTAAGAGTTCCAGAGTTTGGGGGTGCACGGACCCTGAGGAGGTGCAACACTGGGTGGCTGAAGTGGAGAAGTGTTTCCGGATGGTGCAAGTGCCAGAAGAAATCAAGGTTGAAGTTGCCACACCCCTTCTGAGTGGCAAAGCAGGAGAGTGGTGGGCAGGCACGCTTTTGAAAATGGCCCCGCCAATCACTTGGGCACATTTTTGTGATGCTTTCTTGAAATATTATGTGCCGGAGACGGCGATTCTGAACAAAATCCGAGCATTTGACCGACTTGAGCAAGGTCGGATGACGATTTCAGAGTACGCAGACCGCTTTCATGCTTTGGAAAGTTTGCCCCTACGATCATGTCTGATAATCGTCTCAAGATGGCCAAGTTTGAAAGAGGTCTAGACTCGAGGATACAATCGGCGATCGTGAACGACAGAATGAAAACCTTTGAGGATATGTTAGACGCATGTTTTAGGGTGGAGAGCGATTTGTGAAGGTTAGCAGCAAGGGAAGCTGGCACTAGGTCTTCTGACAAAGGGAAGGGACTTAGAGAGGAGGTAAGAGTGGGGGCCAGACCCGGACGTTGGGTCAAGATCCCAAAGAGATAGCCAGCGGGAAACTTCCAGAGACCTCCACCGCAAAACCCAATCGTAAAGCAGGCTATAGGAGTATGCCCGCATTGCAACAAAAGTCATGCGGGTGAGTGTAGAAAGTTGGCAGGGGCATGCTATCGTTGTGGACAAGTGGGTCACATGATCAGGGATTGCCCCAAAATGAAGAAGAACACTCCGAGGGAAGCAGCCCAACAGCCCAGAGCAAAACAAGGGCAAACGCTCGAGTCCATCTCATGACTGACACTGATGCCCATGAAGCCACTGATGTGGTAGCAGGTGCGATTTAATTTAAGTATAAATTATCGTTGAATTAAGTTTATATGTGCTTAACTTTTTATACAAAACTTGATGTGGTCTTAGGTACTGTTTTAGTAGATAGATGCCTGCAAACGTGCTTTTCGATAGTGGCGCAAGCCACTCTTTTGTGTCAAAAAGATTTGCTAAGCACCTCATTAAGCTACCTAGGTGGTTAGAAACCCCATACCGGGTTCAAGCGGCTAGGGATCAGGTTATGACTTCATACCAACAGTACCGGGATTGTGAACTAGAGTTTGAAGGACAAAGATTCTCTGCTACATTAATCCCCATCCAGATGTATGACTTCGACGTTATCTTGGGGATGTACTGGTTGGCCAAGTACCATGCCAACATCGATTGTCGACTGAAGCAAGTGACCATCAAGACCACTAACATGGAAGAAGTAAAGTTCCAAGGGGATGCGGAACGAAAGAAAATTCCTAAGGAGGTGTTTATGTCCGTTGCTCACGCAAGCAGAGCCTTAAAGAAAGGTGCTGAAGGATTCCTAGTGTATGCAGTGGATGCTAGCCAGGAAGCACCCTCTATTGAGCAGATTCCGGTGGTCAACGAGTTTCCTGATGTGTTCTCGGAAGATTTTCAGGGAATACCACCACCGAGGGAAGTTGAGTTCGAGATAAACCTGATTCCCGGGGCTGAACCTATTTCTAAAGCCCCTTACAGGATGGCTCCGGCAGAGTTAAGGGAACTGAAGGAACAACTACAATAGTTGTTGGACAAGAAGTTCATCCGTCCTAGTGTGTCACCTTGGGGAGCATCCGTTTTATTTGTGAAGAAGAAGGATGACAGTATGAGACTTTGCATCGATTACAGAGAACTGAACAAGATTACCATTAAGAACAAATACCCACCGCCACGAATCGAGGACTTATTTGACCAACTAAAGGGTGCTAAGATCTTCTCCAAAATTGACCTCAAGTCAGGATATCACCAATTAAGAGTAAAAGCCGAGGACATAGAAAAAACAGCTTTCCATACCAGATATGGGCACTACGAGTTGCTAGTGATGACCTTTGGACTAACGAATGCTCCTGTTGCTTTTATGGATCTTATGAACACTGGCTTCAGGGAACAACTGGATAAATTTGTTGTAGTATTCATGGACGATATCCTTGTGTACTCCCCTGATGACCATACTCATGCGGATCATTTGAGATTCATTTTGAGCATACCGAGACATAAGCAGCTGTATGCCAAATTCAGTAAATGCGAGTTCTGGTTGAGGAGTGTGACTTTCTTGGGTCATGTAATCTCAGAAGAAGGGATTGCAGTGGATCCGAGGAAAGTAGAAGCTATCACCGAGTGGCCTAGACCCACTAACGTCACCGAAGTACGGAGTTTTTTGGGTCTAGCCGGCTATTGCAGAAAATTTGTTGAAGGGTTTTCGAAAATAGCAGTGCCTCTTAGTCGACTGACTCAAAAGAAGACCAAGTTTGAATGGATAGCTGAGTGTGAGAAAAGCTTCACGGAACTCAAAAAGAGATGAACCACAGCTCCAGTACTAGCTCAACCCTCCAGTATTGACTGGTTCGTGATCTATAGTGACGCATCGAAAAATGGTCTAGGTACGTAAATTATAGCATAAGTTATGATCATTCCACTCGCATTTAAGTTTAATCTAATACCCGTTTTGTAGGTTGTGTTCTGATGCAACACGAGAGAGTCATCGCGTATGCCTCGAGGAAACTAAAGACGTATGAACAGAACTATCTGACCCACGACCTCGAATTAGCTGCAGTAGTGTTCATTTTAAAGAATGGCGGCATTATCTGTATGGAGAAAAGTGCTCGGTATTCACAGATCACAAGAGCCAAAAGTATCTATTCTCTCAGAAAGAGTTGAACATGAGACAACGGAGATGTTTGGAGCTATTGAAAGATTACAACTTGACCATTCACTATCACCCGAGTAAAGCTAATAAGGTGGTGGATGCACTAAGCAGGAAATCAAATCATCCACGACAATCGCCATTAGAAAGAGAAATGGAAGAATTTAGTTTGGAGTTGGTAGAATCTACGGTGAATGTTTTGGAGGCATTGACTATCACTCCAAGCCTCGTAGATAGGGTGAAAGAGGCTCAAAGTAAGGATGGAACCTTGAATGAAATCGCAGAAAAGCTCAAGAATAGCCAAGTCAAAGTGTTCCAGACCAAGAAAGACGGGAGCTTATGGTTTAGAGGGAGATTATGTGTGCCAGATGTCGAAGGGTTACGAAAAGAAATCCTACAGGAGGCTCATAACTCCAGATTATCCATGCATCCTTGTAGCACCAAGATGTATAGAGACCTAAAACAATGCTACTGATGGTCTAAAATGAAGAGGCATATTGCAGAGTTCATTGAGAGATGTCTAGTTTGCCAATAGGTTAAAGTCGAACACTAGCAGCCTGGTGGGTTGTTGATGCCACTAAAGATCCCGGAGTGGAAAAAGGAACACATCACAATGGATTTCATAGCCGGTTTACAAAAGACGAGAAATGGATGCAATATGATTTGGGTGGTAGTGGACCGGTTAACCAAGTCATCCCATTTTTTGCCTATCTCAAGCGAAGCACCTTTGGAGAAGTTGGTGAACCTATATATGGATAACATTGTTAGCTTACATGGTGTCCCAGTGAGCAAAGTATCGGATCAAGACCCGCGGTTTACCTACAAACTCTGGACAGCGTTTCAAGGAGCTATAGGCATAAAATTGAGAATGAGCACATCCTATCATCCCCAAACCGATGGACAGTCTGAATAGACTATTCAGACACTTGAACACATGCTAAGGGCTTACGTGCTATACTTCAAAGGAAATTGGGACGGAATGGTGAAGTTGATGGAATTCTTGTACAAAAATAGTCATCACAGCGTAATTGATATAGCCCTTTTCGAGGCATTGTACGGAAGAAAGTGTAGATCCCCTATTTACTGGGATGAAGTCGGCGTAAGAACCATCACAGGACCTGAACTCCTTGAGAAAACGTTAGAAAAAGTAAGGATTATTCGGGACAAACTCAAGATGGCTCAGGACCGTAATCAAAGTTGGGCGGACTCCAAACAACAACCCTTGGCATTCGAGGTAGGAGAAAAAGTATATTTGAGGGTGTCTCCTACAAAAAGCATTATGAGATTTGGGGTGAAAGGAAAGTTTGGTCCATGATTCATTGGCCCTTATGAGATTTTGGAAAGAGTGGGGGATCTAGCGTATAGACTGGCACTACCCGCAATATTAGCACAGGTTCACAATGTTTTCCACGTTTCACAATTAAGGAAATATGTGACGGATCCGGGCCACGTGCTGGAAGCACAACCATTGGAACTGAACGGTGATGTTACTTATGAAGAAGTACCTGTGAAAATTGTGGACCGTAAGGAACAAGTGCTGAGGAGACGAGTTATTCCCTATGTGAAAGTCCAGTGGAGTAATCACACCGAGCGTGAAGCCACGTGGGAACTCGAGGAGCAGATGCAGGAAAAGTATCCTCAACTCTTTGACTAAGGTACGCAAGTTTCGAGGACGAAACTTTTTATAAGGGGGTGGAATGTCATACCCCGTAAATCATAAGTTGTCATTTAATAATTTGGAAATCACTTAAATTATAAATTTAAGTTGAATGTATAGGTTTATGGGGGCTAGTTAAATAAATTGTAGGTGAAGAAATAATTATAAGGGATGGAATTATGAAATTAGGCCCAAAATACCAAAATTACCCCTCCCACTTAAATGATGAGGGAGTTACGCCAAATAGCATAACTCCCCCATCTAAGCGTCGGTTATAGAGACAAAAAGGGGGGAAAGTCGACAGGGAGGAGAAAGGGGAAAAGAGAGGGAAGAAAAGAAGAGGAAGAGAAAGGAAGAAGAAGAGGTGATTGCGATCAACCCTAGGGCTATGCTGTTCAAGAACTTAATTCAAATACCTTAAGAACCCTTAGATTCGAAGGCAAGTAACTTTTCTATACGTTTTACGCAATTTTGATTCTTAGGCCCTATCTTCTACACAGAGAAAATTCAATCACACATTGGTATCTTCCTTAGTGATATGTTAATTACGTGTTTATGTGTTGTATTACGTGTTACTGCAAATAAAGATCTCATCTTTGAGCCAAGTCTTGAGTAATTGTGTGACCAATTTGGTTTGCGAAAATAATGCCCTGAACTTATTATTTTTCCTTGTGAAGAATGCTTGGTTTATAGATTTGTATAGCTATGTTGTTATGGTTGATGGGAAGTGATGGATGGTTGTGAGATGTGATGAGTGTGATGAGATTTGAGGGTTGATTTGGGGTGTGAAGTGAGGATCATGAGATGTGTGAGAGGGAGTGATTTGGAGGAAGGTTAGAGATCAAATTGTAGTTGGGTTTAGATTGGAAAGTGATGTGGTGAAGAGTTGCATAGGCTGGAATAATGTTTTAGGATTGATGTTAGGTGTTCTGTAGGCTTGGAATGAAAGTGGATGAAGGTTGGGTCGAATTTAGGGTGAAACCTGGAGAAAATTTGCAGAAACAGGGACTTGGATCGATTCCAGAGGTACATCGATCGATCCAAGTGGCCCTGGGAGATGTTCAAAACATTTCTGGAGGACTTCAGTCGATTGACTGAGGGACATCGATTGATCGATGTCCAGGATACTGAACATCGATCGATTAGATGAACTACATCGATCGATCAAAGTCCTGGGGTAATTAGGATTAAAACTTTCTGGAGGACATCGACCCCTTAGAAATAAGACATCGATCGATCGAAATCCAGAGGGTGAAAAGTCGAAATGTTTCTAGAGGACATCGATCTCTCAGCATTAAGACATTGATCGATCGAAGTCCTTGAGACAAGACATCGATCGATCAGTGAGACCACATCGATCGATCGATGGGGTCAGTTTTGTAAGTTTTGATCCTTTATTCATACAGGAGTTAGGAATGAATGTTAAGCGGTTTAAGGATTCTCTCGAGTGGTATTGGGCAATTAGTGAACGTTGTGAAAGTTGTTTCTAAGGTTGAGGGCATTGTTCTCGAGGTTTAGAGTTGTGTTCGCGTTTAGAAGTACGTGACTATGAGGCATGAACATATGCATCACGACATGAGCATTTGACATTCGACATACGTTTGTTTTGCGAAAAGGTTACAAGTGTTACAAGAGAATCTAAAGTTTGCGAAAGACAAGTTGTAGCTGCGTTTGATCACAGGGTATAAAAGTCACATCTGCATTAGCAGGGTATAAAAGCGTGACCTGTGGATCAATTGCAGGGTATAGCTATGTTATGGGGCCGTGGACCTATCAGCACAGGGTATAAAGTTATGTTTGATGTGGACTGATCACCCACAGGGTATAAAGTACTGCTACATGAAGAATAAGACGAGAAGTGTTTTGATAGTTTGTGAAAAGATGTGCATGACATGAATTATGAAAAGTCATATGTTGCTCAATGCATAGTTTTGAAGAGAGTACATGCATCACGTTGCACGAAGCATAAGTGTGAGTTGCAAGGGATGTTTTAGTCTGTATATGTTGATGTAATTGTGTTTAATCTAGTTTGTGTTGTTTTCCCTTTGCTGTTAAATACATGACTTTCGTGATCTTGATAAATGATTATAAAGATATATTTGTTAACCCGAGCACCTTATTTTGGGCATTGTCTATATAAGAACTTTGGTGACTCCTCATGTGTGGTTCCTTAAGATGTATAGACGAGTTACTTGCTAGCGTTGTTTCGCTAAGAACAATTATTTCATCCTTTTTAAGGTGAAACTGAATACGAGATGATATTCGTAGAGGACGATGGCGAGTGGGCTCATTGGGATGATAGATGTTGAATGAGAAAGTAGAATGCTTTTAATTGGTAGCTATTAGTTAACTCACTTGTGGATGGTTGGAACTAGTTATGTGATCAGACATATTTTTATTCTGCTATATTTTAATTTGGAGTATTGATGTTATCGAGGTTTTAAATTATCACGATGTTTCCACTGATTCATATCACGTCATGGGTGATGTATGTTAGATTCGATTGATGCTTCGCAGTTCTCGTAGTAGGCTACGGCGGGTGCACCAGTACTGATGACGGCATCGGGCTGGGGCGCTACAACGCCTATATGACTCTCCTCGCTGGAAGTGGATTTGTGCTACACATGACTTATGTGCGACCATCACCTGCACAATCCATTCCACCAGTCTGGCCTACTCCAACCAGCAAATTTACTCTACAAACCGCCTACAATGCAATCCATCCATCTCGGCCTACGCTACTTTCGCATACCTTTATATGACACCGCTCTCAAAGGCCGGCTATACAGCTTTTTATTTGGCATCTATACCACCGTGCCCTTCCACTGTCGGAAAATCTTCTCAGGTTCACTGAGGCGCTTCTTTCACGCTGCCCTTTCTGTCTTACAGATGACGCAACTACACTGCACCTATTCTTTACCTGCCCATAGGTACGTATGGCATATTTTACTGCTTTGCTGGTCATACCTCCATTCACTGCTGGATCATGGAGGATCTACTCTAATGCTTATTAGGTGCTCTGCCCCATCATCTTTCCTGTTGCCATGCATCTCGTTCTTCCCGAGGTAATACTGTGGAATATTTGGAAATTGTATACATCGATTACATTTGACAGTGCTTCATGGGTTCTTCGCCTAGTTATCCGATCTATCCGTATTGATCTGTATACATGGGCTTCCTCGATGTCTGGAACAAAAATAGCGGCTACTGTTCCACAGCTTGTTCTAGCTCGACTATCTCCTCCCCTGCGGACTGACCGGCCACGCATTATAAGATGGGTTCCTCCACCGTCTGGTTGCCTCACATTAAATACATATGCTGCAGTAGGACGGTCATTGGCAAGTGGGGTCGCAATCCTTCGTGACTCCACGGGTGCTTTTATTCATGGCATATCCTTTCCACTCTGTCAAGACCTACCATTGCGTGTTGAAGCTCAAGCAGCTTTACTGGTAGTTTTACATTACATTCCACATTATAGCAACTTAATTATTGAGGTTGATTGTGCTGAATTGGTGTCCATTCTTTCCTTTTCTACTTCCACATTGGCTCCTGATTTGTTGCGGCTGCATACTTTCTTTCACACACTCTCATTGTTGCTTCTTCACACGTCGAGGGAAACTAACATGCCTACCCATCTGCTTGCACAAGATGCTCTCAATGCTCATATCTTCACATCATATGACACACATATATCGCTACCTACCCACATTCGTGGCGTCATCCTGACAGATGCAACATTGCCTGTTTTTCGCTATCCGAGTCTCGATACTCATCATGGAGCTTAGCCGCCATAAGTCTCCCATTCGGGTTGGCGATCTTTTCCAGTTGTTGGGCTACGGGCAACCTGGTATTCATTTATGAACGTTCAAAAACTGGAGGCCTCCCATACGGTTTAGCATACTTTGGTTTATCGTTACTTTGGCTTGCTAATGGCCAAGGTAACGGCGGTACGTACCTCTCCATTTTCTATTACAGCTCATTTTTACACTTATATTTGTCACACATTTAACCTCTTCCTTCATTGTCTGTGATATTTGGGAGTGCCCTTCTACTTGCTGATCGCTGAGCCTAAGCTGCTTATACCGCCATCACACGGATCCACAAACCAGAGGAATATAGTTAGCTCTAGTTATAGCTGTATTTTCATTACATATGTACATAACTCTTATTCTTAATCGTTTATTTGGAGATTATTATTGCAACCATTCTTTTGGGAGAGTCTTCCGTCATATTAGCGCTACAAATGTCGCCACAAGTCAGGATAAATATTAATAAAACACCGGACGGTACTGCCCGTTGTTATCCACACACTCACACACACAGATATATATATATATATATATATATATATATATATATATATATATATATATATATAGAGTTAAAGACGGACGGTGTAGGATCTGCAAGGCACCACTAGAAGGGAGGGGGTTGAATAGGTGGTGCGGAAAATGTGGTTTTTAAAATTTCTTTAAACTTGAACAATTCAACTTCTGAAAACAGATTCTGTTTTCAGGACCTGTTTTAAAACGTTTTTAAAACTAGTTTAGAGGTCTCCAAAAATTCTGAAATTTTGAGAGAACTTAGCCTCAGATGTTATGAGAGTCCTCTAAAAATTTCAAATTAAAATTCAATCTTTAACCCCTTCAAAAACCGTTGATACTCAGATTGCTCGAATCTGCCAGAAACGGTAGACGGTTTTGAAAAATTTATTCCTATTTGTGTGAATGTCCAAATGCTCTGAAAATTTAACCACTAACTCCTTATATACTATATTTAAGTGGGTTGAAACAGTTTTGCAAAATGCTTTTGGAAAGTAGGTCAACTACAATCAAAGTCTCAACCTGTGCAAGTCTGAGAATCAGACTGCACTAGTCTCAGAACTTTTGATGTTTGATCTACTTATACTTGTCCAAAAGGGTTGAAACTTGTGCCAAATTAACCCTAGAACGTGTGAGTATATTTATGGAAATTTTCGTGATTTTTGAAATTCGTTAACTATTTGTACGGATGCGAACAAGAAAGGTAATCAGTGCAGTAACTGAAAAGTAAATGCTGAAAGTAAATGGCACCAAGATTTTTATACTGGTTCGGTTATAAACAACATATTCCAGTCTTCAAGGAACACCTTTCTTGGTTCACACTAATCACACACACAACACACCTTACCACAGGGTTGATAGAGTTACATCTAACTCCAACTCTTTAAAAACATTGTATAACGAATACAATTAGCACGAACACCACCACCTCGCAAGAATGAAGATTGATCACACCTTGATCAATCTTTTACAAAGATATGGAATATGTGGTGGTCTATATCAATCCTATTCATGATTGAAAGATATGAATACAATAGGCTTACAAGAAGAGAGAAAGAAAGAGAATGAGGAAGAATAAGGCTAGAACACTTTTGATCTTTTAACTTGCAACTCTTGTTCTTGTTCTTGTTTTGCTCTTCTTTCTCTCCTTTTAATTTGTTTTGGCCGCCCCCCTTGAGTGTAGTCTCCCTCTTGAAAATTATCTTCTAAGTCCTTGGGAGGATGTAAGACATCATTGTGACAAGGCCTTGCTTACTTGGCATCTTCTTATTGGATGATCATTTAGTCTTCGCTTACTTGGCACCTTCTTATTGGGTGAATGTTGTCATCATTGATGACTTGGAAAAAATCTGAGAATTACACTTAAACATGTGCCAAAATCATCACAAAATAACTTCCATAAATCATAAGATATATCACATAAATTGCAAGACAAAAATCCTTCCCAACTAAGGCATAATTTCGGCCATTATGTCACATTGCCATGCTGAATTTTCAGCATGTGCATCATTCAATTTTATTCAAAATAATGCCCAATTTTCTTTGATTTTGTTCTTTATAAAATGAATCACCAATTTATGGTAAGTATTACTATCACATAATAAATGAACTTGGACACTTTCAAGCTCACAAATTCGGCCACCATGTCTTCACACATGCTGAAAAATTTCAGCATGTGTGATATGTAGAATATCACTTTGTTTAATTTAAATAATATTCAAATCATTTCCATTTCTTCTTCCAATAAAAGATGATGAAATATATCATTTTAATGTGCTAAAATTCGGCCACCCAAGGTTACCATGCTGAAATTTTCAGGATGTGATATAAGAGAGATAAATTTTGAATCCTTACCATTTGTAGCTTCTCTCTTTAATTCACCAACATTGTATGATTGATCCTTGACCAATCAATATGCCAACAAGGCTCCAAATAAGCTCCATCCCAGCTGTAGGGGCGTTTCAATGAGTATATACATGTGCTGAAATTTATTTTTGCTAACTTTGTAAAATAATGCACATTTAATAATACACACATGTTGTATTCCAATCAGCCCTTAATTTAATTTTCTAGAACACTTTAAGATGTATAACATATGTAAAAGGTGTCTAGATACGTGTCACATGATGCACCAAAACGTTCCATGTGTTGTGTGCGTAGAAAACCGAATTTTCGATATTTATCGATTACCCGATTTTTCTCTAATTTAAATTCCAACTTTTGCACATGCTATATATATATATTATGTTATACATAATATGTATAATATATACTTTAAATCTCAGCACTTGGCTGGTCTAAAGTGGTACCATTAACATGTGACAAAATTAAACTTGGAATCTTCACATTTTGGCCTTAATGTGGGATGATTTGTGTGTGCCAACATGGAAAGTATTTTTGGCTGAATATTACATGTAGCCCACGAAATTTTTATCAATTTTTGAAGTATAGGGGCTGGCCATTTATTTATGGCAAGTACGTGACACGTTGGCGAAGTTTCGGTATTCGCCCGATACGACAATTTTTGATTTAGAACATTTTATCGTGTCGTATTTAATTTGTCATCACCATATCTTATATCATATGATATAAGACCTGAATATACTCATAAATATGAGTTAAGTATAGTGGTGTGACGTTAACGTACGTACGTAAAATATATAACGTGTCGGTAGCACGTTGGAATACATGTGTATGTGCCTTTTCTTAAAAAATCTGAAAATATATGTAATATATGTGTATATGGCGTGTCACATTAAAGAGGGGAGGAGGAGAAAACTTTCATTCCTTAGCTTTGTTGCCTTTGTGCCTTTTCCAAATGTGGCTTCCTTTAATGAACTACTTAGTTTAATAAACTAAGTATTTCACTTAATGAACTAGTCTAGTTCATTAATGGTGGCACCTGAAAATAGTATAAACACAACAAATGTTTGTCATATGATGTAAGCTTTAAGACTTCATGGCTCGTTAGTACGGCAACATAATATGTAAGCTAAATAAGGCAAGTACTAAGCAATATCATGCACACGATTGTTTATATCATGCACGTTTTATCTTATTCTCGTTTTGTGCATATTTAAATCATGTATTTGAAAATCACTCAAACCCCTTTTTCTCTACAATCTCCCCCTTTTGATGATTTTCAAAATAACTTATGCACATGATTTAAATCCTATCGCTCCCCCTTCAATCATGCATAAAATCAAAACTTGAATTTTAAATTCCGAGTCGCTCCCCCTTAATTTATGCAATTAGTATCTCTCTCCCCCTTAAATCATGCTATCTCTCACCCTTTATTTTGAAAAGTAAATCAAAAGATGCCTGTAAAGATGAAAAAAAATCATGCATTTCATATCGTGCGTTCGTAAGGGTTATTTATTCAACCCTTTTAAAATGTCCCTTTTGGTACCCAAATTTGGGTGACCTTTCTAGGTCTTCCAAAAGGTGAGAAAGGTGATGAAAGCGCAACATAATATACGTCAGGGGCACATGCGTTTGGCCTTTGGCCAAGAATCCCATCATGCATGTAGTATGGTTTTTGTTTTTGATAAGCATTTCGGTTTGCATGCACGGGACGTGATTTAGATGTATTTTTGTGATATGAGTGTCGCGTATGCATCAGTGACTTTCTATATGGTATGTGATTTCTCTTTGTATGATAAGAAGCACGATAAGATGAGATAAATGGTGTACTAGTCTTCTTCTCATATTTATACGACACATAATTATACTTCGTATGAGATAAAGAAGAGATATGACGAGATGTAGGGAGAGGGGGTTTTTGCTTTATTTTAGGCGCTACATATGCCTTTGATGTGTCTACTTTCTTAGACAAAACAAACTTGGATGGTTTAGATGATGCTTCGTTTGTCTCGCTGTATCCTAATCCAGTTTTATCACTGTCATGTTTTTGTGATAAAATTATGCGATCTAGCATGTTGGATCCCGTATCAAATTGTTTCATCATTTTCTCTAAATCAGTATTCCTTGATTTCAAACTTAAAATCTCGGATTTTATTTCATTATTTTGCGTGGTGAATGATGAAATCTCTGTCTTTAATGCATTGATGATGCATGATGACTCTTCTTTAGAATTGTTTAATTGAGCGACAAGATTTTTGTTAGAAGATTCTAACATCTTCTTGTCTTCAATTAATCGTTTCTTTTGTTTTGCAAGAGTTCTAGAAAACTTATGTAATTCAAGATATTCGACACATAAATCATCATAAGATAGTTCAGAATCCGAGTCAGAATCAGAATTTACCTCATTTTCAAATAGTGGAGGCATTTGGCTTGACATACCTTCTTGCTCGGTTTTGTCGCTAGTGGTTGCCATTTCACAAAGATCGTTGGATCCTTTGAAGTGAGTGTTCCTGCGCTCTGATACCAATTGTAGGATCTGCAAGGCACCACTAGAAGGGGGGGTTGAATAGGTGGTGCGGAAAGTGTGGTTTTTAAAATTTCTTTAAACTTGAACAATTCAACTTCTGAAAACAGATTCTGTTTTCAGGACCTGTTTTAAAACGTTTTTAAAACTAGGTTAGAGGTCTCCAAAACTTCTACAATTTTTAGAGAACTTAGCCTCAGATGTTATGAGGGTCCTCTAAAAATTTCAAATTAAAATTCAACCTTTAACCCCTTCAAAAACCGTTGATACTCAGATTGCTCGAATCTGCCAAAAACGGTAGACGGTTTTGAAAAATTTATTCCTATTTGTTTGAATGTCCAAATGCTCTGAAAATTTAACCACTAACTCCTTATATACTATATTTAAGTGGGTTGAAACAGTTTTGCAAAATTCGTTTGGAAAGTAGGTCAACTACAATCAAAGTCTCAACCTTTGAAAGTCTAAGAATCAGATTACACTAGTCTCAGAACTTTTGATGTTTGATCGACTTATACTTGTCCAAAAGGGTTGAAACTTGTGCCAAATTAACCCTAGAACGTGTGAGTATACTTCTGAAAATTTTCGTGATTTTTGAAATTCGTTAACTATTTTTACGGATGCGAACAAGAAAGGTAATCAGTGCAGTAACTGAAAAGTAAATGCTGAAAGTAAATGGCACCAAGATTTTTATACTGGTTTGGTTATAAACAACCTATTCCAGTCTTCAAGGAACACCATCCTTGGTTCACACTAATAACACACACAACACACCTTACCACAGGGTTGATAGAGTTACACATAACTCCAACCCTTTACAAACCTTGTATAACGAATACAATTCGCACGAACACCACCACCTCGCAAGAATGAAGATTGATCACACCTTGACCAATCTTTTACAAAGATATGGAATATGTGGTGGTCTATATCAAGCCTATTCAAGATTGAAAGATATGAATACAATAGGCTTACAAGAAGAGAGAAAGAAAGAGAATGAGGAAGAATAAGGCTAGAACACTTTTGATCTTTTAACTTGCAACTCTTGTTCTTGTTCTTGTTTTGCTCTTCTTTCTCTCCTTTTAATTTGTTTTGGCCGCCCCCCTTGAGTGTAGTCTCCCTCTTGAAAATTATCTTCTAAGTCCTTGGGAGGATGTAAGACATCATTGTGACAAGGCCTTGCTTACTTGGCATCTTCTTATTGGATGATCATTTAGTCTTCGCTTACTTGGCACCTTCTTATTGGGTGAATGTTGTCATCATTGATGACTTGGAAAAAATCTGAGAATTACACTTAAACATGTGCCAAAATCATCACAAAATAAATTCCATAAATCATAAGATATATCACATAAATTGCAAGACAAAAATCCTTCCCAACTAAGGCATAATTTCGGCCATTATGTCACATTGCCATGCTGAATTTTCAGCATGTGCATCATTCAATTTTATTCAAAATAATGCCCAATTTTCTTTGATTTTGTTCTTTATAAAATGAATCACCAATTTATGGTAAGTATTACTATCACATAAGAAATGAACTTGGACACTTTCAAGCTCACAACTTCGGCCACCATGTCTTCACACATGCTGAAAAATTTCAGCATGTGTGATATGTAGAATATCACACTTTGTTTAATTTAAATTATATTCAAATCATTTCCATTTCTTCTTTCAATAAAAGATGATGAAATATATCATTTTAATAAGCTAAAATTCGGCCACCCAAGGTTACCATGCTGAAATTTTCAGCATGTGATATAAGAGAGATAAATTTTGAATCCTTACCATTTGTAGCTTCTCTCTTTAATTCACCAACATTGTATGATTGATCCTTGACCAATCAATATGCCAACAAGGCTTCAAATAAGCTCCATCTCAGCTGTAGGGGCGTTTCAATGAGTATATACATGTGCTGAAATTTATTTTTGCTAACTTTGTAAAATAATACACATTTAATAATACACACATGTTGTATTCCAATCAGCCCTTAATTTAATTTTCTAGAACACTTTAAGATGTATAACATATGTAAAAAGTGTCTAGATACGTGTCACATGATGCACCAAAAACGTTCCATGTGTTGTGTGCGTAGAAAACCGAATTTTCGATATTTATCGATTACCCGATTTTTCTCTAATTTAAATTCCAACTTTTGCACATGCTATATATATTATGTTATACATAATATATATAATATATACTTTGAATCTCAGCACTTGGCTGGTCTAAAGTGGTACCATTAACATGTGACAAAATTAAACTTGGAATCTTCACATTTTGGCCTTAATGTGGGATGATTTGTGTGTGCCAACATGGAAAGTATTTTTGGCTGAATATTACATGTAGCCCACGAAATTTTTATCAATTTTTGAAGTATAGGGGCTGGCCATTTATTTATGGCAAGTACGTGACACGTTGGCGAAGTTTCGGTATTCGCCCGATACGACAATTTTTGGTTTAGAACATTTTATCGTGTCGTATTTAATTTGTCATCACCATATCTTATATCATATGGTATAAGACCTGAATATACTCATAAATATGAGTTAATTATTGTGGTGTGACGTTAACGTACGTACGTAAAATATATAACGTGTCGGTAGTACGTTGGAATACATGTGTATGTGCCTTTTCTTAAAAAATCTGAAAATATATGTAATATATGTGTATATGGCGTGTCACATTAAAGAGGGGAGGAGGAGAAAACTTTCCTTCCTTAGCTTTGTTGCCTTTGTGCCTTTTCCAAATGTGGCTTCCTTTAATGAACTACTTAGTTTAATAAACTAAGTACTTCGCTTAATGAACTAGTCTAGTTCATTAATGGTGGCACCTGAAAATAGTATAAACACAACAAATGTTTGCCATATGATGTAAGCTTTCAGACTTCATGGCTCGTTAGTACGGCAACATAATATGTAAGCTAAATAAGGCAAGTACTAAGCAATATCATGCACACGATTGTTTATATCATGCACGTTTTATCTTATGCTCGTTTTTGTGCACATTTAAATCATGTATTTGAAAATCATTCAAACCCCTTTTTCTCTACAGACGGTACCGTCTGGCATTTTATTAATAATCTGCCCTCACTTGTGGCAGAGGAATACCGTGGTTACATGGGTTATATATATATATATATATATATATATATATATATATATATATATATATATATATATATGGATATGTATATGTGTGTGTATATTTATATATAAGAAAGACGGACGGTAGCGTCCGATGTTTTATTATTATATATATACATATACATATATATATATATATATAGTGGAAAGACGAACGGTAGCGTCCGATGTTTTATTAATAATAATAAACCTTCACTTGTGGTGGAGGAATACCGTGGTTACAATGATACCTATGAGCTACGGAAGACTCTCCCAAAGAAAGAACAATGTAAAATAATAATATTGCAGTTGAAGCGTATACATAATCCATAGAATCTAAGACTACCAAATTAAGTCATGATGAGCTCCTCACAAGCAGAATCATCCATGCCAAGCGGACAGCAAGCGGCGATGAGTGTAGACAAAGTTGATTAAATGCAATAATCAAAGTGGAAGTGAAATACGAAAGATAAAGAAAATGAATGATAGAAACATACCGATTACGCCTGTATTCATTCGAATACAGGCGCCAATGACTAAATAGGTATGGTGTAGAAAGGCCTGTTGTAGCGCCCCGCACCCGGCCTCGTCCGGATACGGTGCACCCGCCGTATTTCACTAAGGAGAGTACAAAGCGGCATGCGTAACATGCGAAAATCCATAACATAAGTCGTGGACTCCCATGCTAACATTCAACATGGTAGTAAAATTTAGGCAGAATTAAAAACTTTTACATAAATCATTCTATACATCCGACATAAGTTTTACAACCACATTCATTACATCAGTAATTATGCAATTATTGCTTCCAACATAAATCCGTCATATTGTGAATCCATCATAATAGAATCCCTAAGCTGTCATCCACTCGCATTCTCACGGATGTGGGATCCTATGCTCGTCATCAATCCTTGTTACCCTGTTTCCTGTAAACTCTGGGAGGAAAAATAAGGGGGGTGAGTGACAATGTCACCAGCAAGTACACCATAAACAATCGTGCATTAAATGAAAAGTACATACAAGAACCGAACCCCCAAATTTTGGTATCTTACCATCATACCTGTCTTTCCATTCAAATGCCACCAAGGTAATAGAATCATCACTTGATCATAAAGGGAATAAGATCATAGCTTACATAACAACAACAATAAGATCGTAACTTAGGTAACGAAAGATAGCAAAGTCATGACCTAAGTAACATTACGTCTAGCATTTAGCTAGCATCTCATCTCTTCCGTCAATAGCCATTAAGGCAATAAAATCATAACTTAGTCATGTAGCACGTAAACACACAACTTAGTGCACAGACTCGACATCATGCTCATGACCATATGCAACGTGTATGAGTATGCAAATGCAGTGCATAATAAAAACATGAAAATATTTCCTTTCATTCTTTCTTTCAAAACATCATCGTCAATAAAATCAAGAGAGTTCAGATCTATTATATCCGGATCTGAGGCGGTCATATCCATCCCTTCGAATCTATTATTTCCGGATCCGAAAACGGTCACATCATCAATCATAGTCATCAGGTCTATTCTCTCCGGGCCTGAACGGTCATGATTCTTCAGATCTATCATATCCGGATCTGAAAACGGTCTTACTCATCAGGTCTATCATCTCCGGGCCTGAACGGTCATGATTCTTCAGATCTATCATATCCGGATCTGAAAACGGTCTTACTTGTCAGGTCTATCATATCCGGGCCTGAACGGTCATGATTCTTCAGATCTATCATATCCGGATCTGAAAACGGTCTTACTTGTCAGGTCTATCATATCCGGGCCTGAACGGTCATGATTCTTCAGATCTATCATATCCGGATCTGAAAACGGTCTTACATGTCAGGTCTATCATATCCGGGCCTGAACGGTCATAATCATCATAATCAGGTCTATTCTTTCCGGGCCTGAACGGTCATAATCATCAGATCAATTAACTCCGGATCTGGAGCGGGTTAAGCTGGCCAGAAATATATGGTACCATAGGAATCTTTTCGCAATCGTAAACTTCTCTTTCAAAGATCTTTCTTTCAAAACTCAAAACTTCTTTTCAAAAGATCTTTCTGATCATTCTTTTTCATAAAATCAGTTTCGTGAACTGTATGAACATGGACAATGCGATGTATGATATGCAACATGCGACTCGTGAACAAATACATCATAACACGCATATGCTGACTCGTCGCTTAAGCTGGAAAAACTGTCCAGCAATCATACTCTGTTCATACAGCCTCATGCTCATCAATTCGTGCTCATTTTCATCAACTCATGTCATACACATGCATAATGAAGTCTTAGACACATGCCATAAAAATTTCGTAACATTCCGAAATGTCTAACGACCTCAAAACATCGAGTATCATCAAAGGTACTGCTGAAATCAGCAGGGCAATACCGCCTTACCTCATTTTCATGGATCATAAAACCTTAATCAATTTGATCCAACACCTGGAAAACATAGCTAACATACCACGGAACAATATTCCTAAGGCTAAACATCACATTTAAGCTTAAAAGAGCAAGATCGAAGCCTTACAACTTATGACATCAAACTGTCACGTTTTCCAGTTTTGTACCACTAACTTCAACTCAGTTGTTAACCATCAAAATGGTGGTTTTATGCTGATTTCTTTACATGAACATGTACATCTATGCCTTAAGTAACTACCGTAAAATTTCCAAGGCAATCCAATAAACTTAAAGGGGTTATCTAATTACTTTCCCAAAATGGGTACATGCAGAAACTGGAATGGCCAGTTGTATCCCGAAATGAATTGTGACCAAACCACATATCCTTTTACCCAAATTCCAACTCGCAGATGTCATAAACACATCAAGATATCATCATACCAAAAATCCGCTCATTTGCACATTCCTAAGGTGTATTTTCGAGCCACACAACTTACTACTCAAAACTGTCCTGTTCCAGCGACTCTGTTTGAGCAGTTTTACCAAGAACTTCATTAAAAATAATCCACAGCTCCTTTTACTAAAATTCCAACTCACACATTTCATAAACATATAAGGCTATCATCACACCAAAATTGGCCCATTTGAACGCTCCTAAGGCCCCTTTTCAGGTCGTACAACAGGCAACATAAATCTGTCCAGCTCCAGTACTTCTGTTTGACCAACTCTTACTAAGCATTTCATTTAGGACAAATCACAACTCCTTTTAATGAGATTCCAACTCACACATTTCATAAACATACAAATCTATCATCATACCAAAAATTAGCCAATTTGCACCTTCCTAAAGTTTGTTTTCAGGTCGTTCAACATGACACATAAAACTGCTCAGCTCCAGTGCTTCTGTTTGACCACTTCTTACTAAAAACTTCATTAAGGACAAACCACAATTCCTTTCATTGAAATTCAAACTCACACATTTCATATACATATGAGGCTAACATCACACCAAAAATTAGCCAATTTAAATACTCCTAAGATTCATTTTTAGGTCATGCAAAACGTCACACTGTGCTGCCCAGTTCCAGTAATTTCTTCTTGAGTAGTTTTACCAAAATATTTATTAAAAATAAACCATAACTCTTTTTACTGCAATTCCAACTCTCACTTGTACTACACACACAGAGCTAGTGTCATGTCAAAATTTAGAATAATTGAACACTTCTAAGGTTCGTTCCCAAGTCACACAATCAGCAACACAAATCTGTCAGCTCCAGTAGTTTCAGCACTTCTTCACCTTTTTATTGTTCAAGCATTCTTCTACCAACTTCATTCATTAAGAGGACTTACTATACATCAAATACACATTTAAACATAGTTATTTCAAGTCTCATAACTCATTTTAGGCTACACATAACTCATACCAACAGTCTTGCCATTTATGCTTAGAACATGTCACTTTTCATATCAACACTTTTCTTTACATCAACTAAGTTCATGTCTTGTTCTTAGAATCTTCAACTAAGATTCATAACTTAAAAATGGCTAGTCATTCAAGCATGCACTTCACAAATAAGGCAAGATTGGCTAGAGTATACTTGCCTCTTTGAACCTTAGAGCTTTTCCTTAGCTTGAACCTTGGTTGAAATGGAATGAAGTCTTCCTCCACTTCACTTGTGTAGCACGTTTTTGAAGAGGAGAAGAAGGAGAACATTAGCTACCATTTTAAATAAAGAATGGAGCTAGATTGAGGCTAGATTCCCTTACCAAATGAAGTTTGAATGGAGCTTGAAATGGATTCAAACCACCAAGATGTTAGCTTCTCTTAGTATCTTGAAGAATCTTCTCCTAGTGACCATTTGATGGTCACGTTTTTAGCAAGAAAAGGAGGTATCAATGTGAGCTTCATCCTTTGAAATATAGAACTCACTTAGAAGTTTAACATTTAACTTACCTAGATGAGTTCTTGGAGCTTGAAGATGAAGATAGCATTGACACTCCTAGCTCCTACTATGGCCGAAATATATGATGATGATAAAGGAGTTGTCTAAGTGTTCAATGAGTCTTCAATGGTTTATTTAGGAGAGTTCTTGAGAGTGTTCAAGACTTAGAAGATGAGGCTTCTTAGTATGAACTTGAAGATGAAAGGGAGCTTCTTGGATAAGTTGAAGACATCTTCATGGGGGAAGAAGGGGATGGGGGCGGCACATAGGGGTCAAGGGGACAAGGGTTCCCATGCTTGCTTAGAAAGAAGGGAGTCTTCTTAAGTCTTGTATTTGACCAAACCTTGTCTCCCATGCTTAGCTTTTCTTTTTTTGTTCTTTACTTTCTTATTTTATTCCAAGACAACTTATCTTGTCTTTTCTTTTGTTTATTTTATTTTCACTACCTATCTTCGCCAGATCGATATACGGGACAGCTTGCTGCAGACTTACAGCGCGCAATTGGTTTTCTATGTCTAAATAACTCAACTATCTCATATGCACGAAGAGAGACGAATACGGCAGCGCATTTGCTTGCACGCTATGGCTATCATTCAGCTGGGTTGACAATGTATTCTTCTCTGCGAACCCTACCTAATGAGGTGCGAGCAGCAATAGTTCTCGATGTCTCTGTTCCACACATTCGATAAAAGCACAAGTCTTCCAATGGATTGGCGCTATTATTTTTGGGTTGCCTATGCAGTCATAATGCATGGGCAACGTCGGTATATTTCCATTATCTATTTCTTCATCTCCATTCGATACTATTTTATACATGGGCTCATTTGTTCATCGCTTGTTTATATGATGGCAACTATACATGAAATATTGCTGTTGGAGCATGGAGTTCGCACACTAAACAACATAGGCTGCATCTTTGTTATTTCCGAGGAAGACAACTCGTTGATATTTTGCTGGACAAATATTCTGTTGCCTGTGTTCTTCATGAGCGCAGGCAACATGGGTACGTTTCCTAAACTGAACATGCATTATCATTCATATTGTGTTCAATTACTCATGTGTGCATTTCTTTTGCGAGTACAATGGCCATGTGTGCGAAATGCTGCGGGAGATACACATCTTTACAATCTCAGGGTGTCGCCACTATGCAATCAACATTGCGATTGCAAGATTCAGATTCAGAAACTTTGGGACAGCACGAATTTTTTCATTTATTCTCTCTCCTTTGTAATACGCATGCTAATAGATTCCAAACATATAAATATGTACGCTTTTTCCTTCGCCAGGGTTTTATCCACAAGGGTGGTTTTACCTGGCAAGGTTTTAATGCGGCATATCATATATGATTGGAAATTAGCAATTCTAAATTTTCTTCATTATCTATTTACATATGATACGTTTGATGTAATATGGTTTCCTCCACCATAACGGAGGTTATTAATAATACAAGATAGACTTCATTAAAAAATATATATATATATACTATGATGTATAATATGTATGTCACCTAAAACATGTATTATCATTTATGTGTATAACCATGTGTATATTTAATTTCTAATATTTGTATAATGCATTCCTGCTATATATATATATATATATATATATATATATATATATATATATATATATATCATATTACTACATAAACATATATCATCCGTATGTGGTATGTATCGTGTACCTATATATACATCTACATCTACATACACCTATATACACATATACATTATGTACACGCATATATATACCTATATACACGCATATACATATCACATACATACATATATACACTTTTATATACACGCATATACATGTTATATACGTACATATGTATATCATACAAAAGATCCTTCTTTGTTAAAAACGTACATGCTGAACATTGCAAAAATCCATATAGTGTCTAAGAAAAATACTTGCCTTTGTTCTTGGATGATTAATTCTTAGTGACTCGTATAATAAGAGTCGGCGGTATAGACGAATTCCTGTGGGGTATAACATTATTCCCTCCTTAAACCGCTTTATACGATTCTCAGTATATACCGATTTTCGCGGGGTACAACACCTGTAGTCCAAACGTCGTGAAAGAATGCCAGCGATCCTCATCCAAAAAGTAGAGAAAAGTGATCCTAAAAAGAAGATAAGGTAATCTGAAAAGGCCATGAAAGAGAAGAGGAAATGTACCGCCGTTGCCCGTATCTTGTTGATACATGCAACCAAACACAAGGGGCAAGCATGAGCATCCATTTGAGCGAGATGCAAGAACTTGTTTGTAATCGTAAGCTTGGAGACATGTACAGTATCCAGCAGGCATGTGCTCACCATGATATAAAAGAACGACACAGTAAGCAGAGATTATGTGCAAATAAGATGGAAAATAGACATAAGGAAAATACCATACGCATGTTGCCTGTGCCTGAGCGATACAGGCAATGTCCGAGTGTAGTGGGCAGAACAAGTCGCCTCAAATCTAATGGCGCATAACATGTACAGTGCAATCAGTAAAATAATAACCATGGGTAGCTGGAGGAAGAGAGGTAGCTGAAGCAAATAAAGTCGTCTGAGGGAACATACGGGCATGCTGCGATAAATGATGGGCAACCATATTGATCTCATAAGGAATGTGCTGTAGGTGACTGCCAGTTAAATGTAGAAAGAGCTTCAACCGTGTGTAGTCTATTAGAGAGGAGAGTTTCGAATCTTCCGCCTGTGTCACCTACAGGCAATCTGTCTCAACCAGCATGTGGCAATGGCACTAACCAAAGTAGATAAGACTGTACAATAGTGCCTGAATCTCTACACAGAGGGGAGGAAGACATGCAGCGTGAATGTAATGGCGGCCACCATGTGGCCAGTGTGGTCCCATAAAATAGCACCAGCTGAAGCCGAGTGTCTGCCTGCGGATGCGTCAAAATTCAATTTCAATTTCCCTGATGGTGGTAGCTCCCACTTCAATAGTCGCAACTGCTTTATCCGTAGTCGTGGTGAAAGTCCATGATAAATGAGTGTGGGGAGGTTCGCGGCAAGTTCAATGCACGATGATGTGGACGCCGATCATAACACGATTGACGCGCCATAGCGTAAATGCATTGGGCTGAAAGGTGAGCTGATCCATAAACAGCATTAGTGTAGACTTTCCAAACAGTCCAACAAAGTAGAATAGGACCTATTATCCAAAATTGGCCCATAAGAGATCGGGATGTGGAGGACGACCACCATTTTAAAATGTGTATCTGAATGGGTATGGTACTTGGAAACGGACCATCCAAAACCAAGGCAAATCTTATCCAAGCATCCTTTACAAATGAACATTGACGAAAAATGTGATTGATGCTAACCAAACTGGACTTACAGAATGGGCAAAGCATGGGACAAACTTGCATAAAGCAGCACATGTTCTCTTCGAAAACTCGTAAGTTTTGTGTTGAGCCATTTAAGTATATAAGCAAATCATCCGCATAGGCCAAATGGGATACCCCCGAGACCCTACCCGTACAGAAGCCAATAAGTGAGCTGATGTGAAAAAGATGATTAAGCCTCCGGCTGAAGCCCTCCGAACAAAGGATAAATAATAAGGGGGGATAGTGGGTCGCCTTGCTTCACCCCAGGCGTAGGAGAAAAGAAACCAAAGCTCTTACCATTAACATCTATGGAGAGCTTGGAGTAACGCGTGTTGTTCATAATAAGACGAACAAAGCGATCATGAAAGCCAAATCTCCAAATCAGAGTCGCAAGGTAATGCCAATTCAGCCGATCAAAGGCTTTTGTCATGTCAAGCTTTATCATAACATTAGCTCCACGTGTCTTTTTATCAACCAAATGCACCATCTCATTCGCCATAAGAACATGCTCACTGATATAGTGTCCCTTTAAAAAACCTATTTGTTCAGCCGAGATGATCAGTGGAAGTAATGATGACAAACGAGTAGCCAGCACCAGAGTAATAACTTTGCTAATAAAATTAGAAAGGAATGTAGGTCTGAAGTCAGCATACATAGACCGCTGAGATTTCTTAGAGAGTAGAGTAATCATAGAAGAAAGCATAACTGTGGCGCTGGGATGCCAAGGAAAAACTCCTGGACCACGCACAAAATATCCAATTTAAGTATTTCCTAACTTCTGTGGAGAAAATGGCCATTAAATCCATCTGGCCTAGCAGCACTGTTTGGATTTAGACTCTAAACCACCTTCTTAGTCTCATCTATGTCAGGGGTAGTGAGGAGCATGTCATTGTAAGCTGATGTGACCAAAGAAGGAATAGAGTGAAGAAAGTCATCCAAGTCTAGCACAGGCTCACTGGTAAATAACTTCTGAAAATAATCCACAGCAGCACGCCCTAGATCGTCAGTCTCTGCCAGAACCGTACCTTCATAATTCGTAAGATGACGGATGTGCTATCGGCGATATCTGTCCTTGACCATCGCATGAAAATATGTAGTATTTGCCTTCCTGCCAGTCGTACAATGAATGCAAGCTTTCTATGACCAAAAGGATACTTGCTCATGGTGTGCACGTAACAAGTGTGCCTGCGCAAGGGAGTAAGACTCCCGATAAACTGGAGAGGGGTTTTTATCAAACTCGGCCTCCATTCGAGAGTAAGTACGCTCCGCCTTAGATGCCCTGCTAAAGATGTTACCAAATACAGCTCTGTTCCAATGTCGAAGGTCATGCTTCAAAAGGCAGAGCTTATTATATAAGCCATGCATACCTCCCACCATTGGACATTGCTTCCAATGTGCCTCAACATATGTATAAAAATCATCATGCAAAGCCCATACGTTAAGATATCGGAAAGGTACAGGAGGCTTTACCATCGATAAGCTGCACTTTAATAATAGCAGTGAATGATCAGAGGAGGCGCGTGGGAGACGGTGTGCAACAACATCTGCAAACAAATCAACAAAAGCAGTGGTGCACAACATGCGATCAAGGTAATATAGCACACGGTTGTGTACATTGCCCCGAGCCCATGTAAATGGAGAACCCAATGTGGGAATTTCATGCAACTAACAAAAATTCCCATAAGTAGTGAAGTCATCAAGAGAGCGAAGTGTAGGTGAAGTGCGACCTCAATGCTCATCTAAGCGTAAGAAGGTATTAAAATCCTTACCAATGATCCATGGACCTGTAATCTGCTGGAAAGTAGCAACCAGCGATTCCCATAACAACTTCCGCTCAAGAATAGTATGCCTGCCATATACTAATGTCCAATGAAAGGACTGCTGCGTATTCTGCCATGTAAACCTTAATAGAGAAGACTGGACTCCATGATCAACACTATGAAACTGCAAACTTGTGGTGTGCCAGAAGACCCAAATATTACCTTCACAAGTATCAAGTGCATGGCTAAAGCCAAGTTTCAGCGGATAATATGTGAGCTTTGAGGAATGCTGCTTAGGCTCAATAAGAATTAGTAGCTCAATACGATGAGTACGCAGCAAAATGAGTAAGTATGCTAAAGAGGTGCACAGGACTCCAACATTCTAAGTAAGAGCATTCATTGTGAACTAGAAAAAGAAAGTGAAGGAAGACGACCATTAGAAGTCGTACTACGAGTCACAACAGAGGAGGGAGGTCGAAGAGGCAGTTCATTTCTCGGCCTATGTCGCCGACGAGGTGGTACAAGAATAAACCCATGGGGATCAGGCACAGAAGAATCAATCAATGCATGCAAAAGCATGTCATCATCAAAATGTACCGGATGCGAGGCAAGACGCTTACCAATAAGTGCGGATGCACTAATCATTTGATGACTAAAGGCGATGCGAGCTTGAGCATAAAAAGAAGAGGCCGGATCTGCCTCGTGACCCACCTCAGAATCAGAAAATTAACAATCATCAGGATCATCCACAGGTTTTTGGAGGAACAAAACATCCTCCTTGTCCGCAATAGCCATATATCCTGCATGGGTAGAATGGAAAGACTGTGATCAGCAGATCATGTGTCTGGAAGAATGTCCGAGGCAGGCAAAGTCGGGGTATCATTTGTGGGTGTAGTAGTCGTAGGGCGCTTAAGCAATGTGATACTTTTAGGATTATTAGCAAGCTCCGATGGGCAAGTTTGCTTCGGATTCCATCCCGTTGCAGGTTTTTGTGGCTTAACCGGAGGCTATGGCGGCTGATCATCACAAGCGCCGACCAAATGACCAAGACGACGACAATCCACACAGAATAAAGGCAAATTCTCTAAAATTAACTGCTGGAAAATCAGTTTTTGCTTACCCTGTAAATAGATTTTCTTAGGAAGCTCCTAGGAGACATCAACTTCAATACATACGCGAGCCACAGAAGGTCGCGGACCATCGACGGTGGCAATATCAAGCTTGACTGGGTTACCAACAATGCGTGTTGTTTCAAATAATGTGGCCTTGTGATGAAAGTGAAATGGTAATCCTGGAAACGCAATCCAAATAGGGACGATGGGAACGTCGGCGACAGGGTCAAAATCAATCGTCCACTTCGTGACTCTCATATAACAACCCGCCACTTGCTATGTCTGGCTATAAAAACATTGGATATAATCCGGTTCATGTGCAAAATTCAGCAACATATAAGATTGTTCTAGCAATGTGATCCGGATATCCGGACAAAATCCGATACGCTCAAAGTCATCACAGATCACTTGGAGCGGCGGGAGCCCGTACCAAAAGGTACCAACGAGTGACATCCGGTAAGGAGCATCCAAGGCATTGATTTCTTCATCTGAAAACGAAATCATAGGATGACCTTTGTGTTTAGAAATGGTTTTAGGGGAGATGGAGAATGGGGTGAGCTGCGCTGACACGCAGCCATGATCGCCAGTGAAAGAAGAAAGCATCGCAGGGTTTCTACATATACATATACATATACATACATATATATATATACATACATACATACACACACTAAAACACACACACACACACACACATATATATATATATATATATATATAATATATTGTTGAGAAAAGGGGTTTGAGTGATTCACAAAAATGCATGATTTAAATAACGTGTGCTAAAGAAATGCATGACACATTTTATGACTTGACATGTAATGACACATTTTATGACATAACACGTTTTTGCGACAAACTTGACTTATATACTTTATATATAATGTTGTCGTACTAACAAGCCGTGAAGCTTTAAAGCTTACATCAAATGGCAAACATTTGTTGTGTTTGAACTATTTTCAGGTGCCACCATTAATGAACTAAACTAGTTCATTAAGTGAAGTACTTAGTTAAATGAACTAAGTAGTTCATTAAATGGAGAAATATTTGGAGAAGGCTTAAAGGCAACAAACATGGAAATGGAAAGTCTCCTTCTACCCTCAAGTCACACATTTTTCATATATTTTTTTTTTTAAAGGAAATTTTTATTTATTTATGTAGAGGCTCCGTTATGGTGGAGAATACCTTGTTACACATTTTTCATATATATATATATATATATATATATATATATATATATATATATATATTCAGATTTTTTTTAAAAGGCACTACACACATATATTCCAACGTACTACCGACACGTTATATACATTACGAACGTACATCAACATCACACCACTATACTTCCCTCAAATTTATGAGTATATTCAGGTCTTATATCATATGATATATGTCACGGTGATGAGAAAATTATTACGACACGTTACAAGGTTCTAAACCAAAAATTTTCGTATCGGGTGACTACCTAAACTTCGCTAACATGTCACGTACTTGCCATATATAGATGGCCAAGCCCTATACTTCAAAAATTGCCACAAATTTCGTGGCTAACATGGTACACTCATCCATAAAATCGTTCCATGTTGGCACACACAAATCATCCCCAATTAAGGTCAAATTGTGGAGATTCCAAATTCATATTTTTAAGCACATGGAGGCACCACTTTAATCAGCCATTAGAGTTGAATATTAAAGTTATATTATGTATATTATGTGTGACATAATATATATAACATGTGCAAAATTTTGGAATTTAATCGGAGAAAAATCGCGTAATCGACAAAAGTCAAAAATTCGGTTTTCTACGAACACGACACTTAGAATGTTTTTGGCATGACATGTAACATGTATCTAGACACTTTATACATATTCAATACATACTAAAGTGTTCTAGAATATTCAAATTAGGGCTGATTGGAATATATCATATGTGTATAATTATTGTGCAATATTTGACAAAGTTTACAAAAGCAAAATTTAGCACATGCTCAAGACATATCACACGCCATTCTCAGCCATGTTGGATCTTATGTGGAGCTTATGTGGAGCTTATTTGACACTTTAATTGGTGAAAAATAAGCCACACATGATTGGTGACATTAAAGAAGATAACACACAAGGAAACAATTCAAAATACAACACATGCTGAAATTTCAGCACATGTTGCATGTTATGGCCAAATTTTGACTCCTTTTTGTCTTCAATTTTATTCCAAAATGGAAGGAAGATTAATGTGTGATTGTATGGTAATATTTTGAATACTTTTGGCACATGTTTTATGAGTTTATCTCAGATTTTACAGCTCATTAAAATGATGACAAGTTGGACCAATCATCAAGTGACAAGTAAGCAAGGTCAAGTCATCCTTCCAATCAAGTTGTGCCAAGTAAGCAAGATGGTGTCACATCTACACAAGGTAATCTTCTAAGGGCATTAAAGAGAATTCTCAAGGTGATGAAAGACCCTAGCGGGGCAGCCAATTTGGATTAAAAAGAAGAGAAGAGAGCAAACAAAAGCAAGACAATTCTCATATTTTCTCAAGTGGAAAAAGTGTCTTACACTTTCTTCTTCTATCTTTCTTTCTTCTTCTCTCTCAAGCCTATTGTTCTTACATTCAAATATATTACATAGGCTTTGATTTGACCACCATACACGTTTCAATCGTAAAAGGTTGATCAAGGTATGATCAAACCTTCATCCGTTTGGTGGTGGTGTTCGTGATTGGTGTGATTGCTTGTAACATTTGTTTAAGGGCGGAGTTGGTGTGTAACTCCAGAAACTCTTATGGTAAGGTGTTATTTTATTATTAGCGATAACCGAGGAGGTTGTCCTCGAAGACTGGAGTAGGTTGTGTTAACCGAACCAGTATAAAATTCTCGGTGTTCAGCACTTTACTTTCAGTTTCCATCACTTTGCATCGTTTTCATTGCAATAGCAAAAATACCAAACGAATTTCAAAAATTGTAAAATTTTCCAGAAACATAGCCACACCTCTTTTATTTTTCATTTGGCACAAGTTTCACTCCATTTGGATAAGTATAAATCTATCAAACGTTAATAGTTCTGAGACTAGTGCAATCTGATTTTCAGACTTTCAAAGGTTGAGAACATTAACGTATTTGACATACTTACCAAAAAAAAATTTCAAAACTGTTTCAAACCATTAAAATAAATATCTTAAGGGTTTTGTCATTAAATTTTCAGACCATTTGGAGTTACAAATTAATCGAAAAAAAATTTTCAAATGAGACCACTGTTTCTGGCAGATTTGTGCAATCTGACCACAAACGATTTTCAAAGGGTTAGAGGTTGAATTTTGCTCTGAACGTTTTAGGGGATACTCAGAACATATGAAAATAGAATCTCTCCAAATTTCAGAATTTTTGAAGGTCTATAACCTAGTCTTTCAAACGTTTCAAAACAGGATCTGAAAACAGAAACTGTTTTCAGAAGTTGGATTTTTGGGCCAAAATATTTTAAAAACCAAATTTTCCGCACCCACTATTCAGTCCCCCTTCTAGTGATGCCTTACAGTTCCTACAATGGTATCAAAGTGCAGGCACACTCACGACAAGGAGAAGGAGATCCAACGATCTTTGTGAGATAGCAACCACTAGACACAAAACCGAGAAAGAAGATATGCCAAGTCAAAGGCCTCCACTTCTTGATAGTGAGGTACATTCCGATTCCGATTCCGATTTTGAACCATCATATCATGATTTGTATGTTCAATATCTTAAATTGCATAAGTTTGCTAAGACTATTGCAAAAGAAAAGAAACGCTTAATTGATGACAAGAAATTGTTAGAATCTTCTAACACAAATCTTGTGTCTCAATTAAACGATTCAAAAGAAGCGTCGTCTTGCATAATAAATTCATTAAGGTCTGAAATTTCATCATTGACACCGAGAACACTAAACTGAAAGCCGAGATTTTAAATTTGAAATCAAGAAACGAAGATCTAGAAAAGACAATAAAACAATTCGACACGGGTACAAACATGCTAGATCGCATCATTTCTTCACAAAAGCATGATAACGACAAAACCAGATTAGGACATGTTGAGAAAAATGAGACACTAAACAAATCAACAAAATTCATTCCGTCTAAGAAAATAGATATGTCTAAGATATATGTGGCGCCTAAGAAGACGCCTAGATCCCCCACTATGTCATCTCATCATGCTTCTTCTTCATACAATACGAGATATAATTATTTGCCATATAGATATGAAAAGAAACCACTGATACATACACAACGATTATACAACAAAAATGCATTTAGATCACGCACCAAGCACACTAACATAAAGGCATGTCCAAAGCAAAGATCATACCATGTGCATGATGGGATTCTTGGCCAAAGGCAAAACGCATTTGCCCCTAACATATATTATATTGCGTCTTCATCTTTTTGAAGACCTAGAAAGGTCACCCAAATTTGGGTACCAAAAGGGACATTTGCAAAGGGTTGAATATATAACCCTTAAGAACGCACTTTTGATATTATTGCACAATACACTTGAAATGTAAGATTTTATACAAATTGCTATTTCTTTCTTACATGCACTTTTGATTTTATTTCCAAAATAAAGGGTGCGAGAGTGCATGATTTAAAGGGGAGATATGAGAGATGAGAGTGATTGATTGCACAAATCAAAGGGGAGAGAATTCAAAATTTGAAATTTGAAATTCAAAATTTGAATTTGTGTACGATTGGAGGGGGAGCGATTAAATTTAAATCATTAACTAAGGTTATTTTGTAAATCATCAAAAGGGGGAGATTGTTGAGAAAAGGTGTTTGAGTGATTCACAAAAATGCATGCTTTAAATAACGTGTGCTAAAGAAATGCATGACACATTTTATGACTTGACACGTAGTGACACGGTTTTGCGACTTGACACGTTTTTGCGACAAACTTGCCTTATATACTTCATATATAATATTGCCGTACTAACAAGCGATGAAGCTTTAAAGCTTACATCAAATGGCAAACATTTGTTGTGTTTGAACTATTTTCAGGTGCCACCATTAATGAACAAAACTAGTTCATTAAGTGAGGTACTTAGTTAAATGAACTAAGTAGTTCATTAAATGGAGAAATATTTAGAGAAGGCATAAAGGCAACAAACATGGAAATGGAAAGTCTTCTTCTACCCTCAAGTCATACGTTTTTCATACATACATACATATATATATATACACACACACACACACATATATATATATAAATGAAGATGGCGGCGGCTCTGCAGACCTCCGACGCTTAACCATGGCAAAAGCTTGCACCTTTGATCTCAATTCACCGTTGCCATTGTTTGTTCCGCTGTTCAGATACCATACCACATTGTATCCTCTCTTGGTACGTATTTTATTGCAATATTCCACCGGCTTGCAGTGATCCGAAAATGGCGGATGCGCCATTACAAAAGAAAACGTTTGCAGAAGCACTGGCCCCTACTCATATGGAGTCCGCTGCAACAATCAGACCCATATCACGCTATAAAGGTATGCCTTCTATCACATTCACAAAGGAGGAAGTAGATCGCTACTCTATTCCATTCAAATATACTCTCGTGGGATCGTTCTGGCATGGCCGACCCAATATGAAGCAATTATCATCCTGCATGGAAAGAATTGGTTATAAACAGACTCCTAAATTAGGATTGATAGATGATCAGCATGTTATCTTAACCTTCCATCATCCAGAAGATTATCATCGGTGTTTCTTACGTCGTTCATGTGCGGTTAATGGATATACTATGAGGGTGACGAAATGGACACCGGATTTTGATCCCAAAATTGATAAACCGATAGTCCCTCTATGGGTATCCATTCGAGGGATGCCATTATACTTACAAAATAAATCCGCTTTATGGGATATAGCTCATATGATTGGATTGCCATTAAAAATGGACTCAGCAACATCTAATGGATTACGCCCATCGGTTGTACGATTGTCTATTGAAGTCGATATTTCCAAATCATTACCAACCCGATTGCATATTCAAGGAGGAGATCATGTCATATACCCAACGGTTGAATATGAAAACGTACCCCTTTTCTGCTCTACCTACCGTACACTCGGACATGAAGCCAAGGATTGCAGTCCAGCAAATGATAATCAGCAGGAACCAGAAAACCATCCAGCTCCTATCCAAACACGAGTACCAAAACAACCTAAACGATGGACTCCAAAAAAGAAAAAGTCAGACCACACCCAGTTGATTGACGAGGACAATGAAGATGATTTGCATGCTGAGGAACATGATGATTTACCAAAAAATGACGAGGCTTTACCGCTGCCACGGGATAATCATATAATACAAGAGGACTCCGAAGCAGTTGCAGATGAGCCTCATCCCCCAAATGCTGCCTCAAGAGATACAACTCTCTTAACGCTAATATCCGACAAACAAGACTTGTCCAAGATAGATGCATCCTTAGGTCACGCACAAGATGAAGGTGATGATATTCTAGAAGCCACAAACTCAGATTCAGAAATTTACATGAATCATACTGAGCAGCTCCCTGAAAGTACTTGACAACCTGTTATATTACAGCCACATATTCCCTCACATGAAGACCCATGCAAGCAGATGACCCAAAGTCATCTTGCATATGACACTAATGCTGTTTTGGCTGCCCAGAGTAGTTCTTTTACTCATACCATGGCTCAACTGATAAATGAAATGGCAGACCCCATGCCCATCTCCCGAAGGCGCCGCACAAAACAAGAGATGTTAGGTACATACAATCAGCCTTCAGAATGCCAGACAAGATCTTCAAACTTACCCTCCTCCTCCTCTCAATGAATTGTCTCATATGGAATGTCAGAGGAATTGCGAACTCCTTAGTTCGCATTCGTAAGCTTATCAGAACACAAAAACTACAGTTGTTCTAATTGAGCCCAAAAAAGATCCTACACATTTGGCTCAAATTCAACGCAGACTGCATTTTTCCCATTCGGACGTAATTTGTAGGGACAAAATTTGGATTTTTTGGTCACAGGATTCACTCCGACATTTATGTACGATATATGATGAACAATGTCACATTTCAAGTTTCAAATTGTGGGCACGGAGATTGTTCTGTGGTTCACACCAGTTTATGGAATGCACACTGTGACTGATCGTCGTAGGCTATGGCATTCATTACAACATCACCATGCTACTAACAATGAGCCTTGGTTAATAGGTGGAGATTTCAACACTTTTCTATCAGTCGCGGAACATGCTGGACTCTCTACCCCATCTATGTCTTCATTGGATGACTTGAATGACTGTGTGACGTCTTGTCAATTAATAGATCTGCCATATACAGGCTCTGCTTATACGTGGACAAGTGGTCGTGGGCTGGGCATAGTTCGCATAAGGTTAGATCGTATGCTATGTTCAGAGTCCTATAACAATCTGTTCACTAGTCTGAGGGTTAAACACCTTCCACGATTAACATCTGATCATACTCCGCTGCTCCTGCACTCGTCACTAACACCATCCAATGGTCCAAAATCTTTCCGTTTTCAGAATATGTGGGTGGAGCATAAGGAATTTCATATATTTGTCAAGGCAAGAGGTGGCATGCGAGGACTATATAATAAGCTGCAATCTCTGAAAAAAGATTTGCACAATTGGAATGTCACAGTGTTTGGAAATGTCTTTGATCAACTATCACATCTAGAGCGGGAACTTAAAATCAGTGAGGCAGCCTTTGATGCGCAACCTTCACCTGAAGCACGCACAAAGTACCATGCTATACAGGCGGAATACAAATTAGCAGAACACAAAGCAGAGTTATTTTGGTCTCAGAAAGCACGTCAGAAATGGATTGCAGCAGGAGATGCCAACACCTCCTATTTTCACAACATAGTAAGGGATCGACATATCTGCCAAGCCATCACAAAAATACATGATACGCAAGGCACAGTTATTGACACACAGCAAGGCATTCAACATGCTGTGAAAGTATATTACAAACAGTTATTTACAGCAGATACAATAGTTGACGATGACACTATTCTACAATACATTCCTCAACTTGTCACGGAATCAGAGAACCAACAATTGACAGCCTTGCCAACTCAGGCAGAGGTAAAGTAGGCTGTTTGGTCGTTGGATCCCAAAAGTGCACCTGGTCCAGATGGTTATAATGGCTATTTTTTCCGTACATGTTGGGACATTGTTAAACTGGATGTTCACAAAGCTATGCAGGAATTCTTTCTTGGCCTTCCAATGCCAAAAGCAATGGGAAGTACGTTAATTGTCTTGCTGCCAAAAACACCCACACCACGCACATTCTCTGATTACAGACCCATTAGTCTGGCAAACTTTATATCTAAACTGGCTACGCGTATTATTGCAACACGCATCCAACCTCTTCTGCAAAAGCTCATAACGGATGAACAAGCTGGGTTTGTAAAAGGAAGAGATATAGCTCACCAGATTGTTATGGCTCGTGAAATGATTCATTTGCAGGACTCCAAGGTCAGAGGCTCAAATACGATAATCAAGCTGGACATGATGAAGGCATTTGATAGAGTCAGTTGGACATTCCTAGGAAAACTGCTAGCGCAATTTGGTTTTTCCAGTGGTTTTATCAAACTGATATTCAATCATCTCAGAGGGACATATATTTTGGTATTGATCAATGGCATCCCATCCGGTTTTTTTCAGCCTTCGAGAGGGGTTAAACAAGGTGACCCCTTGTCACCTATACTATTCATCCTAGCTTCGGAGGCATTTTCAAGGGGTCTTAATAGCTTAGTCTCAAGGGGAATCATATTGCCTTTTGCTGCGGGTAGATCCAAAACAGTATCCCATTTGGCTTTTGCGGATGATCTCTTAATATTCATCAATGGTGGATTACGCAATTTAATAAAGTTCATAACATTCTTGGAGCAGTATCAGGTAGCATCGGGTCAAGCGGTTAATTTTCAAAAGAGCCACTTTGTTCCAGCATCTTACTTGTCACATGCACAGATTCACAGAATGGAGCAAAGCCTACATATGACGGCAATCTCATTGCCAATCAAATATTTAGGTGTTCAGTTGCACAAAGGCAAAGAACGACTCTCCCATTTTGCTAGTCTGCTCTCGTCAATCCAAGCTAAATTATATATGTGGCAAAATAAATTTCTCAATCACGCTGGCCGTTTGATATTGATCAAACATGTTTTGGCTTCCATTCCATTACATGTCCTATCAGTTTTTCGGTTGCCTCAAAGTTTACTACGCAACATTACGTGCTGGATGGTTAAATTTTTTTGGGGTAGCACATCCGATCAAACTCGGTATTCGTGGGTCTCAAGTGAGCAACTATTTGGACCAACAAGTGAGGGAGGTCTTGGGCTAAGGAAATTGGACGATATGCAGCTTGCTTACTCTTGCAGGTTATGGTGGAAATATCAACAAAATAACTCCTTATGGAGCAAGTTCTTTCATTCTCGTTACGTAACCGCAGCTCATATATCTTTCGGATCACAGACTCCCCAGTTTGGAAACGAATTTGTAGAATACACCCAATATGCGATCAAGGTTTGACCACAGAACAATACACCATTCGTGCAGCGTATGATCATGTACGTCATGTGCGGAATACGCGCCTCTCATACAAATATATCTGGAATAAGCATATACCTCCAAATATACGAGTATTTCTATGACGTTTATATCACAAGGCCATCCCTCTGCCTGAGAATCTACAAAAGTTTGTTTGCATTCATCCAACTCAATGTCCATTTTGCTTACAAGCACGAGTCACATCGGACCATATACTCTTGGATTGCCCAGAAGTTACAGATGTTTGTAACGTGTATACTTCCTATTTGGATGGTCCTCCCACCACAGCAAAAACAATACAGCAGCATCTTCTTCAATGGTGGATATCAACTAAAGGTAAGACACTTAAAGGCATCTTACAAATCGTGGCACCTTCTTACATTATTTGGGAACTATGGAAATGCTATACCTCGATTATGTATGGGGATGGACATTGGAGAAAATTGACTGTAATGGAAACCATACGTCGGGGAATATATGATTGGGTATCCGTTCAAAAAGGCAAAAAATTTGCATACTCAGACAGCGGGCTGATTGCAATGGGATTAAGCCTAACCATCTGCACTCCTAGAGTCAAGATAATCAAATGGCATCAACCTCCATCAGGTAGATTGAAGTTAAACACGGATGCAGCACATGGTATACACACGGCAGCGGCAGGAGCCATTTTGTGTGACAGCAACGGTGCATTCTTAGGAGCAATAGCGTTTCATCTACCATTATCATCACCAGCAATTGCAGAGTTTCAAGCAGCATATTTCAGTTACCTATTCTTTGTAGTGCATTGGGCACCAATGGATATCGAGGTTGACGCTCAAGGAGTCCTATCAATGGTCCACAACGCAAGTCAGCAGCATGCCTTCTTATTCAAATCTCTATTGATATCAAGGACATCGGAGATAACATATGTTCCTAGGGAGGAAAATCAGCCGTCACATTTCCTTGCACAATACGGTCAGCTTCATCAGCAACTTACCATATTCAGAACAGTAGCTGCCTTACCACCATTAGCTCGTGCAAGTTATCAAACTAAAAGTATTCCACATATTCGACATGGCCACAGCTCTTGATCAATATAGTTGCCCATATCATATGATATGGGCAACGCGGGTACGCATGATCTCCTCTATCATACTTCTGCACTGCGTTATACTTCTTCCTCATATTGCATACTATATAACATCGTTACCCATATCAACCGATATGGGTAACCTGGGTAACTTCTCCACCACAAAAATTTGCTATAATTTGCAAGATATTACTGCTGTTTCATGTAGCTTTTGTCACACTCCTAATCCATTATTATGTTTGTGCATGGAACCTGGGATGCAATGGCAACATCGGAGGAACATACATTGGCGAATCCAACAGCGACTGCAGCATGTTGCACCCTCTCAACTTACGGACACAACACGATTATCTTTTTTATATTCATGCAATTACACCAATCATATAAATATGTACGCTTTTTCCTTCGCCAAGGTTTTATCCACAAGGGTGGTTTTACTTGGCAAGGTTTTAATGCGGCATATCGTATATGATTGGAGGCATCAACTTATATATTCGCTATACTATTATTTTGTTTTCATTGATGCTCATTGTAATATGGCTTTCCTCCGTCATAAGTGAGGCATAATAAAATTATCTTTTTCCGAAAATATATATATATATATATATATATATATATATATTCAGATTTTTTTAAAAGGCACTATACACATATATCCCAATGTACTACCAACATGTTATATATATTACGAACGTACGTCAACGTCACACCACTATACTTACCTCATATTTATGAATATATTCAGGTCTTATATCATATGATATAAGTCAAGTTGATGACAAAATTATTACAACTCGTACAAGGTTCTAAACCAAAAATAGTCGTATTGGGGGACTACCGAAACTTTGCTAACGTGTCACGTACTTGCCATATATAGATGGCCAGCTCCTACACTTCAAAAATGGCCACAAATCTTGTCGCTAACATGGTACACTCAGCCATAAAATCATTCCATGTTGGGACACACAAATCATCCCCAATTAAGGCCAAATTGTAGAGATTCCAAATTCATCTTTTTAAGCACATGGGGGCGCCACTTTAATCAGCCATTAGAGCTAAATATTAAAGTTATATTATGTATATTATGTGTGACATAATATATATAACATGTGCAAAAAGTTGGAATATAATCGGAGAAAAATCACGTAATCGACAAAAGTCGAAAATTTGGTTTTCTTCGAACACGACACATGGAACGTTTTTGGCATGACATGTAACATGCATCTAGACACTCTTTACTTATTCAATACATACTAAAGTGTTCTAGAATATTCAAATTAGGCTGATTGGAATATACCATATGTGTATAATTATTGTGCAATATTTGACAAAGTTTACAAAAGTAAAATTCAGCACATGCTCAAGACATATCACACGCCATTCTCAGCCATGTTGGAGCTTAGGTGGAGCTTATTTGGCACTTATTTGGCACTTTAATTTGTAAAAAATAAGCCACACGTGATTGGTGACATTGAAGAAGGCAACACACAAGGAAACAATTCAAAATACAACACGTGCTGAAATTTCAGCACATGTTGCATGTTGTGACCGAATTTTGACTCTTTTTTGTCTTCAATTTTATTCCAAAATTGAAGGGAGATTAATGTGTGATTGTATGGTAATATTTTGACTACTTTTGGCACATGTTTTATGAGTTTATTTCAGATTTTACAGCTCATTAAAATGATGACAAGTTGGACCAATCATCAAGTGACAAGTAAGCAAGGTCAAGTTATCCTACCAATCAAGTTGTGCCAAGTAAGCAAGATGCTGTTACATCTACACAATATAATCTTCCGAGGACATTAAAGAAAATTCTCAAGGTGATGGAAGACCCTAGGGGGGCGGCCAACTTGGATTAAAAAGAAGAGAAGAGAGCAAACAAAAGCAAGACAATTCTCATATTCTCTCAAGTGCAAAAAGTGCCTTACACTTTCTTCTTCTACCTTTCTTTCTTCTTCTCTCTCAAGACTATTGTTCTTATATTTAAATGTATTAAATAGGCTTTAATTTGACCACCATACACGTTTCAATTGTAAAAGGTTGATCAAGGTGTGATCAAACCTTCATCCGTTCGGTGGTGGTGTTCGTGATTGGTGTGATTGCTTGTAACATTTGTTTAAGGGTGGAGATGGTGTGTAACTCCAAAAAACCTTGTGGTAAGGTGTTATTTTATGATTAGTTAACCGAGAAAGATGTTCTCGAAGACTGGAGTAGGTTGTGTTAACCGAACCAGTATAAAATTCTCTGTGTTATTACTTTCAGCACTTTACTTTCAGTTTCCAGCACTTTGTATTGTTTTCATTGCAATAGCAAAAATATCAAACGAATTTCAAAAAATCATAACATTTTCCAGAAACATAGCCACACATCTTAGTTTTCATTTGGCGCAAGTTTCACTCTATTTGGATAAGTATAAGCCTATCAAATGTTAATAGTTCTGAGACTAGTGCAATCTGATTTTCAGACTTGCAAAGGTTGAGAACATTAACGTATTTGACATACTTACCAAAAGCATTTTTCAAAACTGTTTAAAACCCATTAAAATACATATCTTAAGGGTTTTTTCGTTAAATTTTCAGACCATTGGGAGTTACAGATTAATCGGAAAAATGTTTTCAAATTAGACCACTGTTTCTGGCAGATTTGTGCAATCTGACCACAAACAATTTTTCAAAGGGATAGAGGTTGAATTTTGCTCTGAAATTTTTAGGAGATACTCAAAACATCTGAGAGTAGAATCCAGAATTTTTGAAGGTCTATAACCTAGTCTTTCAAACGTTTCAAAACAGGATCTGAAACAAGAAATGGTTTTTAGAAGTTGGGTTTTTGGGCCAAAATATTTTAAAAACCAAATTTTCAACACCCACTATACAACACCCCTTCTAGTGGTGCCTTACAGGTCCTACATATATATCTTGAATGGCGAAGACGGTGCTCTGGTGATTGCGTCTCACAGCAGCGGCGACACAATGCTGATCTTCTTCGCTCTTCCACACTGCGATTGACTGTTTTCCCTTCTCTGGTTGTCGTCTAGGTCTTTCTGTCATTAGTTTTTTGCGGCACCGTAATGTCCATAGAAAAGCGTTCATACGCTTCGATCCTAGCTGCACCGGCAGCAGTGCTCCCTCCTCCTGAGATAGGTCATTTCAAAGGAGTCCCTGCGATTAAGTTCACTCGTGAGGAGATCAATGTTCTTGATGATTCATTCAGATACTGTCTTGTTGGGAGTTTTCGGTATGGTCAACTGAAGCTTTAGGCGATCAGGAAGTGTTTTGATAGAATAGGTTTCACGACTGTTGTCACAATTACTTTGTTGGATTCATCGCATATCTTAATGAAATTCGATGCGGAAGCAGACTATTATCAGTGCTTTTCACGTCGTTCATGGACTGTTCAGGGTATCACATGAGGGTTACAAAATGTTCATACGATTATGATCCAAAGATTGATATTCCAATTGTGCCAGTGTGGATCTCCTTGCCTGGGCTACCAATTTATCTCCATAAAAAGGAAGAGCTTTTTGAGATCACATGGATGCTGGGCAATCCGTTGAAACATGATTCGGCCACCATGTAGCTCCTGCAGCCCTCAGTTGCTCGAATATGCGTTGATATTGATGTATCACGGGAATTACCTCAGCGTTTATATATTCAATGTGATGATTAAAATTTTTTCCAGCCTTTTGAATATGAGAATCTTCCATCCGATTGTTCCTCCTGTCGCATTTTAGGTCATTCTTTCAATCATGTTCTGCTGCCACAAATCTGGAGTCGCATCAGCAACCTACTTCTCCACATGATTCTAATTTGCCTACCAAGGATAAAAGGCTGATTCTCAGCCTGCTCAGAGGTGGACGCTGAAAAAACAGGTTACAGTGAACACAAATGATGTTGTTGAGGTTGCTATTAAAGTCACCCCGGATGATCCACTGCCAACGATCTCTAACGCACAAATGCACACAGTCTCTGAACTGGCCGAAACTTCTATGTCAGTACCTGGTGGGGTAGCATCAGAGATTGAAAAGGTATCTGATTCTCAAGATCTCGACCGTTTGCATTGTAGTTCAGCCCCAATTATGACTCAAGTTGAGGAGGATCCAGCGCTAATTTTGGAGCATGCGTAAGTGTAGCGCCCCGCACCCAGCCTCGTCCGGATACGGTGCACCGGCCGTACTTCACTGAGGAGAGTACAAGGCGTCATGCATAACATGTGAACATCCATAACATAAGTCGTGGGCTCCCATGCTATCATTCAACATAGTAGAAAAATTTAGGCAGAATTAAAACTTTTCAAAACAAACATGCATCACTAATTTACTGAGTTCCCAAAAGTAGTAGTACCCCAATCATAACGTAACCGACAATCCAGAGAGTTTAAACATAGTCATAATACAACTCGTCTTGGCAGTACAAAAGTCCTTAGCTTAGCTCTCTTCATACTCCTCGCCTATGGATAAGGTACTCTCGGCTCGTCCTCGATCTATTCTATCTTGGCATTCTCCAGCTCTGGGGAAAAATAAAGTGTGAGTGATAAAAATCACCAAGCAAGAATACAATAAACTAGCATGAAATACGTAAAGAATCATAACATGAATGTATTACCCCAAAAACCTCAAATAATCATAATTCATACCTACTCTTGGATCATGTACTTACTTGACGTTCGGGTTAGGCATGTTTTAGGGAATGCTATACCACACCTGATCTTGGATCCTGAACTTACTTGGCATTCGTCTTAAGCATGTTATTAGGAAATGCTTTAACAATAACTTATAACCATTAATTGTTACATGCAACATATGTTCATGATCGTGAATTATGCAAGATGCAATGCATGATGTCATGTCATGTCAAGTCAAAACATCATTTTGGTCCCATAAGGTAACATGTCGTAAAAACAGAGTGTCAGATCAGTTATCTCCGGATCTGAGCGGGTCCAGAACAGATATCAGACAAATTAACCCCGGGCCTGAACGGGTCCAGAACAGATATCAAATCAATTAACCCCGGATCTGAGCGGGTCCAGAACAGATATCAGATCAATTAACCCCGGATCTGAGCGGGTCCAGAACAGATATCAGATGATCTGAGCGGGTCCAGAACATATCATATCATCAGACCAATTAACCCCAGGTCTGGAGTTGGGTTAGTCGCATGCTTGGCCGGCAAAGGAATCATGAAGCTTTCTTTAAAAACATGGGGCCGTAAAAACTTTTCATGCATAACGAAAAGAAAGTCGCTTGTAAAACGTGCTTGCATCATAAAATCCATGAAAATCAGTTTCATGATCATGCATGATACATGCCGTGATATGAATGCAAGCCATGACATGAATAATTGTACGCATTCCTTATAACATATCAACATACATGAATTTGGAAGCTAAATATTCCCAAGACTTTCGCTTCACATTCATAGGGCGGTTGAGCTAACCAATTAGGTCTATTTCCATAATTCTTTTGTTACAATTATGTTTGGTGGAATCTTAGATACATGTCATAAAATTGCAGATTATTTCAATAACCGTAAAGGGACTTATTTACTTACTTTCCGAACTGGTTTAGGTGCTGAAACTGAGCTGACAGATTTTACTAAAAATTCAATTGCGGTGAATCCGTAATTCGTTTTCCAGAAATTCCAACTCTCCTAAGTCATAAACATATGGAACTAGTATCCTACCGAAATTTAGCCTATTTGCATGTCTCTAAGTCCCTTTTCTGAGGCTGGAAAGTCGTTACTAGTTTTAGGTTGGCTCCAGTAATTTCAGTTGAGCGGTTTTACCAAATAATTCATTAAAAATAATCCAGAACTTATTTTACCAAGATTCCAGCTGGCGTGTCCATGAAACACATAGGATTATTACCATGCCAAAAATCAGCTTTATTGAAGGTTCACAAGATCCTCTTTTAATACGTTGAAGTCAATGGTCAATTCTGCCCAGATCAAGAATTTGTTACTGGAGTAGTTTTACCGCGTAATTTCTTAAAAATAATCCTTAGCTTATTTTGACAAAATTCCACCTCTCTCTTGTGATACATTCATAAGGCTAACTTCCTTCCAAAAATTAGCTTCATTGAAAGTCTGTAAGGTCAGTTCTTAAACCATCTAAAACGTCACTCTATTCTGTCCAGTTCCAGAATTCCCAGCCTGAGCAGTTTCACCAAAACATTTATTAAAAATAATCCATAACTTATTTTACCATAATTCCAACTCTCACATTTGCTAAACACATAGGACTAACATCATAACAAAAACCAATTTGATAGCACGTTAGTAAGGTTCAGTTTAGGGTCACACATCTCACTGTCCAATTCTGTCCAGCTCCAGTGGTTTGACATTTTACCCTCTTTTCATGTCAAGTGACCACTAATTATCTTGTGCTTATGAAATAACTTATTAGTCATCACATACACCTTTTTCCTATGAATGTCCAGATTTCATTCCTCTTTTTGAGTCCTCTTTGCACCATGTCAAAACAGTGGGTAGTTTGTTCACAACTACTAGCATGCTTGTTCACAAAAGATGTTCTTTCTTGGATTCAACTCACCTTCGTCTTCATCCTTTAGGCCGAAATTTAGGTGATACCAAGAACACATTTTCACAATACTTATTTAAGCATGCAACACATTCAAGTACCATGTTATTCCAATCTTACCCAAACAACCTCATAAAACTCACATTTAACACATGCATGCTTTCTTAGGTCTTCACAAGTTTCATCCAAGAGTTAATCTAGCCTAGATTTACTTAGGTGGACCTTAATTCACCTTAAGACAGCCCCATTTCATATTGCATGTAAGAAAAGATTACATCTTTGAAGGAATTAGTCACATGCAAGATAATGTTCTTAAGAAATCACTAAGGTACAAACATGAACTTAGTGTTTTCCTCTAAAGTTCACATCTTAGGAACATCTAGCCATTCAAGTCACTAATTCTTCAAATAAATCATGAAAGTCTAGTGTATACTTGCCTCTTCAAGCTAAAGCTCTTGCCTTTGCTTGGTTATAGAGTGAGTCTAGTTGAAATCCACCTCCTTTTCCACCCTTGACTACACGGTTTTGATGGAGAGGAAAAAGGAGAGTTAGTCTTCATTCAATAGTGAAAATAGAGTTCCAATTGAGGCTAGAACATCTTACCAAAGTAGGCTTAGAGTGGAGCTTCAAGTGTAGCAAGATAGCACCACCTAAGAGAGTTGAAATCTTTCACCTACTTGGACAAGGAGGCCACGGTTTTTGGGGTGGAGGGGGTGGTTCAAGTGAGCTTCATTCTTCACCAAATAAGAATTCACTTAAGGAATTTGGAATCAAGACTTACCTAGAGATCTTCTTGAGTCTTGAATATGAGCTTGATTGAGAACTCCTACCTTCAAGAAGGGGTGTGGCCGAAAGTTGGAGTGTGGTGGGAGGGAAAATTTCTTAAGTTTTGGCTTGCTTGAGAGGGGATTCAAGGTGAGCTTGAAGTGAGCTTCTAGGAACACTTAAAATAGAATATGTTGGGGGAAAATTGGGAGGGGACCGACGGTGGGGGAGTCAAATGGAGGGACAAGGCTTTTGTGAAAAGTTGAGAAAAGGGTGTTGGGTTTGTAATTGTGTAAGGGCATGTTTGCATGCTTTCATTTTTTTATCATTTCTTTCTTGCATGCATGTCTTCTTTTCTTTTATTTTACTAGTTTATTCTTTGCATGTTTGTTGATTTTGGTATTTTATATTATTTGGTTTATTTAGGTTAATTTGTGGAGGGTTCTAGATCCCTTGGGAGGGTCTTGACCGAAAATAGGGGGCCTTTGGGGGTGTTTTGATCATTTCATAATTAACATGTCCCACATTTATATAATTTATGCTACTATCTATTTTATCTAATATGATTTTTAATCTTGCTTTGTGAGCATCAATTACGTTTGTATTCTTACAAGAACAAGTTTACTTCAAGGGTGATCAATGGCCTTTGGCCGAATTCACAAGGTGTGTCACACACCTTGTGACGTTCGCTTGTATAACTATTTAGTGTCTGTCCTAAATGAACTTAAAGAATTTAAATAAAGAAGCGCTAATTTGACTCAAGTAACATGCACGTGAAGGAATCATCGCTTTTATTTCGTCACTTATTCATAGTTTCAAGTACATGGTCGTTGGGGTACAACATCCTCCCCCCCTTATTATAAGTTTCGTCCTCGAAACTTCCGAACTAGTCAAAAAGATGCGGATACCTACTCCTTATATCTTCCTCAGTTTCCCATGTTGCTTCTGCCTCCGAATGATGCCTCCATTGTGTCTTTACCATGGGTATGGATCTCTTTCTTAAGGCATTCTCCTTTCGATCAACGATCTTTATAGGCTTTTCCTCATAAGATATATCCTCATCAACTTTCAACTGTTGATCTTCAAGGATGTGGCTGGGGTCATATACATATCGACGAAGTTGGGAAACATGGAATACATCATGTAACTGGGAGAGAGATGGTGGCAACGCCAAGCGGTATGCAACTTCGCCCACTCTCTCAAGTATCTCATAAGGTCCAACGAATCTTGGGCTTAGCTTTCCTTTGATGCCAAATCTTTTAACACCCTTAGTCGGAGAAACCTTTAGAAAAACTTTCTCTCCTTCTTGGAACTCCAAAGGTCTCCTTCTTTCGTCTGCCCATATCTTCGTTCTATCTTGTGCCGCTCTTAGCCTTTGCTGGACAAGCTTCACCTTTTCTCGTGTTTGCTCGACAATGTCGGGTCCCGCATAGATCTTGTCTCCAATCTCATCCCAATAGAGTGGGGATCGACATTTTCGTCCATATAACGCTTCATATGGTGCCATCCCGATAGACCTGTGGAAGCTATTATTATAAGAGAACTCAACGAGCTTAAGGCTTCTATCCCAGCTTCCTCCGAAATCAAGGATACAAGCGCGGAGCATATCCTCAAGGGTTTGGATTGTCCTTTCCGATTGTCCATCTGTTTGAGGATGAAATGCGGAACTCATTCTAATCTATGTGCCCATTGCCTTTTGAAAGGCTGTCCAAAACCTCGAAGTGAAATGGAGATCACGGTCGCATACGATACTTATGGGAACCCCATGCAAGAAAACGATATGGTCAATGTACATACAGGCTAACTTCTCCATAGATGCCTTAATCGTCATAGCCAAAAAGTGTGCGGACTTGGTCAAACGATCCACAATGACCCATATAGCATCATTCCCATACTTAGTCTTGGGTAAGTCGGTTACAAAGTCCATGGTGATGTGATCCCATTTCCATTCCGGCACCTCTAAGGGTTGCAATAATCCAGCGGGTCTTTGGTGCTCGGCTTTTACTCTTTGACAAATTAGACATCGCTCGACAAATTCTGCTATTTGATTCTTCATACCGGGCCACCAAAACTTTTGCTTGAGATCTTGGTACATCTTATTAGCTCCGGGGTGTATAGACAATCGAGAATTATGAGCTTCCATCAAAACTTCATCTTTAAGTTCTTTGCCTTCGGGGACACACAACCGTCCTCGATACCATAAGCTGCCGTCGCTGCGAACTTCAAAGTCGTCTCGTGGCTTGTCTTTCATCCTTGCTTTGATTTTCCTCAATGCTTCATCATTCCCTTGAGCCTATTTGATCTTATCAATCAATGAAGGAACAAGAACTAACTTGGCGAGAACCTCATCGACTGAGTCAACTTCTTCTAAACCGAACTCTTCCATGTCTCGCTGGAGAGGTGGTTGCCGTGGGTGACTTGCTTTCCGACTTAATGCATCAGCAACCTTGTTAGCTTTTCCCGGATGATACTGAATGGAAAGATCATAATCCTTTATTAACTCCAGCCATCTGCGCTGCCGCATATTAAGCTCCTTCTGGGTAAAGAGGTACTTTAGACTCTTGTGATCAGTATAAATTTCACACCGTTCGCCATACAAGTAATGCCTCCATATCTTTAATGCAAATACCACTGCAGCAAGTTCAAGATCGTGGACAGGATAGTTTTGCTCAAATGGCTTCAACTGTCGGGATGCATAAGCTATCACTTTGTCATTCTGCATAAGAACACATCCGAGACCATTCTTCGAAGCATCACTATATACTACATACTTCTCACCAGGAGTGGGTTGAGCTAGGATAGGTGTGGACGTCAACTTTGCTTTTAGCTTCGAGAAACTCCTTTCACAGTCGGCACTCCACTCGAACTTGGTTTTCTTTTGGGTCAATCTAGTGAGAGGAACAGCTATCCTCGAGAATCCTTCAAAACACTTTCTGTAATATCCGGCCAGTCCGAGAATACTTCTTACTTCAGTAACATTTGTTGGCCGGGGACATTCTGTGATAGCATCAATCTTCTTGGGATCTACTGAAATCCCATCTTCTGAAATCACATGACCAAGGAAGGATACACTTCGCAGCCAAAACTCGCATTTACTGAACTTGGCATATAACTGTCTTGCTCTTAGAATGTTTAGGACTGTCCTCAAATGGGCTGCGTGGGTCTCTTCGTCGGGTGAATATATCAAGATATCATCTATGAAGACCACCACGAATTTATCCAACTATTCTTGGAAGATTCGATTCATGAGATCCATAAAAGCGGCAGGGGCATTGGTCAAACCAAAAGGCATGACTAGGAACTCATAGTGTCCATATCGGGTTCTGAAAGCAGTCTTAGGGACATTTTCCGCCTTTATCTTTAACTGGAAGTACCCAGATCGTAGGTCTATCTTACTAAAAATTCGAGATCCCTGCATTAAGATACTTTAGATAGGGTTTTGGAAAAGATTTAAATCTTATTCAAGTTAAACTTATGATTTACTTACCCTGAGCTGGTCGAATAAGTCGTCAATCCGGGGCAACGGGTACTTGTTCTTTATGGTAATTTTGTTGAGCTCCCGGTAATCGATGCATAGGCGCATACTTCCATCTTTCTTTTTCACGAATAGCATCGGAGCACTCCATGGTGAAACACTGGGGCAAATAAGTTTCTTCTCTAACAGTTCGTGTAACTGTTCTTTTAATTCCTTTAGTTCAGCAGGTGCCATGCGATAAGGGGCTTTCGATATGGGTTCCGCTCCTGGAACAAGGTTGATTTCGAAAGCGATCTCCCGATCAGGAGGTAGTCCAGGCAAATCATCGGGAAATACATCAAGGTACTCTTTAACAATTGGAACTTGTGCAAGGGTAGGTCCTTCTTGCTCAGCACTTAGAACGTACACCAAGAATCCTTCATGACCCTTCCTTAATGCTTGGCTGGCACGAGTTGCGTTAACAAAGACTTTCTTAGATGGTTTCTATAATTTGGTTCCTCCTTGGAATGACATCTCTTCTCGAGCTAGGTCCTTAATGATGACCTGCCTGCTTCGGCAGTCAATGTGAGCATGATTCTTTGAGAGCCAATCCATTCCAAGTATGACATCAAAATCACTCATAGGTATGGGGATCAAATTGGCCTTAAACGTCTGGTCATTAACCTCGAGCGCACAATTTCTGAATATGTGAGGGGAAACAAGCACCTGATCGCCAGCTGCTTGTACTCTATAAGGTGAATCTAATCGAACTGGATCATGATCGATATTCTTAGCAAACTTCCAGGAGATAAATGAGTGGCTAGCGCCACTGTCGAACAACACATTTGCAGGTATGCTACACACTAATATAGTTCCTGAACCATGCACATTTTACTAAGCAATGTGATAGACATGCATAAGTGAAATGTATTGAAGGCATAAAACTTTAAATCTTACCAGTCACTACATCAGTAGTCTCCTCGACATCCGCATCCGTCATAGCGTGCACTCTTGCATTTGTACGGGGCCGCTGGTTCTTTTGTTGTTGCTGCGGCTGCGCTCCTTTTTCTGGACAATCTTTAATCATATGGCCATCTTTGCCGCATCCAAAGCATTTTCCTGTTTTCCACCTGCACTCACCCACATGCCTCTTCTGGCAGTGAGAGCAAACCGATATTGCTAGCTGTTGAGAGGAAGTCTGATTCTTCCGCTGATTATTTTGGTTTTGCTTGCAGTGTTGATTCTGTCCTTGGCGAACTGATCCTCTGAAATTCTTCTTTGCCACTTTCTTATATTTCTCATTACCGGTCCCTTGTCTTTCTCGTTTCTGGCCCACGTCATCTCTTCGGACAATATCCCTCTCTATGCGGTAGCATGCATCTAGAAGTGCTCCAAAATTGGTAGGATTTGCATTTACCAACCACGTCCTAATCCTCGGATTCAGGCCTCTTTCAAACTTTAGCATTTTCGTCTCTTCGTCATTCATCGTAACGGGCTGGAACCTCCCAAGTGCAATGAACTTGTTGGCGTACTCCGCTATCGTCATGCCCGGCTCTTGTTTCAAAGATTCAAATTCATGTCTCTTTTGTAATTTGACAGATGGGGGAATATAGAACTTATGGAATTCTTGTAGAAATCTCTCCCAGGCAATCGGTCTAGGCAAAGGCTGCAGATTTGTCTTCCACCATTGATTGACCTCACTAATCAGGAAAGGTCGGATGGCCTGAGCTTTCATCTCCTCCGGGGCTTGAATTAGCTCAAAACAGTTTTCAACCTCATCTAGCCATTTTTCTGCGATATCGGGGTCTGGCCTTCCTTCAAACGGGGGTACGTTAGCCCTCTTGAGCTTCTCAAAATAGTATTGGGCATCCCTTACTGGCTGATGTGGCTGAGGTGGAGCATTCTGATGAATTAAGCCTTGCCCTATCTGAGTAACAACTTGGCAAAAAGCCTGAAAAGTATTCATGTCTGGAATGACCGGAGGAACAGGTGCCTGTGGAGCTGGTGGTGGAGGATTCTGGTCCGGCTGAGGTGGCCGCGGGACCTCTGCTGGTGGTGGTGGAATGGGCTCTTGAGTAGCTGGTTGTGCTCTCAGAGGTCTGCCATGTGGTCTCACCATCTGCACTTATGGGTTTAGCATCTATTTAGAATATCGGAATTAAAATCAATCGAATTTGACTAAGGGCCAAAATCGAAAACTCTTAAGTAAAGAAGATAAAAGGGCACGTCTTATGTCATAGACTTAGCTTTCATAGTTTAGGATGAGTTATTAAATTACATCCTAAACCCGGTCTAAGTGGTCCTAGTATAAGGTCATCGCTCATCTAAGATCATGACTTAGGTCTAAGATCAAACTTAGATTGCTAAGATCATAACTTAGTCCTACGTTCTGCCCGAAATCTAGAGCCTGGGCTCTGATACCACCTGTAGCGCCCCGCACCCGGCCTCGTCCGGATACGGTGCACCCGCCGTACTTCACTGAGGAGAGTACAAGGCGTCATGCATAACATGTGAACATCCATAACATAAGTCGTGGGCTCCCATGCTATCATTCAACATGGTAGAAAAATTTAGGCAGAATTAAAACTTTTCAAAACAAACATGCATCACTAATTTACTGAGTTCCCAAAAGTAGTAGTACCCCAATCATAACGTAACCGACAATTCAGAGAGTTTAAACATAGTCATAATACAACTCGTCTTGGCAGCACAAAAGTCCTTAGCTTAGCTCTCTTCATACTCCTCGCCTATGGATAAGGTACTCTCGGCTCGTCCTCGATCCATTCTATCTTGGCATTCTCCGGCTCTGGGGAAAAATAAAGTGTGAGTGATAAAAATCACCCAGCAAGAATACAATAAACTAGCATGAAATACGTAAAGAATCATAACATGAATGTATTACCCCAAAAACCTCAAATAATCATAATTCATACCTACTCTTGGATCATGTACTTACTTGACGTTCGGGTTGGGCATGTTTTAGGAAATGCTATACCATACCTGGTCTTGGATCCTGAACTTACTTGGCATTCGTCTTAAGCATGTTATTAGGAAATGCTTTAACAATAACTTATAACCATTAATTGTTACATGCAACATATGTTCATGATCGTGAATTATGCAAGATGCAATTGTTGAGAAATATGTTTGGATAATTTTCAAAGTCATGATTTTAAGTGATGAATACTTAAAAATGTCACATATGGTGTTATAAATGAAAGAGTTGAATAAGTGAAGAAAAATGACACGATGTCTAGGGTTGTTAGAAATATTTTTCTAAAATGTGATAAAATAGTTGTTTTTATTTTTACATGATTTATATATGTTTATCATGTTGTGATTATGTGATTTTTATGATGATAATATCTTGTTACTAATATGCCCTGAAGTTTCTACAACTTACCAAAAAGGGCAAAAATGGTATTTTGAGTTTTGTAGGTACTCGACATGGTGAATATGATTCAAGAAGATATTATCATCTTATTTATTATCAAGAAGGTGTTATTATATTTAATTCTGACCATCGAGGTCATTTCTGGAGTTTTATCTCACTAGGGGCATTTTGGTCATTTTACCCCCGAAGACAGTTTCGGTATTTTCACTCGAGGAATCTCTTGAGCATATTATTATCTTCATTCTGGAGCTGTGTTATTATTATTTTGAAGATTATATGGTGATCTTATATCTTATTCTCTCAACCGATGATATTATTGACTATAGCTGGATATGTGACGATTTGAGATGTCACATTCTATTTTTTCTTGAAGACCCTCTTATATATGAGGATATTAATCATCATCTTTTGGAGATTACAAGGTGTCCTTGGTGGAAGATTCATCACAATATGTAAAGGAGAAGAAAGTATGAATTTTGGTGTTATATGTTGACATAATCTTGTCAACACTTATTCATTATTTTTTATTCACAAAATTTGAGTTGGTATACATACATACAACATCCAAAACGTCCATAAACAGGTGTAGAAGGTGGTGTACTCATTTTATGAGTTGGAGACAAGAAGACAAACTAAAAGCAAGCTAGTTGGCAAAAGTTGCCAACTTGAAATTTCAAATTTGAATGTAATGGAGACAAGGTTGTTGGAGATGATTATGGAGGTGCTTTATTTCAAAATTCTCAGCCATCACATGGTCTAAAAGTTGGAGAGAATATGCCATCCATTCACACTATAAATAGGAGGCAAGGTGAAGAAGAGAAGACACACACTTAAAAGCAAAAATTGAAGATTGTTGTCTTGTTATTCTCTTCTCATGTTTTCGTTCATACTTTGTGTAGCTAAGGTGTTCCATTTCTAGTTGTTGTACAGCTACACTATACACACCTTCTTGTGTTTTATTTGTAAGATTGATTAGCCAAATCTATAAGGCTACATCAATAGGTGACAGAGGTGTTGCAACCAAGAGTTGCATAAAGGTGTTCATCTAAGTCTTGAATAGGGTTGGTGTTTAACCCAAGGATCAAGCTTGGTTCTTGCTCTAATTTGCTTCATACCATAGTGAAATCCAAGGAAAGGTGTTCCTTGGGACTGGAGTAGGTCACATTGACCGAACCAGGATAAATTCTCGGTGTTCTTCTCTTGTTTCTTTATTTCTGTTTTCTGCCCGTTTTTGACTGCAGTTTTCACACAACTTCTCACAATTTGAAAAAATAGCTAAACATTTTCAAAATTCGTGATTTTTGGTGGAGTTATACTTCAGACTGTTAGCTTTCATTTGCAACAAGAATCACTTGATTTGAGCAAGGGAAAGTTAGTCTTTCAGTCTTTGCAAGATAACTGCTCCAATCTGGCTGCAATCTGACCAGTTTTGAGAAAACTTAAATTCTGTATTTTTCAAGAATTGTTTAAGGTCAGGGCCTTTTGTAAACTTCATCTACACATCCTAAGGAGTGTTTTGATATAAAGATCAACCTTTTTGGTTGAGTATTCAAAGAGAAATACGTTTTGCAAAATCAGCAACATTCTGTCTAATTCTGTCCAGATTGACTATCTGAATCTTTTTATTTGTTTGAAAGGCCAAACGATCTTATTTTTATCTGATTTTTGGACAGAATCTTGTTAACTCATTAAAGTTAAATTCTGGAGATTTTCATAATTTTTGGAGTTGTGTACAATTATTTGTGAATTTTTGAAAAACAAGTTCTGAATCTGAAGTGGTTTCAGATTCTGTTTTCAAAGGGGATTTTAACAAAGGGTAGTAGTGTAATTTCCGCTAACCACTATTCACCCCCCCCTCTAGTGGTGTTTATTGCAGGTGCACGGTCCAACAGCAATGCATGATGTCATGTCATGTCATGTCAAAACATCATTTTGGTCCCATAAGGTAACATGTCGTAAAAACGGAGTGTCAGATCAGTTATCCCCGGATATGAGCGGGTCCAGAACAGATATCAGACCAATTAACCCTGGGCCTGAACGGGTCCAGAACAGATATCAGATCAATTAACCCCAGATCTGAGCGGGTCCAGAACATATCATATCATCAGACCAATTAACCCCGGGTCTGGAGTCGGGTTAGTCGCATGCTTGGCCGGCAAAGGAATCATGAAGCTTTCTTTAAAAACATGGGACCGTAAAAATTTTTCATGCATAACGAAAAGATAGTCGCTTGTAAAACGTGCTTGCATTATAAAATCCATGAAAATCAGTTTCATGATCATGCATGATACATGCCGTGATATGAAATGCAAGCCATGACATGAATAATTGTATGCATTCCTTATAACATATCAACATACATGAATTTGGAAGCTAAATATTCCCAAGACTTTCGCTTCACATTCATAGGGCGGTTGAGCTAACCAATTAGGTCTATTTCCATAATTCTTTTGTTACAATTATGTTTGGTTGAATCTTAGATACATGTCATAAAATTGCAGATTATTTCAATAACCGTAAAGGGACTTATTTACTTACTTTCCGAACTGGTTTAGGTGCTGAAACTGAGCTGACAGATTTTACTAAAAATTCAATTGCGGTGAATCCGTAATTCGTTTTCCAGAAATTCCAACTCTCCTAAGTCATAAACATATGGAACTAGTATCCTACCGAAATTTAGCCCATTTGCATGTCTCTAAGTCCCTTTTCTGAGGCTGGAAAGTCGTTACTAGTTTCAGATTGGCTCCAGTAATTTCAGTTGAGCGGTTTTACCAAATAATTCATTAAAACTAATCCAGAACTTATTTTACCAAGATTCCAGCTGGCGTGTCCACTAAATTCATAGGATTATTACCATGCCAAAAATCAGCTTTATTGAAGGTTCACAAGGTCATCTTTTAATACGTTGAAGTCAATGGTCAATTTTGCCCAGCTCCAGAATTTGTTACTGGAGTAGTTTTACCGCGTAAATTCTTAAAAATAATCCTTAGATTATTTTGACAAAATTCTACCTCTCACTTGTGCTACATTCATAAGGCTAACTTCGTTCCAAAAATTAGCTTCATTGAAGGTCTGTAAGGGCAGTTCTTCAACTATCTAAAACGTCACTCTATTCTGTCCAGTTCTAGAATTCCCAGCCTGAGCAGTTTCACCAAAACATTTATTAAAAATAATCCATAACTTATTTTACCATAATTCTAACTCTCACATTTGCTAAACACATAGAACTAACATCATACCAAAAACCAATTTGATAGCACGTTATTAAGGTTCAGTTTAGGGTCACACATCTCACTGTCCAATTCTGTCCAGCTCCAGTGGTTTGACATTTTACCCTCTTTTCATGTCAAGTGACCACTAATTATCTTGTGCTTATGAAATAACTTATTAGTCATCACATACACCTTTTTCCTATGAATGTCCAGATTTCATTCCTCTTTTTGAGTCCTCTTTGCACCATGTCAAAACAGTGGGTAGTTTGTTCACAACTACTAGCATGCTTGTTCACAAAAGATGTTCTTTCTTGGATTCAACTCACCTTCGTCTTCATCCTTTAGGCCGAAATTTAGGTGATACCAAGAACACATTTTCACAATACTTATTTAAGCATGCAACACATTCAAGTACCATGTTATTCCAATCTTACCCAAACAACCTCATAAAACTCACATTTAACACATGCATGCTTTCTTAGGTCTTCACAAGTTTCATCCAAGAGTTAATCTAGCCTAGATTTACTTAGGTGGACCTTAATTCACCTTAAGACAGCCTCATTTCATATTGCATGTAAGAAAAGATTACATCTTTGAAGGAATTAGTCACATGCAAGATAATGTTCTTAAGAAATCACTAAGGTACAAACATGAACTTAGTGTTTTCCTCTAAAGTTCACATCTTAGGAACATCTAGCCATTCAAGTCACTAATTCTTCAAATAAATCATGAAAGTCTAGTGTATACTTGCCTCTTCAAGCTAAAGCTCTTGCCTTTGCTTGGTTATGGAGTGAGTCTAGTTGAAATCCACCTCCTTTTCCACCCTTGACTACACGGTTTTGATGGAGAGGAAAAAGGAGAGTTAGTCTTCATTCAATAGTGAAAATAGAGTTCCAATTGAGGCTAGAACATCTTACCAAAGTAGGCTTGGAGTGGAGCTTCAAGTGTAGCAAGATAGCACCACCTAAGAGAGTTGAAATCTTCCACCTACTTGGACAAGGAGGCCACGGTTTTTGGGGTGGAGGGGTGGTTCAAGTGAGCTTCATTCTTCACCAAATAAGAATTCACTTAAGGAATTTGGAATCAAGACTTACCTAGAGATCTTCTTGAGTCTTGAATATGAGCTTGATTGAGAACTCCTACCTTCAAGAAGGGGTGTGGCCGAAAGTTGGAGTGTGGAGGGAGGGAAAATTTCTTAAGTGTTGGCTTGCTTGAGAGGGGATTCAAGGTGAGCTTGAAGTGAGCTTCTAGGAACACTTAAAATAGAATATGTTGGGGGAAAATGGGGAGGGGACCGACGGTGGGGGAGTCAAATGGAGGGACAAGGCTTTTGTGAAAAGTTGAGAAAAGGGTGTTGGGTTTGTAATTGTGTAAGGGCATGTTTGCATGCTTTCATTTTTTTATCATTTCTTTCTTGAATGCATGTCTTCTTTTCTTTTATTTTACTAGTTTATTCTTTGCATGTTTGTTGATTTTGGTATTTTATATTATTTGGTTTATTTAGGTTAATTTGTGGAGGGTTCTAGATCCCTTGGGAGGGTCTTGACCGAAAATAGGGGGCCTTTGGGGGTGTTTTGGTCATTTCATAATTAACATGTCCCACATTTATATAATTTATGCTACTATCTATTTTATCTAATATGATTTTTAATCTTGCTTTGTGAGCATCAATTACGTTTGTATTCTTACAAGAACAAGTTTACTTCAAGGGTGATCAATGGCCTTTGGCCGAATTCACAAGGTGTGTCACACACCTTGTGACGTTCGCTTGTATAACTATTTAGTGTCTGTCCTAAATGAACTTAAAGAATTTAAATAAAGAAGCGCTAATTTGACTCAAGTAACATGCACGTGAAGGAATCATCGCTTTTATTTCGTCACTTATTCATAGTTTCAAGTACATGGTCGTTGGGGTACAAAAGTAAGATTCAGAGGTTCATTATGATAATTTGATAGATACTCAAGAATTACGTACAACAGTAATGGACGTAGCTAAGGTATTATTTGCAACGCCTCCGTTAGATGATGGTTCTCGAAATGTGCTCATCCAGATGTTGTGCAGGCAGTTGATAATTTATTAAAATTTCATAATAGGCGGCCGCGTCGGAGAAAAGATGAGATGCATGCGGCCCCTCTTTCTATTGTGATCACTCGCGGCGCCATGCAGAGATCTTCCACTAAATTCTCTTTTGACAGTTTTCAATGATTTCACTGCTATGGAATGTTCGAGGTGTTACTACCTCACTTATACGTATTCTTTCTTTAACTCGACAACATCATTTACATTTATTGATTTTGATAGAACCTAAACTTCACCAAGCTCGGATGGATGGTATTAGACTGCAAATTGGTTTTTCTCATGCATATTCATCTAGTGATGGAAATATTTGCATTTTTTGGCGCGAATCATTTTTGGAGTTAATGGATACTTGTCATGGTATACAAAATATATCCCTACGTCTACGGTGGTTGTCTAATGGACATGACTTTTGGTTTACATCAGTTTATGCTCGGCACAGAGTCGCAGCGCCCCTTGTGGCCTGATTTGACATCATTTCGTGATGGGAACGCATCTCCTTGTCTTGTTGGAGGTGATTTTAATACATTTATGTCATTGGATGAACATAAGGGCATATCCATGCCGTCTCTGTGAAACTTAGCTGATTTTAAGCAATTTGTTGAGACCATGGACATATTGGAGATGCCATTTCAAGGTTCGCAATTTACATTGTTTGATGGCCGAGGTCTTGGTAAAGTATGGAGGCGGCTTGATTGTTTCTTTCATACACATGCATATTGTTGTACCCCGCCAAATAACGGTATTATATCCGGGGCTAACATGATGTGGGTGAATATTTTAGAAATTACCAACGATTTTCCAATGGTGAAAGGAAATAGTATACTACCCCAAGTAAAGATTATGAAGTGTATGGGTTGATAGTTTTTCCTCAAGATCACCCATAAAATTTCGGCATAGAGCATGGGGACATTAAAGTGGAGCCCCTTTTTACCACAAGCAATAACTCTTGTTGTAGTAGTAAGAGAAAACATAGAAAGATATACTAAGCATTTAGTGTATTATTAAAAGAGATTTAAATGATAAAAGGGGGAAAGGCATTTCTTTTCCCCATTAAGTCCGCCGAGTAGGGGAGGCATAAAGGAGACCACCTTTTTGCTAAAAAGGCTTAACTACACCCCTTAAGTGCTATTTAAAGCAACAATTTAAATAGCTGTGTAATGTAGTCCCAAAAATCATGTTGTTTTAAGGATGTGTAACTCACTAAAAGTCTCACTGGCGTTGAGGGACGCATGGAGCTAGGAGATTAAGGACCAAATTCTACCACTTTTTTTAAGTATCTAGTGCTTAAAATTTTAGAAGGGGGTAGAATGGTTAAGGAGTGAATGAGTTTGGGGATAAAACCCTCCACGGCCGGGTTCTTTCTCCCATGGGGTAAACCAAGAGCACCTCACTCCAAACCATAGTCACCTTTGGGTTAATTATTTCAACTTCATAGAAAGTATATTCACATGGTATATTCATATGTACATAGTTTATGCGTAGTATTAAAGATGCATACATATGTGCGTCACATTTATATCTGTATATATTTCGGTTTATGAATTGATATGGGACTAAAGGTTTATAGTTACATGAAAGGTGCATTTAGTGGATAATTGTGGAAAATACACTTCAAATGTGCATACATGTATAATGTACGCAAATTTAGATAGGAAAATGGGTAAGCTATGACCATGGATAAGATGTAGTCGAATTGAACTTATGTATAAGTGCAACCAATTATGTTTCCGGCCATGAGGCCTTATGGAACAAATAAGGGTTTCAAAACTCTCCATGCAATCCAACAAGTGAACTATTATTAAGCCTTAAATGAGTACTATGATTGTGTCCATGCACATGAGGGAATTTTTCCCTCCTTTCATGAGGGGGCCGCCGGATATGCTCTAGCCAAGAAGACTTCTCTCTCTCTCTCTCTCTTCATTTAACAAGGAATCTTATAATACATTCTTAACTTATTATCATCCTAAAAGTTACAAAGGAACAAGAGATTTTTTTTTCCCTTTTTCCTTCAATGATAATGTCTAAACACTAGCCAAGAGGCCTCATGAGGGATTTAAGATTATTTTTACTAAAAAGGGGTCTTGACTACTCATCTTAAATGCTTACAAAAGCAATGTTATGAAGTGGGTATGCCTATAGTAGTCATATTATGATATTCCCTAAGCTTGGATAACTCACTAGGACCGTGAGTTACAAGAAAAGGAGGGGAGTATGGGATCAACTTTACCATTAACCTTTTTCCTCAACTACTTAACCACTTTTCACTTAAACACCCTCAAAAGACTACTTAAGCAAGATGGAACAACCCAAAAAAGGCTTTAACCGCCGGTTGATCATGGAGAAAGACAAAAGTCACCCTAGCCTTACTATGATTACTTTACCCCAACCACACATTAAAAAGTAACTCAAGTTGGTGAGGGTAGTAAGAAAACTTTCCCTCCCCCTCTTCTCTCCAAGGCATACGGTCTTGAGGAATCAAGAGGACTCAAGACTCCTTCACATTCAAGCTTGGTCTAGGTAAGTGCATTCTGAACTCCTCTAGAAGGTTGTGTGTTTTGCATGGTAAAACTCACAAGATAACCTTATTTCTTGTGGGAACCGTGACCTTCAAAGAGGCACTAGGAGAGGAAACTTGAAGAGCTAAGGAAGGTTAGCTTTTGATGGGATAGGGTCATCTTAACCCCCAAGAATCACTTTGGGTAAGACCATCTAAACCTCCATTTGGTTTTATCCTTTCCTAGAATAAAAGCTAATGTTTATTCTTTTTCTCCCTCCCAAACCGTGGGGGTATATAGTGAAGAGGAGAAGGATTTCACTCATCTTCCAAGCCAAGGAAAGGAGTATGTTTGAAAAAGGCAAGTACACTATAAATGTTCATGACTTGTATGTGAAAGTGCATGCTCAAATGTCTAGATGTTACTAAGTTTTAATCTTAGATAAAAAAAAATGTTAAGTTGGAAGCATGAACTTTCGGTTTCCTTAAGATATATGGCTTGCATGTTTGAGATTCTTTCAAAGGTGGAGTCTTTGCTCTCTTTAAGTATGAATGTGATGATAATCTAAGATGAAATGGCAAAGTTCTCTTCTTTGGCATGAAAAGGAGGTACGGTTGAAAGGAAATGGGGGATAGATGTTGTTCTTGTGATAACTTTGCAACTTGTGGAGTAAAGTTGTGAGCAAGATGTGTGCTTTATGATTTAAGCTTAATATGTTCATTATGGAGATATTATTTTTGCCCTTGCATGCGTATAAACAGGCTGTTGTGAGGGTAGGGTACGTGTACATCAATTATACCAAGAATGGATTCTAGTATGAACCTAATGTGCAAGGTCAAAAGAATGATATGTGTATCATTCAAACTGTTTTGAAGTGATGTGTAGATGACTTTTAGAATGTGTTAGAACCTGAAAACCATATGCTAGAGGTGTAACTGATGTTTAATAAGGTGTTTAAGCCAAACCACTCAAGTTGGGACATTTTAGTAAGGGAGTGTGACAAAATTAGAATTTACTGGAACAGGACAGATTATAGTGATGTTTTGCAGGACCTGAACAGGGACTTTAGAAGCATTCAATTTAGCTAATTTTTGTCTTAACGCTAACCCTATGTGTGTAGTAAATATGAGATTTGGAAGTTTGTTAAAAGGAGTTACGTTTTATTTTTAACGGAATTTTTAGTAAAAATGGTCATGCTGGAAATTACTGGACTGAATAGATTTTATGTGACATAATGATTGACCCGGAAATAGACCTTAGGAACATGCAATTGGGCTGATTTTTGGTAGGATGCTAGCCCTATGTGTATGTTAAGTTTTTAAGTTGGAATTTTTGAAAAATGACTTACGGATTGGTCACAATAAAATTCGTAGAAAAATTGGTCATTCCAGAATTCAGCATGTAACCGTTTTGGGAAAAAGAATAAATGACCCCTTTAAAGTTATTGTAATACTGCAAAACTTTTATGACAATTACTTAAGACCTATGTGAGTGTTTTCATGTAAACCATTTAGTTTAGAATTATTATTTTAAGGGGTAATCACCAAAGCTAAGTTGGTGTTATAAATCTGGAATTTTTGGCAGAATTGAAGAACTTGTTGTGGGGCTTTGTTTTGGTGGGCATAGACTTATTTGTAAAGTTTGGGCCGGTGACCATTAATTATTGGTACGTCTACATCATTTTTCAGGGTTGGCCCAAATTAAATAAAGCTTAATGGGCTTAAAAGAAAAGTAAAAGGAAGGACACTGCACTGCTGAAATTCAGCAGTATCCTGTTTCGTAATTAAATAAATTAAGTGCCTTACACGTCCCGTATCATTACGAAAATTATATTACGAATAGAAAAGACACTCTTATGCCTATGTATGACATGAACTCATGATAATGGGCCTAAAACACGAGGTGTTGAGGCCGTGCACATGGAACGATAATTCTGGAAATTTTTCCAGCCTAAAGAATAAGTTGTTCTTGTGTGTATATGTAACGCATCATGTCATGAATTGCATAGTACATGTCATGCATTGCATCATCGTCAATTATATGATTTATGGAACTGATTTTATGAGAAAGAAAGATGAAAGAGCGTTTTTAAAGAAAAGATTCTGTTTTTAAAAGAGCGCTTTCCACCGGTACCGTGTGTTTTCTAGCCAGTAAGACCCGCTCCAGATCCGGGGTTAACTGATCTGATGGTATTGACCGTTCAAGCCCGGAGAGAATAGACCTGATTATGATGATATTGACCGTACAGGCCCGGAGAGAATAGACCTGGTAAGTGATGACGTGACCGCTCCAAATCCGGGAATAATAGATTCGAAGAGAAATAAGTGACCGCCTCAGATCTGGGAGAATAGATCTGAATACTCTCTTGTTTTCTTGACGATGATGTTTTGAAAGAAAGAATGAAAGAACTTATCTCATTTTATCATGATGCATCACACGCATATATTCATGCATGTTGCATTTAACGAGTCATCGAATATTGGTACGTGACACTTAGACTAAGTTGTTATGACTTGGTAGCTCCTAAGTTATGATCTTTATTGAGTAATGATCTTTTAATAAGTTACGAACGGTTATCTGTTATGAATTTTTATAAGTTCTGATCTTGATAAGTTATGAGCTGGTTAATTACGGGTTTGGATGGAAGTCAGGTATGTTTCTAAACCGAATTTTTGGGGTTCGGTTCTTGTATGTACTTTCTATTTAATTTACGATTATTTATAGTTTACTTGTTGGTGACGTTGTCACTCACCTCTAATTTTTCCTCCCAGAAACTGCATTAAATAAAGTTGATTGGATCGAGGATGAACCTAGGGTCCCTTACCCGTAGAAGCGCGAGAGGTGGACGACTTAAGAGATTTGGCGAGATGCTTATGATCAATGATCTTTTTATGTGATTGTGATGGAAACAAATACTTCTGGGATTTCCGTACTTTATGATCGGTTTGTAAATCTAATGATGGTTGCGTAGATGTTTTATTTTAAATTTTTTTTTTTATTCTGCCTCGGTTTCGCTTACTTGTTGACGTGTAAGCATAAAAGTCCACATATTTTATTTTGGATTTTGTGATGTTATGGACTGACGCCTGGTACTCTCCGTAGTGAAGTACGGCAGGCGCACCGTATCCGGCTGGGCTAGGATGTGGGGCGCTACACATATTCTACTATTTTTCATCATAGCTTGGTTCATCATATTCATCGAGCTACTTTAGATCACGCGGCATTGTTGTTGCAGTGTAGATTGTTAGATCACAGGTCCTTCCTCTTTTCGTTATTTGGATGCATGGTTAACACACGATGACTTTGAGGGATTTGTTCGCGTGCATTGGAGATCATATCCGACAATTGGGGGAATGTATGGCTTTCATGCGAAATTGAACCAACTAAAATCGGATTTGAGGATATGGAATAAAAATGTGTTCGGCAATATATTCAGTGATTTATTGGCAGCAGAGGAGGAAGCAGTGCGCTTGGAAAGGATTTATGATGCGACTCCTACGGTTAGCCATCGTGAATCTTATGATCTTGCCAAGGCAAAGCTTGCTACAATTGCAGACTAGGGCTTATCTTCACTGAAGCAAAAAAGAAAATTTCAAGTGGATTAAAGAGGGTGACGCAAATACAACATATTTCCACCACACGGTCAAGGCAAGGAGACAGCGACAAACTATACTTCTATTAAATTGGCTGCTGCGGTGCAGTGTGAAACACCACAATCGATTCAAGAGGAGACAATCAGCTTTTTCTCTAGTCTCTTTAGCGTGGAGCCTACATTTGACCATGATATTTTATTGCAGCATATTTCTATGATCTTGACTGAACAGGATAATGATGATTTACAGAGTTTGCCCAAGCAGCGGAGGATAAGCAGGCTGTATGGCATCTCAGTCTTTCTAGTGCATCTAGCCCGGATGGTTTCCTTGGCTCATTCTATCGGCATTTTTGGGATCTTGTGGAGATAGATGTGCTGCTGGCGGTTCAAGAGTTTTTCTTGGGGATTCGGGGCCAAGCAGAATGGCCGCTTCTTTGATTTGTTTGTTACCAAAGATCTCCAATCCATGTACTTTTTCTGACTTCCGCCCAATCTGCTTAACAAATTTCATCTCTAAAGTAGTTACTCGGGTTATCTCCTCCCGTCTATCCAAGCTACTACCTAGATTGATTTCTCTAGAACAGGCTGGGTTTATGCCCGGAAGAGGAATTTCATAGCAGATACTTATGGCGAAGGAAATGGTACATATTTTAGACTGCAAATGTCGGGGTGGACACGTGATGATCAAGTTAGATATATCAAAGGCATTTAGTAGAGTATCCTGGCAAGACCTTGAACAATTACTCCTATGATTTGGTTTTCATGCTAGGTTTGTGCGCCTTATCATGAACAATTTGGCTGCCAGGCGTTGCTCAGTGTTGATTAATGATAAATCATGTGGTTTCTTCGTCCCTCTCGAGGAGTCAAGCAAGGCGATCCATTGTCACCTTTGCTATTTATTCTTGCATCTGAAGGGTTTTCTCGAGGTCTAAATGCTTTATTTCAAGCAGGTAGTATCACGGGTTTCAATGGTGGTAGTTCTCAAGTGGTCTCACATCTTGGCTTTGCAGATGATCTATTGATCTTCTTAAATGGATCGACCGATAACTTGCGTGCATTCAGTAGATTTTTGGAGCAATACCAGCAGGCGTCGGGTCAATTAGTAAGTTATCATAAGAGTCAGATGGTCGTTGGGGAAGGTATCTCACCAACAAGGGCGTTGGCGATTTTGAGTACGCAACATTCTCAATTGCCCATCATATATTTGGGATCATATCTATTTAAGGGAATTAACCATTCTCGATATTGTACAACTTTACTTTCACACATTGATAATCGTTTAACAGGTTGGTCCCAACGAATGCTTAGTATGGCGGGAAGATTAGCGCTTATATAGTCGGTCCTTGCTGCTTTGGCCGCTACATATTATGGCCACGGCCCGATTACCCAAAAGTGTTATTACAGAGCTCAATAGAAAGATGGCCACATTCTTATGGAACCGAAAGCATGATTGGCGGGCGTGGAATGCTGTGTGCCAGCCAAAAGAAGAGGGGTGGTTTGAGAGTTCGTAAGTTTGAGGTGCTACAGAAGGCATATGAATGTAAGATGTGGTGGACATATCAGAATTCAATCGTCCCTTTGGTCACAGTATATCAGGAATAAGTATGGAAATCGACAAGAGATGTATGCGGTGGTTTATGACTCATCTGATTGGAAGCGTTATGTCGTATTCACTCATTCTGTACTTTGCACACGGAGTACACTATGGATGGTCTATTTTGGTTGGAGGATGCACATGGTCAGTTTAATTTACGCAGTAGCATATGACACCTGCTGGAATCGCTGTGCCGAATTGCCCTGTGCTTGGTATATATGGTGGAAAAATGCACCTAAGCAGGACAAGTATTTCTATAGAGATTATGATATAATGGTTTGCCTATGCCAGACAATGTTTCAGCCTGGATTGTGCCATTTCTGCCTTGCTGCTGTTTTTTGTAGAAATGCATCCGGAGAGCAGAGCCCACATCTTTTATACATGTCCTCTTATTCGTACGATATGGAGTTATCTAGCATGGGTCCTTTGGAGGCGCTCGGCCCACTAACCTGACGATTCGACGGTATTTACGATAATTGGTGCATCACGCCACTCCCGCCACTATGATGGGGAATCTTGCGGCAGTTGTACCTTTATTAACAACTTGGGCTATCCTGGAAAGAATATGCGGAAATACACTTTGGCGACAAAGCTTTTTCCCTTTTGCGCCTTAGGGAACGGATCCGAATAGGGCATATACTCATGGTGCTCGTCCATTTCTGAATCCAAATTTGCAACCTCTATACAGCCGTTACTACAAGCTCATTTTTCGCCATCCATACGATCTCGAAGAGTGCATATGTTCGATGGAGTCTGCCCCCATCGGGTAGGTTCAAACTAAATGTTGACGTTGCAGCAGGCGTAGAGGAGCAGCAGGAGGAGCAATCCTACACAATCAGAATGGCCATATGGTACGAGCTCTGTGATTTACGCTTCCAGTGTTACCGCCACTGCATGCGGAGTTACAGGCTATGCTTTACTCAGTGATTTAATTACTACTTTGGGGTTTTGTGAGTTGTATATTGAGATTGATTGCCAATATTTAATAACACTCCTAACAGCCACAATCCCATTACCGGGTCGACTGGGCAATGATGTTGCACATCTGAATAATTTCTTGACTCTTTGCATTGCACTATATTATATGTCCCGCATGAGGGTATTCGGTTGCCCACACATTAGCACAACATCGTCTAATGCCGAGGATACGAACCACATTTCGGAGATCTTTGGATCTTCCACCTATGACACGAGGCAGTTTGCGGACGGATGCGACTACTGCATATATTCGAAAATTCAGGATAATGACAGCAGTTATCACCTTTTTCGCCTGCATCACGACCAGGTATGTTCTCATTCATATTTATCCTTTATGGTTATTGTCCATGGTCCTTTTTCTGATGACAGGCTTTGTATTTTTGCTGAGCATATTCATATACCGGTGGGAAGCGACATCCAGTACATTACACTTTGGGTTACCATGGCATGGATTACAGTTGTTGCCTGTACCAATTATGGTTACGGACAACCCGGGTATTCGCTTGTCCTTTAATACGCACTACATCACTACTTTATTTCCACACTTACTACATGTAACTAGATCTCTATTTCATTCTTGGAGGTGCAATCACTTCGCCCAGTCTCAGATTGCAGATTTGAAGACTGGACACCACTGCCTACCTGCAGCTTGCAATGTCGCTCTTCGAGATAAAATGGATGGCAGTGTCATTCTTGTGCTGTGGCGTATAAATACCTTGGGCATGGATTTTTCGTAGTTGCCTATGTTCCTTGTGAATACAGGCAATGTTGGTATGTTCATGGCACTCCTATTACTCTTCATATATATTGATTATACTGTAGTGAAACGACTACTTTCTCTGGCATACACGATTTATGATGACAACACGTGGGGGCCACCATATGTCGCAAGAACGGACGGACGGCTGGAACTTACTTCCACAATAATGTTGGAAGTGTTTCTACCTTGGCAATTTCTCATGTTGATGATACATCAAAGACCCTTCGCTATTTTCAGTTTCGATGGATTACATTGGCTTACTTTATGGGGCATTCAGACAGTGGCAGAGTCTATACCTTACATACTCCGAAGTGGCTCCATTGGCCAATTTCGGTGGGAGCATACAGCACATATGGTACATATCTTATTTCAGTTATATTATTTCAGTGCGATTTGTATGGATCAATGCTCCAATTATATAAATATGCACGCTTTTTCCTTCGCCAAAGTTTTATCCCACAAGGGTGGTTTTACTTGACAATGTTTTAATGGCAGCATATCATATTGATTGGAGGTTGACAACCATTAGATCACTACATTCGCTTTTTTCGTACAATGAACCTTTATGTAATACGGTTTTCCTCCACCACAAGTGAGATTTATCTTAATAAAATTTTCTTTATAAAAAAAGACAACACACACATAGATATATATATTATATATATATATATATATATGAAGATTTAAAGAAAAAAAAAAAAAAAAAGAAAAAGAAAAGCAACAGAGACTACGAATTAAGTAAATGTTTCAAAGACAAAAGAAAAAGAACACACAAGTAACTAAAATTTTAAGAATACCAAGAATAATAATAAATCCCAGAAAGCATTTTTCGTTTCTGACCAAACTGTCCCGCTAGCATAGGTTTTTTTCTGCCAAATGGCAAAACTTGAAATAGGAAAAAGGAAGGAAAAGAGTCGCCCGCTAAGATAGTTTACTATGTCATTTTTCTTTTCTTTAATATTTTTTTTCCTATTGAAAGGGGCTTTGAAATAACAATAAAAACAGGCAATAATGACAAAATGATGTCCAAATCCTAATATGAGAGAAGATGCATAGACATTCTCTCTACACATTTCTCCTATTTTATTGATCATTTCAAGAGTGCCCTAAGAGCCTCTTCTGAATGGAACGTTCTAAAATATTACTCCATCATGAAAAGTATCTAGCATAGAAACATAAGATAAGGCATATGTAATAGGGACGAAGGATCTGGCTTTTCTCTCTATTCTGATGCTTCTATGCAAGAGTCCTTCTTTGTTTAGAATGGTTTGATATCTTTGATCAGCACAAGTTTTTCTAGAATTATTTGTTGTATCGTGTTCTTAATGGTTGCTTATGATTTTAAATAATAAAATATAATACAATCATATCAGCAAGAAGAGATTCGCATGGATCCATTTGGAAGCTTTTCCCAATCCTACCTTCATTCTGTTGGTGTACAATGGTTGACCCAACCTCTTGTTGTTTGAAGAAACTTTGCCCTTGAATTGGTAACTTGTTCGAGTATTGTATTTGAAACGGTTGTTGGAATTCCTTATACCTAATGCCTATTTCAATTGCAATATGTGTGCTGTACATAAGGAACTCATGCGGGATGCTCAAAGCTCCTGCCATCATACATAAGCATAATGGCATCAATTTTATCATATCTTGGCCTCCAAATATAAGAGAAATGGGAAAAGATACAAAAAGAGCAAGATTGTGAATATGTAAGTCTCTGCATCAGTGAATGATGCTTGAAAGTTTGTTAC
>AP025043.1:32457619-32511549 GCA_036186865.1 Eustoma russellianum | reverse complement strand
ATTGTGATTGCTTATAAGGTTTGCAAAGGGTTGGAGTTGGTGTGTAACTCCATCAACCCTGTATAGTAAGGTGTTATGTTGTTTAGTGATAACCGAGGAAGGTTTACTCGAAGATTAGAGCAGGTTGATTTAACCGAACCAGTATACAATTCCTTGTGTTCTCTACTTTTTAGCACTTTACATTCAGTTTCCAGCGCAGTGCATCATTTTCGTCGTGATCTTAAAAATATCACACGAATTTGAAAAATCACGAAACTTTTCAAAACATAGCCACACGTGTTAAGTTTCATTTGGTCCAAGTTTCAACCCTTTTGAATAAGTATAAGTCATTCAAACGTCAATAGTTCTGAGACTAGTGCAGTCTGATTTTCAGACTTGCAAAGGTTGAGACTTTGAATGTATTTGACTAACTTCCCAAAATAATTTTTCAAAACAATTTTAACCAAATTAAATACACATAGTAAGGCGTTTGTAATTAAATTTTCAGACCATTTGGTGCCACGGTTTAATTGAAATAAATTTTTTAAATCAGACTACCGTTTCTGGCAGATTTGCGCAATCTGACCACCAACAATTTTTCAAAGGGTTAAAGGTTGAATTTTGATATGCAATTTTTAGGAGATACTCAGAACCTCTGAGACTATAATCTATCCAAATTTCAGAATTTTTGAAGACTTGTAACCTAGTTTTTCAGACGTTGCAAAACAGGTCCTAAAAACAGAAACTGTTTTCAGAAATTGGGTTTTTGGATTAAACTAATTTTAAAAACCAAATTTTCCACACCCACTATTCAACCCCTCCTTCTAGTGGTGCTTTGCAGGTCTTACACTGCTTGATTGGATGAGATTTGTCATCACTTGATGGCTGTAAAAATCTGAGAATATCACTCAGAACATGTGCCAAATTAGTTGTAAACATCTTACCAAATATCATACAATTAATCCCAACTAATTTGGGAAGAAAATTGATCTTCATTAACTCAAAAATTCGGTCAGCACCATGTGTGACACATGCTGAATTTTCAGCATGTGCAATAATCTCAATACTTTTAAATTATTGTCATATTACTACACATTAATCCCTTGAAGATTGAGAAGAAAATTGGTCACAATTATGAGACAAAATTCGGCCACCATTAACTCTCACATGGTGAATTTTCAACTTGTGTTACATTTGTAACAAAGTTTAAAGCATTACCTTGTGTAGCTTCCTCCATTATGTCACTAACCTTGTATAGTCCATTCTTCAAAATCAAGATGCCAACTAAGCTCCATATAAGCTTCACCAAGGCTGAGTAGGCGTGTGATGTAAGCTTGAACATGTGCTAAATTTATTTTTGTAAACTTTGTAAAATAGTGCACAATAATTATACACACATGATATATTCCAATCAGCCTTTATTTGAATAATATAGAACAATTTAGTATGCATTGAATATGTAAAAAGTGTCTAGATACATGTTACATGTCATACAAAAAAAACGTCCCATGTGTTGTGTTCGTAGAAAACCGAATTTTTGACTTTTGTCGATTACGCGATTTTTCTCTGATTAAATTCCAACTTTTTGCACATGTTATATATATTATGTCACACATAATATACATAAAATAACTTTAATATTCAGCTCTGATGGATGATCAAAGTGGCGCCTACATGTGCTCAAAATATGAATTCGGAATCTCCACAATTTAGCCTTAATTGAGGGTGATTTGTGTGTGCCAACATGGAATGATTTTATGGCTGAGTGTACCATGTGATCCACAAAATTCGTGGCCATTTTTGAAGTGTAGGGGCTGGCCATCTATATATGGCAAGTACGTGACACGTTAGCAAAGTTTCGGTAGTCACCCGATACGACAATTTTTGGTTTAGAACCTTGTAACGTGTCGTTATAATTTTGTCATCACCATGACTTATATCATATGATATAAGACCTGAGTATACTCATAAAGATGAGGTAAGTATAGTGGTGTGACGTTGACGTACGTTCATAATATATATAACGTGTCGTAGTACGTTGGAATATATATGTATTATGCCTTTTTTAAATAAAATCTGAAAATATATATAAGGCACGTGATTTAAAGAGGAGAGGAGACTTTCCATTTCCATGTTTGTTGCCTTCATGCCTTCTCCAAATATTTCTCCATTGAATGAACTGCTTAGTTCATTTAACTAAGTACTTCACTTAATGAACTAGTTTAGTTCATTAATGGTAGCACCTGAAAATAGTTCAAACACAACAAATGTTTGCCATTTGATGTAAGATTTAAAGCTTCATGGCTTGTTAGTACGACAACATTATATATAAAGTATATAAGACAAGTTTGTCGCAAAAACGTATCAAGTCATAAAATGTGTCATGCATTCCTTTAGCACACGTTATTTAAATCATGCATTTTTGTGAATCACTCAAACTCTTTTTCTCAACAATCTCCCCCTTTTGATGATTTACAAAATAATCTTAGTACATGATTTAAATTTAATCGCTTCCCCTCCAATCGTGCACAAATTCAAATTTTGAATTTTAAATTTTGAATTTTGAATTTTCTCCCCTTTGATTTTTGCAATCAATCACTCTCGCTCCCCCTTAAATCATGCACTCTCACTCTCTACCCCCTTTATTTTGGAAAGAAAATCAAAAGTGCATGTAAAGATGGAAAGAAATATCAAATCAAATTAGCAGAAATCATGGCTAATTTAGAGCGCAGATTTTCGTACGTGGCTTGATTTAGTGCCTTAGTGAATATGTCAGCTACTTGTGTCTCAGTGCGTACATGATCTATAACAATATCGCCATTGTTCACGTGATCACGAAGGAATTGATATCGTACTTCTATGTGCTTTGCCTAAGAGTGTAGCATGGGGTTCTTAGACAAGTTTATAGCACTCATACTATCACAATAAATAGGAATACGATGTATGGTGATACCAAAATCAGAAAGTTGTTGTTTTAACCATAGTAGTTGTGTGCAACAAAGACTAAGTGCCATGTATTCAGCTTCGGTAGTAGATAAGGCTACACTTGCTTGCTTTTTCGAAAACCAAGAGATTAATGAATTTCCTCTAAATTGACAAGTGTCACTTGTGCTTTTTCTATTTATTTTACATCCACCATAATCCGCATCAGTATAAGCATGCAAGTCAAATTCACAATCTTTATCATACCAAATTCCTAAAGTGGAGGTGTGCTTAATATATCGAAATATTCTTTTCACAGCATTATAATGAGACACTTTAGGTTAGCTTTGAAAACGTGCACACATACAAACACTAAACATGATATCAGGTCTACTTGCGGTAAGATAAAGCAAAGAACCAATCATAGACCTATATAAAGCATTATCAAAGTTTTTTCCATGTTCATCTTTATCTAGTTTAATGGTGACACTTATAGGGATAGGGGATGGTTTCAAGTGTTGAGAAAAAGGCGCTTGAGTGATTACAAAATGCATGATTTAAATAACGTGTACTAAAGAAATGCATGACATGTTTTTGCATGAAACATGTCTTATATAATTCATATATAATGTTGTCGTACTAACGAGCCATGAAGCTTTAAAGCTTACATCAAATGGCGATCATTTGTTGTGTTTGAACTATTTTCAGGTGCCACCATTAATGAACTAAATTAGTTCATTAAGTGAAGTAATTAGTTAAATAAACTAAGTAGTTCATTAAAGGAAACCATATTTGGAAAAGGCACAAAGGCAACAAATTGAAGAATAGAAAGTTCTCTCCCACCTATGTCTACACGTTCTTATATATATATTTATATTTATTCATATTTTTTAAAAGGCACTATACACATATATTCCAACGTACTACCGACACGTTACATATTTTACGAGCGTACGTTCATATTTATGAGTATATTCAGGTCTTATATCATGACATGTTTTTGCATGAAACCTGCCTTATATAGTTCATATATAATGTTGTCGTACTAACGAGCCATGAAGCTTTAAAGCTTACATCAAATGGCGAACATTTGTTGTGTTTGAACTATTTTCAGGTGCCACCATTAATGAACTAAACTAGTTCATTAAGTGAAGTACTTAGTTAAATGAACTAAGTAGTTCATTAAAGGAAGCCATATTTGGAAAAGGTACAAAGGCAACAAATTGAAGAATGGAAAGTTCTCCCCCACCTATGTCTACACGTTCTTATATATATTTTTATATTTATTCAGATTTTTTAAAAGGCACTATACACGTTACATATTTTACGAACGTACGTTAACATCACATCACTATATTTACCTCATATTTATGAGTATATTCAGGTCTTATATCATATGATATAAGTCATAGTGATGACAAAATTATTACAACACGATACAAGGTTCTAAACCAAAAATTGTCGTATCGAGTGAATACCGAAACTTCGTCAACGTGTCATGTACTTGCCATATATAGATGGCCAGCCCCTACACTTCAAAATTGGCCACAAATTTCGTGGCTTACATGGTATATACAGCTATAAAATCATTCCATATTGGCACACACAAATCACCCCAATTAAGGCCGAATTGTGAATATTTCAAATTCAACATTTTTGTCACATGTAGGTGCCACTTTAATCAGCCATGAGAGCTGAATATTAAAGTTTAATTTATGTATATTATGTGTAATATAATATATATAACATGTTCTAAAAGTTGGAATTTAATCGGAGAAAAATCGGGTAATCGATAAACATCGAAAATTCAGTTTTTTACGAACACGACACATGGAACATTTTTGGCATGATATATAACATGTACCTAGACACTTTTTACATAATATATACATTCTAAAGTGTTTTAGAAAAATCATTGAAGGGCTGATTGGAATATACCATATGTGTATAATTATTGTGCACTATTTTACAAAATTTGCAAAAATAATTCAGCATATGTGCAGAGATTTCACACACCATTTTCAGCTTTTTTGGAGCCTAGATGGAGCTTATTTGGCACTTTAATTGGTAGAAAATAAGCCACACATGATGGATGACTTTGAAGAGGGCAACACACAAGGAAAGATTTCAAAAATGCAACACATGATGAAAATTTTCAGCACATGTGAATAGTGGCCGAATTTACTATTCATTTGTCCTTAATTTGTATCCCAAAATTGAAGGGATTTAATGGTGATTATTTGGTAGTGTTTTGAATTCTTTTTGACACATGTTTTTGAAGTTAATCTCAGATTTTTACAGCACAGTAAATGGTGACAAGGTTAGACCAATAATGAAGTGCCAAGTAACCAAGGGCTTAAGGATCATCCAATGAGGAATTGCCAAGTAAGCAAGAAAATGTCACAATGATGCAATAATACTCTTCCAAGGACTTAGAAGATAATTTTCAAGAGAAGAAAGAGGCAATAGGGGGCGGCACATATGGTGATAAAAAGAGAAGAAGGAGAGCAAATAAAAAAACAAGACAAGGCTTACAAAACTCAAGATAAAAAACGTTATCATCCTTCTCCTTCTACACTTTCTTTCTTTCTTCTCTAAAAGCCTATTGTATTCATATTCATATATCTTGCACATGCTTCATCTATACCACCATATACTCTTTATTTTTGTAAAAGATTGATCAAGGTGTGATCAATCTTGCATCCGCTAGGTGGTGGTGTTCGTCATTGTTGTAATCACTTACAAGGTTTGTAAAAGGTTGGAGTTGGTGTGTAACTCCATCGACCCTGTGTGGTAAGGTGTTATTTGTGTTTTGTGATTAGTGATAATCGAGGAAGGTGTCCTCGAAGACTAGTAGGTTGATTTAACCGAACCAGTATAAAATTCCTTGTGTTCTTTACTTTTCAGCACTTACTTTCAGTTTTTAGCACAGTGTATCATTTTTATCACTTTCTTAAAAATAGTAAACAAACCTCAAAAATCACGAAACTTTCATGAAACATATCCACACGTCTTAAGGTTCTTTCGGCACAAGTTTCAACCCTTTTGGACAAGTATAAGTCATTCAAACGTCAAAAGTTCTGAGACTAGCGCAGTCTGATTTTCAGGCTTGCAAAGGTTGAGACTTTGAACGTATTTGACTAACTTCCCAATAACATTTTTCAAAACAGCTTCAACCCAATTAAATAAACCTAATAAGGGGTTAGTCATTAAATTTTCAGAGCATTTAGAGTCACGGTTTAATTGGAATTAATTTTTCAAATCAGACTACCGTTTCTGGCAGATATGCGCAATCTGACCACAAACGATTTTTAAAGGTGTTAGAGGTTGAGTTTTGATTTGAAATTTTTAGGGGATACTCAGAACATCTGAGAATAAGATCTCTACAAATTTCAGAATTTTTGAAGACCTGTAACCTAATTTTCAAAACGTTTCAAAATAGGTCCTGAAAACAGAAACTGTTTTCAGAAGTTGAGTTTTTGGACTAAAACAATTTTAAGAACCACATTTTCCGCACCCACTATTCAATCCCCTCTTCTAGTGGTGCTTTGCAGATCCTACAAGTGTATCCGAGCGCAGGAACACTCACAATGAAAGGATCCAACGATCTTAGTGAAATGGCAACCACTAGCGACAAAACCGAGCAAGAAGGTATGTCAAGACAAAGGTCTCCACCCTTTGATAGTGAGGTAAATTCCAATTCCGCTTCCGATTCTGAACTATATTTTAATGATTTGTATGTTGAATATCTTGAATTACATAAGTTTGCTAGAACTCTTGCAAAAGAAAAAAACGCTTAATTGAAGACAAGAAATCGTTAGAATCCTCTAACGCAAATCTTGTATGTCAATTAAACGATTCAAAAGAGGAGTCGTCAAATTTGATTGTGTCATTGAGATCTGAAATTCAATCCTTGAAATCTGAAAATATGGTAATAAAAGCCGAGATCTCAGATTTGAGATCAAGAAACAAAGATCTAGAAAAGACGGTAAAACAATTCGATAGAGGAACTTGCACGCTAGATCGCCTCATTTCTTCGCAAAAGCATGAAAGTGACAAAACTGGATTAGGGTACCTTGAAGATAATGAGGAACAAAATAAATCTACAAACTTTGTCCTATCTTCATCTAAGCAACCATATGTGTTCAAAAGGATTGAAAAGCCTAAGAAGGTGAACATCAAAACTAGCGAGTCACCTATTAAATCTCATCGCACTTCTTCTTTCTCATCACGTGCAAAGTATAATCATGTACCATATAGATTTGAAAGGAAACCATCGATGCATACTGTAGCGCCCCACACCCCGGCCTAGCCGGGATACGGTGCGCCTGCCGTACTTCGCTATGGAGAGTACCAGGTGTCAATCCATATCGTATCTTAGTCCAGAATAAAATCCGTGGACTTTCATGCTTACACGTCAATAAGTAAGCAAAACCGAGGCAGAATAAAAACTTTCAAAATAAAAGCGTCTAAGCCATCATCATTAGTCTTACAACATGTTTATAAAAACGCAGAAATCCAAAAGTAAATGTTTCCATCATAAAATCATAATAAGATCATCAACCACTTCCATCATAGCAGAATTCCTTAAGTCATCCACCTCTCGCTCTTCTATGGATAAGGAACCCTAGGTTTGTCTTCGATCCACTTGACCCTATTCCCTACGGGTTCTAGGAGGAAAAATAAGGGGTGAGTGATAACGTCACCAGCAAGTAAACTATTAATAATTGTGAATTAAATGGAAAGTACATACAAGAACCGAACCTCAAGTATTCGGTTTAGAACATACCTGACCTTCCATCCAATACCCATAAGTAATCAGCTCATATCTCATCAAAGATAACAACTTATCAAAAATCATAACTTATTAAGGATCATAACATATGAAAGATCATAGCTTATAAAAGATCATGACTCATCAAAGATCATAACTTAGGAGCTACCAAGTCATAACAACTTAGTCTAAGTAACATGTACCAAATATTCGATGACTCATTAAATGCAACATGCATGAGTATGTACACGTGATGCATCATGATAAAATGAAGATAAGTTCTTTCGTTCTTTCTTTCAAAACATCATCGTCAATGAAAACAAGAGAGTGTTTAGATCTATTCTCTCTGGATCTGAGGCGGTCATATTCTTCTCTTTGAATCTATTATTCCCGGGTTCGGAACGGTCACGTCATCAATCATAATCACCAGGTCTATTCTCTTCGGGCCTGTACGGTCATTATCATAATCAGGTCTATTCTCTCCGAGCCTGAACGGTCATTATCATCAGGTCAATTAACCCCGGATCTGGAGCGGGTCTTGCTGGCCAGAAACATACGGTACCGGTGGAAAGGGTTCTTTTAAAAATGGAATCTTTTCTTTAACAACTCTTTTTTCATCATTCTTTCTCATAAAACCAGTTTCATAACTCATGTAAATGACGATGATGCAATGTATGACGTGCACGATGCAGTTCATGACATAATGTGTTATATGCATACAAGTACAAACTTATTCTTTAGGCTGGAAAAATTTCCAGAATTATCGTTCTGTTTGCACGGCCTCAAAACCTCATGTTTTAGGCCCATTATCATGATTTTTTGTCATACATACGCATAAGGGAGTCTTTTCTATTCGCCACATAATTTCGTAATGATACAAAGCATGTAAGACACTTAAATTATTTAATTACTAAACAGGGTACTGCTGAATTTCAGCAGTGCAGTGCCCTTTCTTTTACCTTTCTTTTTAAGCCCAGTAAGTCTTATTTAATTTTGGCCACCAACTGAAAAGTACTGTAGACATACCGAAAATTTTAGCTCATGAGCCCAAATTGTCATACCCCGTGCCCCAGGGGTACCAAGAAAAATTAAATAAAATAAAATAAAATAGTATTAATTATAATAATGGAAATAATCCTAAGTTACCTATCCTAATTAGAATAGGAAAAGAGAAGGAATAAAGATAAAGCCTAACTAATAGATAAATTCCTAAGATGCCTAAGAATATACCATATAATACCTCATCCTATATTTATTTAAACCCACATAAATCAACCATAAACACACACTCCAAACCCACGGCAGCCACCTCCCTCCCCAACCATACATTCAGCCGCCATCAATAAAAGAAAAAGGAAGGCCAAGGCTGAAAAATCCGATCCGCCATTTGTTTCATTCAAGCAGCTAGCTTCTTCCTGCCTTCGCGACCCTCCAGAGTGGATTCTCAAATTAGGCATCCTGTTGTGATGTTTCTTTGCAGCTTCAATTCTTTGGCAGCAACGAAAAGGCCCACATCGGCTTGTGTTATTTCTTTTCTTCAATTGACGACAACGATCACTTAAGAAGAAAGAAACATGATGAATTCAACCCCAATTCAATCCGCCGTAAAGTATATACTGATCAAGAGGCAAGTATCCTTGCTATATTTGCTATGTTTTTATAAAATTATTATGCTATTTTCATATCTAATTGGATCATGCATACGTAATTGTGATTTGCATAGATTGTTGAATATATATGTATTCGATGTAATTATGTACCGATCGTATATATGTACATGTATATATGTGCACGGATTGATATAAGTATGCATGCAATAAATTAATTGATGCTTTCACTGTACGTTGATGTCGCTGCCCTTGTTCAAGAAAATGTGGGATTTGATATTTGAATATATTAGATTTATGTCTTAAGTGGGTGCATATGTTATGTGATAAAAGGTGCTGTGATTTGTTTTCTTTGATGTATGTGTTGTGCATATATATCGATTAGGTATGAATGAAGCTATTTTGTTCTCTCCTCATTTTGTTTTATGGCTGCTGAGTGTGATAGACGTTCTGTCATGGACAATAAGCAAACTGTGTTTGCAATTCTACATAGAGTGATAATTAAGATATGCAAGTCATGAATAAGTAAATATGTGCATATGATCGTGTGTCATGAAGTTGGTCAGAGATAATGTAATTTGATGAAACATGATGGGAAACAATGATTGGAATCGAAAGAAAACAAATCAAAGCAGGTATTCTTACAAGTATATGTGTACGTGTATGGGCGCGGATATATCTACGAGTATGGGTACATCGTAATAAAATGGGGGTATACATGGAAGTATATATACACGTGTATGGGCGCGGGTATATATAGGAGCATGTGTGCGCCAGATTGTATATGAAGCATTCATGACACGTGCATCCCTTCGGGGCGAGTGACTCCACGTTACGGAGCGTGTGTTCGTTGACTCCACGTTACGGAGCGTGTGCGCTGACTCCACGTTACGGAGCGTGTGCGCTGACTCCACGTTACGGAGCGTGTGTTCGTTGACTCCACGTTACGGAGCGTGTGTTAGGACCCCGGGACATGCATTGCATATATGGATAGAAATAGCATGACGTGTGATTTGATGCGATTGGGTGTGTGACACGGTAGTGTGAAAAGACATGCATCATGAAGTTGCGCATTGCATCTGATTTGGTGAATGTGTGTTTGTCCTACGATTCAGTTATTGGTGTTAGTTATGGTTGTTGTTCTTTATGTGTTTATGTGTTATTACTTGCGTGACTGGTTAGGAAGGTAAGTAAAAAGGTAAACTTTATTTGCGAAGAGAAGCATGGTATTTTATATTCCGTTATTTATTTATTAGTTCACACTTGCTTCTCCGTGTATGATCCCGTAGTAAATATAGTCATGCTACTTGCGGGCGATGTATATCGCTCACCCCCTTCCCCCTCCATCAATCAGTTTTGCATGTAAACAGGTGAATGAGCTAGGATATTGTGGATGATAAGAGATGGAGATTGCGAGACTAAAGATATTCGGATGAGACTTTCGAGGGCTTAGTGGAGGCAATTAATTTGATATTCGAGGTTTATGTATTTTGGAGATTAGTGTTTATCTATATTTGACCAGTGTATCGATTTAGATTTCCTAGACATTTGTATTAATGATGGTGATTATTTTATCGAGGATTTTTAGTTTATGACTTCCGCTAACATCGATATACGTTATTTTGTTGACTTGTAATTGAATTGTATCGACGCCTTGTATTCTCCTTAGTGAGATACAGCGGGTGAGTCGTTTCGAGTACTAGGGCTCGGGACGGGTCGCTACACAAACCCTACAAATGAGTCTAAGCCCACAAGAAAAAAGCCATACAACCATGTCCTTAATTCTGCCCAGTTTTCCAGATTAGTAATACCTACTTATCTTCGGCAATTGCCCAATAAACTAATAATTCCAAGGTGAACAATTTACCTAGATGTGTTCATCTATGTCCTAAGTAATTGTCATAAGATTTCCGGAGTAACATAATAACATTCAAGGGGTCATCTATTCACTTTTCCAAAACAGTTACATGCTGATTTCTGGAGTGACCAGTTTTACCACAAATTTTATTGTGATCAAACCGAAAGTCTTTTTTAGAAAATTCCAACTCACAATCTTAATAAACATGTAGGGCTAGTATCATACAAAAAGTCAGCCCATTTGCATATTCCTAAGATCCATTTCCGGGTCATTCATTGCGTCACTTAAAATCTGTCCAGTCCAGTAATTCCCGCTTGACCAGTTTTACTAAAATTTCCATTAAAAATAAACCGTAACTCCTTTTACCAAAATTTCAACTCTCATATTTACTAAATACATAGGGCTAGTGTCATATCAAAAATTAGCTTGTTTTCATACTTTTATGGTCCATTTCCAGGTCTATCTAAACGTCACATTTTCTCCCCTGTACCAGTAATTTTCATTTTGTCATCTCTTCTTACTAAATGTGTTCCAACTTGTGTTACTCATCATAAATAACTTACTAATCATCAAATACACCTTTTATCATGAACTTTACAGGTTCTAAGACATGCTAAAAGTCATCTACTAATCACCTCAAAAACAGTTGGAGGGTTACACATAACACCCCTTGATGTTGCACCTTTTGTTCATAATAAAATCTCTTCTTGGTATAATTAGTGTACACGTACTAGACCCCCAAGACAGCCTGTTTCATACACATACAAGGGCTCAAATCACATTTCCATAATGAACATATTACATCTAAGCCATAAAGCATACATCTTGTACACATTCTTTACCCCACAGGTTACAATCTATCACAAGAACCACATTTATCCCTCATTTCATCCAACCGTACCCCCTTACATGCCAAAGAAGAAAACTTTGCCATATTCATCTTGGCTTAACATCATATTCATACCTTAAAAAAGAGCAAAGAATCCACCTTTGAAGAGAATCTCATACATGCAAGCCACTACTCTAAGAAAGCCGAAAGTTTCATGCTTCAACTTACCATTTCACATCTAAGATTAAAACTTGGTAGCATCTAGACATTCAAGCATGCACTTTCACACGCAATTCATGAACATTTATAGTGTACTTGCCTTTCTCAAGCTTACACCTTTCCTTAGCTTGAATTGAGTATGAAATGAGTGAAGTCTTCCTCCTCTTCACTACATATACCCCACGGTTTGGAGGGGAAAAGAACAAAGGTTAGTCCTTTTCTTAAGTGGAAGATATAACTAAATAGAGTCTAGATTGACTTACCAAGATGGAGCTTGAATGGTGTTCAAACCTCTTAAAAAATTAGTACCACTTAAGAGTTTGAAAACTTGAACCTAGTGACCATGGAGGTCACGGTTTTTGAGCAAGAAAAGGAGCAACATGAGCTTCACTCTATCTAAAATATAGAAATTCCCTTAAAGAGTTTAGGATATACTCACCTAGGACAACTTGATCTTGGATGAACCTAAACCTTCTTGGCTCAACTTGACCGTGTGCCTTGAAGAGAAAGAGAGGGAAAGTTTCTTGGGAATTCTTGTGGGTTGAGTGTGAGAGTTTCTTGGAGAGAATTCTTTTACTAGGCTATGGTTTTGCTGTTGGGAATCAAGAGGGGATAAAGGGGTTACCATGGTATAGTTAGGTTAATTAACTTTAGTTACTTTATTTAATCAAGGTTACTTTAATGCAACTAGAGTTACTTTAATGCAACTAGGGTTACTTTAAGGGTTAACTTGAGTTACTTTAACCTTGTGGTTAATGTAAAGTAATCATGGTAAGATTTTGAAATTCTCATTGGTTAATCATAGAGGGTAACCCGACAGTTAGGGCCTTGAGTGACACCTTACCATGCTTAATTCTCTGTAATGAAAAGTTATGTGGGTAGTTGTCCCCTAATTAATTAACAATCTCCCTTTTTTTCTCTTCCTAAAATATAACTAAGAAAAAAAATTATGATCCTCCTTGTACACATAGGGCCGAAACTTTGTGGGTGTTGGGGGAAATTGCCCCTCACCACTTAAATTGTTTAATTTCTATTTGGGCTTATTTAGAGAAGCCCCTTATGATTAGCCTTCTTTTAATTTGATAAATCTTATAAGGCCCTCTCTATGCCTTGTGGCAGGATTTTCCTTGGCCCTTGGGGTGAATCGGCCTTTTCACATAGTCCATAATTCATGCTTGAATTATTATACAATATTTTCCTTAACACAAATCTAGTTAAAGAAGTAATCATAAACTAAATAAATTGTACTGAAGATACAACTTTTCATAAATTCACTTAGACAAGTCTTAAGTACAAGGTGATTCCTCGTTGGGTACAACATTCCCCCCCATTATTACAAGTTTCGTCCTCGAAACTTAAAAGCGTTAGTCAAAAAGGTGAGGGTACATGTTCTTCATGTTTTTTTCCATCTCCTAGGTAGCTTCATCAATTGAATGGTTCTTTCATTGCACCTTGACCATAGGTATGGACCGTCTACTTAATGCCTTTTCCTTGCGATCAACTATTTTTTCAGGTTCTTCTACTATGTCGCATCGGCTTCAACCTTCAAAGGCTGTTCCTGTATGATATGGCTAGGCTCGTGCACATACCAACGAAGTTGTGATACGTGAAATACATCGTGTAATTGAGATAGCGACGGCAGTAGCTCTAACCGGTAAGCGACTTCTCCAACTCTTTCAAGGATTTCATAGGGTCTAATAAACCTTGGGCTCAACTTCCCTTTAATACCGAATCTTCTAACTCCTTTGGATGGCGATACCTTCAAGAATACCTTCCCCCTCTTGAAATTCCAATGGTCGCTGTTTTTCGTCTGCCCAAACCTTGCTTCTATCTTGGGTTGCTTGTAGCCTTTGCTTTATGATCATTATCTTCTCTCGCGTTTGTTCTATTAGGTCAGGTCCTGTGAGAATCTTTTCTCCGATTTCGTCCCAGTAGAGTGGAGAACAGCACTTTCTTCTGTGAAGTGCTTCATACGGAGCCATCCTAATAGATCGATGGTAACTGTTGTTATAAGAAAACTCCACCAATTTGAAACTCTTGTCCCAACTCCCTCCAAATTCAAGCATACAAGCTCGCAACATGTCTTCTAGCGTTTGGATGGTCCTTTCTGATTGACGATCCATTTGAGGGCGAAATGCAGAGCTCATTCGTATCTCAGTGCCCATCGCTTTTTGAAAAGCTGTCCAAAATTGTGATGTAAAGCGAGGGTCGCGGTCACAAACAATGCTTAGGGGTACTCCATGAAGACTCACAATTTGATCAACATACATTGTAGCCAACTTCTCCATAGGTGCCTTGATTGTCATAGCTATGAAGTGACAGGATTTTGTTAAACGATCGACGACTACCCAAATAGCGTCATGCCCATTCTTAGTTCTTGGCAGGTCAGTCACGAAATCCATAGTAATGTGATCCCACTTCCACTCAGGAACTTCTAAAGGTTGTAGTAATCCAGCGGGTTTCTGATGTTTCGCTTTTACCTTCTGGCAAACAAGGCATTTTTCTACGAACTCCGCAATTTGTCTTTTCATGCCTTGCCACCAAAATCTTTGCTTTAGGTCTTGGTACATCTTGTTGGCTCCAGGATGGATAGACAAACGTGTATTATGATCTTCACGAAGAATTTCATTCCTTATATCATCGTTATTGGGTACGCACAGTCTTCCTCGGAACCACAAACTATCATCATTCCCGATCTTAAAATCTTCAGATGGATTCGTTTTCAATCTGTCTTTCGTTTTCTTTAAAGTTTCATCCCTTCTTGTCCTTCCTTAATCTTGTCAATCAGTGAGGGAATCAATACCAGTTTTGTGACCAGGCCTTCAATAGAATCGACCTCCTCAATATCAAATTCTTCCATATCACGTTGCAAAGGTGGTTGACGCGGATGTCTTATCTTTCTACTCAGAGTGTCAGCAACTTTATTGGATTTTCCCGGATGATACTGAATAGAAAGATCGTAGTCCTTCATCAACTCTAGCCATCTGTGTTGTCGCATATTCAAGTCTTTTTAGGTGAAGAGGTACTTAAGACTCTTGTGATCTATGAAGATTTCGCACATCTCATCGTACAAATAATGTCTCCATATTTTTAGAGCAAAGACGACAGCTGCTAACTCAAGATCATGCACCGATAATTTTGTTCAAACGGTTTTAGCTGTCTAGATGCATACGCAATCACTCGATCTTTCTGCATCAGTACACATCCCAGTCCATTCTTAGAGGCATCACTATACACCACAAAATTTTCACCCAGAATAGGTTGGGCCAAAACTGGGGCAGAGGTTAGTTTCTTCTTTAATTCAGTAAAACTCTTTTCACAATCTGAGGTCCATTCGAACTTGGTCTTTTTCTGTGTTAAACGGGTAAGAGGCATGGCGATTCGAGAAAACCCCTCAACAAACTTACGATAGTAGCCGGCGAGACCAAGAAAACTCCGTACTTCTGTAACGTTGGTCGGTCATGGCCACTCTGTGATTGCCTCGATTTTCTTGGGATCTACAGCTATCCCATCCTCAGATATAACGTGTCCTAGAAACGTTACACTGTGTAACCAAAATTCGCATTTACTGAATTTAGCATACAATTGTTTTCTTCGTAAGATGTCGAGGACAGTCCTTAAATGAGCCATATGGGATTCTTCATCGAGTGAGTAGATCAGGATATTGTCAATGAAGACTACTATGAATTTGTCTAGCTGCTCTTGAAATGCTCGATTCATTAGATCCATAAATGCCGCGGGAGCATTGGTCAATCCAAACAGCATTACGAGAAATTCATAGTGTCCATAACGTGTCCGGAATGCGGTTTTCGGGACGTCCTCGGCTTTGATCTTTAATTGAAAGTATCCGGAACGAAGATCAATTTTACTCAAAATTCGTGCTCCCCGAAGCTGATCGAACAGATCGTCGATCCTAGGCAATGGGTACTTGTTCTTTATAGTGATCTTGTTGAGTTCTCGATAATCTATACATAACCGCATACTTACGTCCTTTTTCTTTACAAACAGTACGGGCACCCCAAGGCGAAACACTTGGGTGAATAAGTTTCTTTTCTAACAATTCACGTAACTGTTCCTTCAACTCTTTCAATTCCGCAAGGGCCATTCGATAGGGAGCCTTCGATATTGGCTCAGCTCCTGGAATTAGGTTAATTTCAAAAGATATCTCTCGATCCGGAGAAAGGCCCGGTAGTTCTTCTGGAAATACATCAGGGTATTTTCGGACCACCGAGACTTGAGAAAGGTCGGAGGGCGCTTGATCGACGTTCATTGCATAAACTAGAAACCTTTCGTGTCCTTTCTTCAACGCCTTACTGGCGCGAATCGCATTTATATAAACATTCTTAGGGCATTTCCTTAATTTTGATCCTCCTTGAAAGGTTACTTTCTTACGGGTGGGGTCCTTAAAAGTAACCTGCTTTTCATTACAATCGATGTTGGCAAAATTCTTGGAGAGCCAATCCATCCCAATAATCACATCGAAATCCTTTATGAGTATGGGAATTAAGTCGGCATCAAACCGGTGATCATCGAACTCAAGTTCGCAGTTTCTGAAAATGTAGTGAGACACATGCACCTGATCCCCAGCTCTTTGAACTCTATAGGGTGTATCACTATAGGTTGGGTTGCGCTCTATATTCTTTGCGAATTTCTTTGATATAAAGGAGTGGCTAGCACCACTATCAAATAGTATCTTAGCAGGTACTGAGCATACTAAAATAGCTTCTGAATCATGCAAAATCTACTGAGCAACGGTAGGGCAATAGTATTTGTAGAAATTTAAGCGCTGCATAAATCTTAAAATATACCTGCCACCACATCATTGGCCTCTTTTGCAGCTGCATCTGTCATAGCATGAACTCTAGCATTAGTACGCTGACACTGGTTCTTAGGTTGTTGCTGTTGTGGGGCCCCTTTCTCTGGACAATCCTTGGCCATGTGTCCTACCTTTCCACATCCAAAGCAGGTAGTTCCTTTATCCGGACAGTCTTTGAGGATGTGGCCCACCTTGCCGCATCTGAAGCACTTTCCTGCCTGATCGTAGCATTCCCCAACGTGACGCTTGTTGCAGTGAGGGCAACTTGGAATAGCAGACTGCTGGCCTTGATTCTTTGACTGGTTCTTTTGGGAACGGCGTTGGAATCGATTCTTTCTTTGGCGTCCTGGGCCCCTTAAGTTTTGCTTTGCAGCTTTACGGGACCCTCCATTCCCGTATGTTTCCCTTCCTCGTTTCTGTCCGATCTCATCACTACGAATAATATCTCTCTCTATTCTGTAACAAGCGTCCAAAAGTGCACCAAAATTTGTCGAGTTCGCATTGACCAACCAGGTCTGGATTCTAGGGTTTAACCCTCTTTCAAAATTCAACATCTTAGTATCTTCATCGTTCAGGGTAGATGGTTGGAATCTTCCCAGGGCTATGAACTTTTTAGCATATTCTGCAACGGTCATTCTTTGTTCTTGTACCAACGACTCAAACTCATGTCTCTTCTGTAGCTTAACGGAGGGCAGTATGTAAAATTTATTGAATTCTTGGAGAAATCTCTCCCATGGAATCGGCCTTGGTAGAGATTTCATGTTGGCCTTCCACCATTGGTTGGCCTCTCCAAGTAGGAACGACCTGACAACTTGGGTATTTACTTCCTCGGGCGCTCTAATCAATTCAAAACAATTTTCTACTTCGTCCAGCCACTTCTCAGTGGCATCTGAGTCTGACTTTCCTTCAAATGGTGGAACATTAGATCTTTTTAGTTTTTTTGAAATAGTACTAAGCATCCCTGATCGGTTCGTGAGGCTAAGGGACATTCTATTGCAATATCACTTGAACGATTTAGGTTACGGTCTGGCAGAAATTCTGGAAGGCATTAATATCTGGAATCATTTGTGGTAAAGGCCCTTGGGGTGGGGGAACGTTCTGAACTAGAGGCGGATTTTGGTCTTGTGGCGGTGGTGGTGGAGGAACCTGAGCAGGTAGAGGAATAGGCTCCTGCCCCTCCGGTCTAGCTCTGGCAGGTCTGCCTCGTGGTCGTACCATCTGCATTATGCAGCGTCAGGGTTTTATTCAAGGTGGGAGTGTCATAATAAGTGACATAATTTAATTCATAATCCAATAGAATTTCTGAGTGGGCATGCAAGTAGATACGTTATGAATTAAATTCTATAAATTGTCATCGACTAGGGTTTTATCATTAGAACGAACCCTAATTTCCAGTCTATGTTATCCTAGTCTAAGGTCAACTCAAATCTAGGATCATGACTTAGATCTAAGATCAAACTTAGTTTGCTAAAATCATAACTTAATTTTATATTCTGCCTGAATCTAGAGCCTTAGCTCTGATACCACCTGTAGCGCCCCGCACCCCGCCTAGCCAGATACGGTGCGCCAGCCGTACTTCACTATGGAGAGTACCAGGCGTCAATCCATATCGTATCTTAGTCCAGAATAAAATCCATGGTCTTTCATGCTTACACGTCAATAAGTAAGCAAAATCGATGCAGAATAAAAACTTTCAAAATAAAAGCGTCTAAGCCATCATCATTAGTCTTACAACATGTTCATAAAAACGCGGAAATCCAAAAGTAAATGTTTCCATCATAAAATCATAATAAGATCATCAACCACTTCCATCATAGCAGAATTCCTTAAGTCATCCACCCCTATCTCTTCTACGGATAAGGAACCTTGGTTCGTCTTTGATCCACTCGACCCTATTCCCTGCGGGTTCTGGGAGGAAAAATAAGAGGTGAGTGACAACGTCACCAGCAAGTAAACTATAAATAATCGTGAATTAAATAGAAAGTACATACAAGAACCGAACCCCAAGTAATCGGTTTAGAACATACTTGATCTTCCATCCAATACCCATAAGTAATCAGCTCATATCTCATCAAAGATCATAACTTATCAAAAATCATAACTTATTAAGGATCATAACTTATGAAAGATCATAGCTTATAAAAGATCATCACTCATCAAAGATCATAACTTAGGAGCTACCAAGTCATTACAACTTAGTCTAAGTAACATGTACCAAATATTCGATGACTCATTAAATGCAACATGCATGAGTATGTACATGTGATGCATCATGATAAAATGAAGATAAGTTCTTTCGTTCTTTCTTTCAAAACATCATCGTCAATGAAAACAAGAGAGTGTTCAGATCTATTCTCTTTGGATCTGAGGCGGTCATATTCTTCTCTTCGAATCTATTATTCCCGGATTCGGAACGATCACGTCATCAATCATAATCACCAGGTCTATTCTCTCCGGGCCTGTACGGTCATTATCATAATCAGGTTTATTCTCTCCGGGCCTGAACGGTCATTATCATCAGATCAATTAACCCCGGATCTGAAGCGGCTCCTGTTGGCCAGAAACATATGGTACCGGTGGAAAGCGTTCTTTTAAAAACGGAATCTTTTCTTTAAAAATGCTTTTTTCATCATTCTTTCTCATAAAACCAGTTTCATAACTCATGTAAGAGGATGATGCAATGTATGATGTGCACGATGCAGTTCATGACATAATGCGTTACATACATACAAGTACAAACTTATTCTTTAGGCTGGAAAAATTTCCAAAATTATCGTTCCGTTTACACGGCCTCAAAACCTCATGTTTTAGGCCCATTATCATGATTTCTTGTCACACATACGCATAAGGGAGTCTTTTCTATTCGCCACACAATTTCGTAACGATACGAAGCATGTAAGACACTTAAATTATTTAATTACTAAACAAGGTACTACTGAATTTCAGCAGTGCAGTGCCCTTTCTTTTACCTTTCTTTTTAAGCCCATTAAGTCTTATTTAATTTGGGCCACCAACTGAAAAGTACTGTAGACATACCGAAAATTTTAGCTCATGATCCCAAACCCTACAAATGAGTCTAAGCCCACAAGAATAAAGCCATACAACCAAGTCCTTAATTCTGTCTAGTTTTCCAGATTAGTAATTCCAACTTATCTTCGGCAATTTCCCAATAAAATAATAATTCCAAGGTGAAAAATTTACCTGGATGTGTTCATCTATGTCCTAAGTAATTGTCATAAGATTTCCGGAGTAACATAATAACATTCAAGGGGTCATCTATTCACTTTTCCAAAACAGTTACATGCTGATTTCTGGAGTGACCAGTTTTACCACAAATTTTATTGTGATCAAACCGAAAGTCTTTTTTAGAAAATTCCAACTCACAATCTTAATAAACAGGTAGGGCTAGTATCATACAAAAAGTCAGCCCATTTGCATATTCCTAAGATCCATTTCCGGGTCATTCATTGCGTCACTTAAAATCTGTCCAGTCCAGTAATTCACGCTTGACCAGTTTTACTAAAATTTCCATTAAAAATAAACCGTAACTCCTTTTACCAAAATTTCAACTCTCATATTTACTAAATACATAGGGCTAGTGTCATATCAAAAATTAGCTTGTTTTCATACTTTTATGGTCCATTTCCAGGTCTATCTAAACGTCACATTTTCTCCCCTGTACCAGTAATTTTCATTTTGTCATCTCTTCTTACTAAATGTGTTCCAACTTGTGTTACTCATCATAAATAACTTACTAATCATCAAATACACCTTTTATCATGAACTTTACAGGTTCTAAGACATGCTAAAATTCATCTACTAATCACCTCAAAAACAGTTGGAGGGTTACACATAACACCCCTTGATCTTGCACCTTTTGTTCATAATAAAATCTCTTCTTGGTATAATTAGTGTACACGTACTAGACCCCCAAGACAGCCCGTTTCATACACATACAAGGGCTCAAATCACATTTCCATAATGAACATATTACATCTAAGCCATAAAGCATACATCTTGTACACATTCTTTACCCCACAAGTTACAATCTATCACAAGAACCACATTTATCCCTCATTTCATCCAACCGTACCCCCTTACATGCCAAAGAAGATAACTTTGCCATATTCATCTTAGGTTAACATCATATTCATACTTAAAAAAGAGAGCAAAGAATCCACCTTTGAAGAGAATCTCATACATGCAAGCCACTACTCTAAGAAAACCGAAAGTTTCATGCTTCAACTTACCATTTCACATCTGAGATTAAAAATTAGTTGCATCTAGACATTCAAGCATGCACTTTCACACACAAGTCATGAACATTTATAGTGTACTTGCCTTTCTCAAGCTTACACCTTTCCTTATCTTGAAATGAGTATGAAATGAGTGAAGTCTTCCTCCTCTTCACTACATATACCCCACGGTTTGGAGGGGAAAAGAACAAAGGTTAGTCCTTTTCTTAAGTGGAAGATATAACTAAATAGAGGCTAGATTGACTTAACAAGATGGAGCTTGAATGGAATTCAAACCTCTTAAGAAATTATTGTAGAGAAAAAGGGAGTTTGAGTGATTTCAAAATATATGATTTAAATGAGCTTAAAAACGTGCATAAGATAAATGTGCATGATATATTGCATATTACTTGCCTTATATAGTTTATATATAATGTTGCCGTACTAACGAGCCATGAAGCTTTAAAGCTTACATCAAATGGCAAACATTTGTTGTGTTTATGCTATTTTTAGGTGCCACCATTAATGAACTAAACTAGTTCATTAAGTGAAGTACTTAGTTAATTAAACTAAGTAGTTCATTAAAGGAAGCTACATTTGGAAAAGGTACAAAGGCAACAAGACTAAGAAAGGAAAGTCTCCTCCTCCTCTCTTCATTAATATACATGCATATATATATACAAAAATATATATTTTCAGATTTTTTGAAAAAGACACATACACATGTATTCCAACGTACTACCGACACGTTATATATTTTACATACGTACGTTAACGTCACACCATCATACTTAACTCAAATTTATGAGTATATTCAGGTCTTATATCATATGATATAATTCATGGTGATGACAAATTAAATACGACACGTTAAAAGGTTCTAAACCGAAAATTGTCGTATCGGGCGAATACCGAAACTTTGCCAACGTGTCACGTACTTGCCATAAACATGTATATACATATCATACACATGTGTGTATTATTAAATGTGTGTATTATTAAATGTGCACTATTTTACAAAGTTTGCAAAAATAAAATTCAGCACATGTATATACATATCATACACGCCTATACAGCTGAAATGGAGCATATGTGGAGCCTTGTTGGCATATTGATTGGTCAAGAATCAATCATACAATGTTGGTGACTTAAAGAAAGAAGCTACAAAAGGTTATGTTTCAAATTTTGTCACAATTGTGACACATGCTGAAAATTCAGCATGTGCACTAAAGGGCTGGACGTTTTTAACATGTTAATGAGCAATATTTTACTTCTTGATTAAGGTGGATTAATTGGAAGACAATTTGGAAGTGTTTTAAATATTTTATAGAATAAAGAAAGTGATATTCTTGAATATCACACATGCTGAAAATTTCAGCATGTGTGTGATGTACCTTGGCCGAATTTTAGGCCACATTGTTGTCCAATTTCATTTCCAAAAAATGATGAGAATATTTGCTACTAATTGGTGATTTATTTTAAAAGAAAAATCAATGAAAATTTGGAAGTAATTTGAATTATATCACCATGTATCACATGGTGAAATTTCAGCATGTCAAGTGTAGTAATAGCCGATTTTTAGCTTAATGTTGTGGAGAAATTATCTTGCTTGATTTGGGTGATAATCTTATGAGTTATGACAACTATTTTATGATGATTTTGGCACATGTTTTTAGTAGAATTCTTAGATTTTCCAAGTCATCAAATGATGACAACATTCAACCAATCAATGAGTGCCAAGTAAGTAAAGGTTAAATGATCATCCAATGAGAAAGTGCCAAGTAAGCAAGATCATGTCATAATGATGCCACACATTCTCCCAAGGACTTAGAAGACAATTTTCAAGAGGGGGAGAGCACCAAGGGGACGGCCAAAACAATAAAAAAAGGAAGGAAGAAGAGCAAAACAATGACAAGAACAAGAGTTGCAAATTCAAAAAGATCAAAAAGTGTTTTAGCCTTCTTCTTCTATACTCTCTTTCTTTCTTCTTCCTAAAAGCCTATTGTACTTACATTCATATACTTGAATAGGCTTCTCTTAGACCACTACATATTCTTTATCTTTGTAAAAGATTGATCAAGGTGTGATCAATCTTCAATCGTACAAGGTGGTGGTGTTCGTGACAATTGTATTCACGTACAAGGTTTGTAAAGAGTTGGAGTTGGTGTGTAACTCCATCAACCCTGTGGTAAGGTGTTTTTGTGTTGTGTGACTAGTGTGAACCGAGGAAGGTGTTCCTCCAAGACTGGAGTAGGTTGTTTATAACCGAACCAATATAAAATTCTCGGTGTCATTTACTTTCAGCACTTATATTCTGTTTCAGCACTGTTTACTGTTTTTAATCACGTTCGTAAAAATAGTAAACGAATTTCAAAAATCACAAAACTTTCAGGGAACATAGCCACATGTACTAAGGTTCTTTTGGAATAAAATTCAACCTTTTTTGATAAGTATAAGTCAATCAAACATCCAAAGTTCTGAGACTAGTGCAGTCTGATTTTCAGGCTTGCAAAGGTTGAGACTTTGAGTGTATTTGACTAACTTCCCAAAAGCATATTTCAAAACTGTTTCAACCCAATTAAATAAAACACGTAAGGGGTTAGTGGTTAAAATTTCAGAGCATTTGGAGTTACGTACAAATAGAAATTAATTTTTAAAATCAATCTACCGTTTCTGGCAGATTCACACAATCTGACCACCAACGATTTTTCAAGGGGTTAGAGGTTGAGTTTAAATCTAAAATTTTTAGGAGACACTCATAACATCTGAGGATAAGTTCTCTCGAAATTTAAGAATTTGTGAAGACCTGCAACCTAGTTTTAAAAACGTTTTAAAACTGGTCCTGAAAACAAAATCTGTTTTCAGAAGTTAGGTTTTTGGTTTAAAACTATTTTAAAAACCACATTTTCTGCACCCACTATTCACCCCCTCTTCTAGTGGTGCCTTGCAGATCCTACAATTAGTACCACTTAAGAGCTTGAAAACTTGAACCTAGTGTCCATGGAGGTCACGGTTTTTGAGCAAGAAAAGGAGCAACATGAGCTTCACTCTATGTAATATAGAAATTCCCTTAAAGAGTTTAGGATATACTCACCTAAGACAACTTGAGCTTGGATGAACCTAAACCTTCTTGGCTCAACTTGACTGTGTGCCTTGAAGAGAAAGAGAGGGAAAGTTTCTTGGGAATTCTTGTGGGTTGAGTGTGAGAGTTTCTTGGAGAGATTTCTTTTACCAGGCTATGGTTTAGCCGTTGGGAATCAAGAGGGGATAAGGGGGTTACCATGGTATAGTTAGGTTAATTAACTTTAGTTAGTTTAGTTAATCAAGGTTACTTTAATGTAACTAGAGTTACTTTAATGCAACTAGAGTTACTTTAATGCAACTAGGGTTACTCTAAGGGTTAACTTGAGTTACTTTAACCTTGTGGTTAATGTGAAGTAATCATGGTAAGATTTTGAAATTCTCATTGTTAATCATAGAGGGTAACCCGGCGGTTAGGGCCTTGATTGACCCCTTACCATGCTTAATTCTCTTTAATGAAAAGTTATGTGGGTAGTTGCCCCCTAATTAATTAACAATTTCCCTTTTTTCTCTTCCTAAAATATAACTAAGAAAAAAAATTATGATCCTCCTTGTACATATAGGGCCGAAACTTTGTGGGTGTTGGGAGAAATTGCCCCTCACCACTTAAATTGTTTAATTGCTATTTGGGCTTATTTAGAGAAGCCCCTTATGATTAGCCTTCTTTTAATTTGAGAAATCTTAGGCCCTCTCTATACCTTGTGCCTGGATTTTCCTTGGGCCCTTGGGGTGAATTGGCCTCTTCACATAGTCCATAATTCATGCTTGATTTATTATACAATATTTTCCTTAACACAAATCTAGTTAAAGAAGTAATCATAAACTAAATAAATTGTACTTGAAGATACAAATTTTCATAAATTCACTTAGACAAGTCTCAAGTACAAGGTGATTCCTCGTTGGGTACAACACATACGCGACGATCATACAACACAAATCCATTTAGATCACGCAGTATACACATGAATACAAATGCATATCAAAGACAAAGATCATACTATGTGCATGATGGGATTCTCGGCCTGTAGCGCCCTGCACCCAGGCCTCGTCTGGATACGGTGCACCCACCGTACCTCACTAAGGAGAGTACAAAGCGTCATGCATAACATGCGAACATCCATAGCTTAAGCCATGGACTTCCATGCTAACATTTAACATGGTAGTAAAATTTAGGCAGAATTAAAACCTTTTAAATAACATGCGTCACGGAATAATAAGCCCCAAAATAGTAGTCTACAAGATGACATACATGAAATTCAAAGAGTCCAACATTGTTCACAATGAAATCATCATGTTTGCACAAAAGTCCTTAAGCTTTGCCTTCTTCAAATATCCTCGCCTACAAATATGGCACTCTCGGCTCATCCTTGATCCGCTCAATTTTAGCATTATCTGGCTCTGGGGAAAAATAAAAGAGTGAGTGATAAAAATCACCCAGCAAGCATACAATAAACCACCATGAAATAAATAAAGAATTACAACATGAATGTAAAACCCCAAAATATCAACATTCGTTCATACCTGGTCATTAGTCCTTGAATACTTGAAGGTAACCTAAATATAACTTAAGTAATAAAATTCTTACGTTATCGTTACCTTTCACTCAACATTTGTTCTTATCATGTAACGTGCACATGAAATATGCATGATGCAATGCAGGATGTCATGTCGTGGTAAAAATCATAATGTGGTCCCATAAAATAATCATGAAAAACTGAGTGCCAGATCAATTAACCCTGGATCTGAGCGGGTCCAGAACATGTATCAGATCAATTGACCCCGGATCTGAGCGGGTCCAGAACATGTATCAGATCAATTAACTCCGGATCTGAGCGGGTCCAGAACATGTATTAGATCAATTAACCCCAGATCTGAGCGGGTCCAAAACATGTATCAGATCAATTAACCCCTGATCTGAGTGGGTCCACGACATGTATCAGATCAATTAACCCTGGATCTGAGTGGGTCCAGAACATGTATCAGATCAATTAACCCCGGATCTGAGCGGGTCCAGAACATATCATGTCAACAGACCAATTAACCCCGGGTCTGGAGTCGGGTTAGTCGCATGCTTGGCCGGCAAGGGAATCATAAAGCTTTCTTTAAAAACATAGGACCATAAAACTTTCATGCATATCGAAAAACGTTTTTACTTGGAAAGACTTGCTTGTATACGGAAAATATATAAAACCATTTTCATGATGCATATGATCATGCATGATACATGAAGTGAGATGCAATGCAAGTCATGGCATGAAGTATCAATATTATCTCTTATAGCATGACAACCAACATGATTTCGAAAACTAGAATTTCCTAGCTTTTTCTTCATGTTTATTGGACGGCTAAATTGATCCAAACTTAGCCTATTTTCGTAATCTTTTGTCCTACATGGTTTAGTCGGGTCTTATTTGCATGTCATGAAGTTTTTGTAACTTTCAAATATGAATAAGGCCCTTAAACCGTTAAATTATTATCAAGTGTAACTGCTGAATTCTGCCCAAATTTCCAGTTTTAATTTCTTAACTTTAATTCCAGAAATACCCATTAAAACGATAATACCAAATTGATTATTTTGCATGGTCATACTCCTTTATGTCTTGGATGATTAGCATAAAATTTCCAGAACAATCCGATGACCTTAAAGGGCTCATTTAATCATTTTTCTGAAATGGATCATATGCTGAAACTGGACTGACCAATGTTACTAAAATTTAGTTGTGGTAAATCCGTGATTCCTTTTTCTAAAATTCCAACTGACACGCATCATAAACATGTGGAACTAGCATCCTACCTAAATTTAGCCTATTTGCATGTTTCTAAGGTTCGTTTTTTGGTCAAGAAACTTGTTACTAAATTCTGTTCAGTTTCAGTAGTTCCATCCTGAACAGTTTTACCAAATAATTTGTTAAAAATAGTCCATAGCTTATTTTACCAAAATTCCAACTCTTATATTTGCTGCACACATAAGGCTAACTTTGTACCAAAAATCATCTTTATTGAAGGTCTACAAGATCAACGTTTAAGCCATTCAAAACGTTAAACAATTCTGCCCAGTTCCAGGATTTCCAGCCTGAGCAGTTTCGCCAAATAATTTATTGAAAATAAACCATAACTTATTTTACCACAATTCTAACTCTTATATTTGCTACACATATAGGGCTAACATCATACCAAAAACCAGTTTGATAGCACATCAGCAAGGTTCAGTTTGAGGTCACACAACTCACTGCCCAATTTTGTCCAGCTCCAGTGGTTTGATATTTTACCATCTTTTCATGTCAAGTGACCACTAATTATCTTGTGCTTATGAAATAACTTATTAGTCATCGCATACACCTTTTTCCCATGAATGTCCAGATTTCATTCCTTTTATTGAGTCATCTTTGCACCATGTCAAAACAGTTGGTAGTTTGTTACAACCACTAGCATACTTGCTCACAAAAGGTGTTCTTTCTTGGATTCAAACTCACCTTCATCTTCATCCTTTAGGCCGAAACTTATATGATACCAAGAACACATTTTTTCAACACTTATTTAGGCATGCAACACATTCAAGTACCATCTTATTCCAATCTTACCAAACAACCTCATAAAACTCACATCTAACACATGCATGCTTTCTTAGGTCTTCACAAGTTTCATCCAAGAGTTGATCTTGCCTAGACTCACATGGGTGAACCTTAATTCATCCTAAAACAACCCCATTTCACATTGCATGTAAGAAAAGATTTCATCTTTGAAGGAATTAGTCACATGCAAGATAATGTTCTTAAGAAATCACTAAGGTACAATCATAAACTTAGTGTATTCTACTAAAGTTCACATCTTAGAAACATCTAGCCATTCAAGTCACTAATTCTTCAAATAAATCATGAGAATCTAGTGTATACTTGCCTCTTCAAGCTAGAACCTTTCCTTAGCTTGGATCTTGGATGCAATGAGTTGAAGTTTTCCTCCACTACACCCATGAGGCATATGGTTTTGAGGGAGCAGAAAGAGAAAATGTTAGCCACCATTTTTAATGAAAAATAGAGCTAAATTAGGACTAGTTTATATTAATACTACATACTTAATTATATATAGCGTTTGTATACTTTAATTATTTAACAACATTGTGCAAGACATTTATTGTATACTATGTTGTGGTTAATAAACTCTTTGTTTTTTTTTCTCTTTTCTTATCATATTACATTCGAGTTGCAGCCTCATATGGCAAATGGCATTAGTCAGCATCACATACAAGCGATATATATCCACATGCATGGCAGGATCTCAAAAGAAAACACAGTAGCCTACAGTGTACATTCTACCATTAACTCCAATATATAAAATACTAACAACCCACCGTCTCCCCCACATACGCATATCCCCAAATCCCATCTTCTTTTGTTTACTTAACTTCCTGTTCATACCTACTAAAGTATAATCTAGTTTATAGGAAAATGACTATTCTCACTCCTTCCTTAGTCTTCAGGCCGTTGGTCTCCCTAAGGGTATCTAAGCCCTTCTTTGCTTCAATCTTTCTACACATACATATTTCAGTATCATTCTTTTCCTCCACTTAATTTGTTAAGCGATCTTGGGGCAGTCTTCTTGTTTGAAGAGGAAGGACCGTACCCCTTCCTCTCCCATTGTTTATCCTTTCTTCAACTAGTTTCTTTAAGTATCATCATAAGACTATAAATCATCTTCAAAACCAAATCTATTTACTCTTCTTCAAGAATCAACCACTCCACTAATAAGTTGAAGCTTACAGTTTCTTATCTTAACATGGCACAACTTATTCAAGACTCAATTATATTTTCTAGTAGAGTCTAGGGGAGAACTTGCCTTTTAAGCTTAACTCAACCTTCCAAGAACTTGGTCTCTTTTTGAGGAGTCTTGTTCCCTCCCTTAGGCCTTGGAACTTTCACCTAGATAATAAAAGGTGGAAGTTGTATAACTCCTTGAGAATCTCTTCTCCTTCTCCTTAAGGCTTCGGTTTTCTGGAATAGGTGGAGAGGGGTAATGACGTTTCTTCTTGAAGGTTGTTTAGAGTATGAAGATGGTGTCTTCTTGTGGGGGGAGAAAGAAAGAGAAACGGCAGCTTCCTAGGCAAAAAGAGTTGGAGGTCTTCAAGGTTCTTAGGTGTAAAAGAGTGTAGGTGTGGTGGTAACAAGCATGCTTTGGTCTTTTTAAAGGATGGTGCTTCCATGGAACTTAGGACTTTCCCCCCTTCTCCCATGGTGTTCGGCCGACCTCCTAGGAAAGAGGGTTCGATACATATGTTTTTTTTCAGCATGGCAATGGTAATGACGAGGTGTGTAGGATTTTGGACATTTCAAGGCTCCTTTTTGTCTTATTTAGGGTACTTTTTGGCAGGCTTGCAAAGTTTTTGTTTCATTCTACTTCGACGTTTATTACTTTTTTATTTTGGCGGGGGACAAAATGTGAGGGTATTTCTTTGGTAAATTTGCAGCTTCCTTTTTGTATTGTTTTAGAATGTAACACATTCATTACGTCCTACATTTATTCATTAGGTAAAGTGTTAGGCATTGTGTGGGCATAACCACAATTATCGAAATAGTCCCCAAGCACTTGCTAGGATACTACACTTATACGAGGTAAATTTGAAATGGAAACAGAGACTGGTACAACATTGGTTATTAGTTTATAACTTCCGATGAGTCGAAACATATTAGTCGTAAAATGTACGACCTAGCCTGGAAGCGGGCTGCAACACGGCCAAAGGCCAAACGCATTTGCCCCTAACATATATTGTATTGCGTCTTCATCACCTTTCTCACCTTTTGGAAGACCTAGAAAGGTCACCCAAATTTGGGTACCAAAGGGGACATTCTCAAAGGGTTGAATAAATAACCCTTAAGAACGCACTTTTAATATTATTTGAAATGCATGATTTTTTTTCTTCATCTTTACATGCGCTTTTGATTATCTTTCCAAAATAAAGGGGGAGAGAATGCATGATTTAAGGGGGAGAGAGAAAGATTGATTGCACAAATCAAGAGGGAGAGAATTCAAAATTAAATATTTGAATTTGTACATGATTGGAGGGGGAGCGACAAAATTTAAATCATGAAAGTAGGTTGTTTTGTAAATCATCAAAAGTGGGAGATTGTTGAGAAAAAGGGGTTTGAGTGATTACAAAATGCATGATTTAAATAACGTGTACTAAAGAAATACATGACACGTTTTATGACATGATACGTTTTTGCATGAAAGCTGCCTTATATAGTTCATATATAATGTTGTCATACTAACGAGCCATGAAGCTTTAAAGCTTACATCAAATGGCGAACATTTGTTGTGTTTGAACTATTTTCAGGTGCCACCATTAATGAACTAAACTAGTTCATTAAGTGAAGTACTTAGTTAAATGAACTAAGTAGTTCATTAAAGGAAGCCATATTTGAAAAAGGCACAAAGGCAACAAATTGAAGAATGAAAAGTTCTCTCCCACGTATGTCTACACGTTCTTATATATATTTTTATATTTATTCAGATTTTTTGAAAGGCACTATACACATATATTCCAACGTACTACCGACACGTTACATATTTTACGAACGTACGTTAACGTCACATCACTATATTTATCTCATATTTGCCCCTAACATATATTATATTGCTTCTTCATCACCTTTCTCACCTTTTGGAAGACCTAGAAAGGTCACCCAAATTTGGGTACCAAAAGGGACATTCTCAAAGAGTTGAATAAATAACCCTAAAGTCACTTTTAATATTATTTGAAATGCATGATTTTTTTTCTTCATCTTTACATGCGCTTTTGATTATCTTACCAAAATAAAGGGGGAGAGAATGAATGATTTAAGGGGGAGAGAGAAAGATTGATTGCAAAAATCAAGAATGAGAGAATTCAAAATTAAATATTTGAATTTGTACATGATTGGAGGGGGAGCGACAAAATTTAAATCATGAACGTAGGTTATTTTGTAAATCATCAAAAGGGGGAGATTGTTGAGAAAAAAGGGTTTGAGTGATTACAAAATACATGATTTAAATAACGTGTACCAAAGAAATGCATGCCACGTTTTATGACATGACACATTTTTGCATGAAACCTGCCTTATATAGTTCATATATAATGTTGTCGTACTAATGAGCCATAAAGCTTTAAATCTTACATCAAATGGCGAACATTTGCTGTGTTTGAACTATTTTCAGGTGCCACCATTAATGAACTAAACTAGTTCATTAAGTGAAGTACTTAGTTAAATGAACTAACTAGTTCATTAAAGGAAGCCATATTCGGAAAAGGCACAAAGGCAACAAATTGAAGAATGGAAAGTTCTCTCCCACCTATGTCTACACGTTCTTATATATATTTTTATATTTATTCAGATTTTTTAAAAGGCACTATACACATATATTCCAACGTACTACCGACACGTCACATATTTTACGAACGTACGCTAACGTCACATCACTATATTTACCTTATATTTTCCCCTAACATATATTATATTGCTTCTTCATCACCTTTCTCACCTTTTGGAAGACCTAGAAAGGTCACCCAAATTTGGGTACCAAAAGGGACATTCTCAAAGGGTTGAATAAATAATCCTTAAGAACGCACTTTTAATATTATTTGAAATGCATGATTTTTTTTCTTCATCTTTACATGCGCTTTTGATTATCTTTCCAAAATAAAGGGAGAGAGAATGCATGATTTAAGGGCGAGAGAGAAAGATTGATTGCACAAATCAAGAGGGTGAGAATTCAAAATTAAATATTTGAATTTGTACATGATTGGAGGGGAGCGACAAAATTTAAATCATGAACGTAGGTTATTTTGTAAATCATCAAAAGGGGGAGATTGTTGAGAAAAAGGGGTTTGAGTGATTACAAAATGCAGCATTTAAATAACGTATACCAAAGAAATGCATGACACGTTTTATGACATGACACATTTTTGCATGAAACCTGCCTTACACAGTTCATATATAATGTTGTCGTACTAACGAGCCATAAAGCTTTAAAGCTTACATCAAATGGCGAACATTTGTTGTGTTTGAACTATTGTCAGGTGCCACCATTAATGAACTAAACTAGTTCATTAAGTGAAGTACTTAGTTAAATGAACTAAGTAGCTCATTAAAGGAAGCCATATTTGAAAAAGGCACAAAGGCAACAAATTGAAGAATGAAAAGTTCTCTCCCACGTATGTCTACACGTTCTTATATATATTTTTATATTTATTCAGATTTTTTAAAAGGCACTATACACATATATTCCAACGTACTATCGACACGTTACATATTTTACGAACGTACGTTAACGTCACATCACTATATTTACCTCATATTTGCTCCTAACATATATTATATTGCTTCTTCATCACCTTTCTCACCTTTTGGAAGACCTAGAAAGGTCACCCAAATTTGGGTACCAAAAGGGACATTCTCAAAGGGTTGAATAAATAACCCTTAAGAACGTACTTTTAATATTATTTGAAATGCATGATTTTTTTCTTCATCTTTACATGCGCTTTTGATTATCTTTCCAAAATAAAAGGGGAGAGAATGCATCATTTAAGGGCGAGAGAGAAAGATTGATTGCACAAATCAAGAGGGAGAGAATTCAAAATTAAATATTTGAATTTGTACATGATTGGAGGGGAGCGACAAAATTTAAATCATGAACATAGGTTATTTTGTAAATCATCAAAAGAGGGAGATTGTTGAGAAAAAGGGGTTTGAGTGATTAGAAAATGCATGATTTAAATAACGTGTGCCAAAGAAATGCATGACACGTTTTATGACATGACACATTTGTGCATGAAACCTGCCTTATATAGTTCATATATAATATTGTCGTACTACTGAGCCATAAAGCTTTAAAGCTTACATCAAATGGCGAACATTTGCTGTGTTTGAACTATTTTCAGGTGCCACCATTAATGAACTAAACTAGTTCATTAAGTGAAGTACTTAGTTAAATGAACTAAGTAGTTCATTAAAGGAAGCCATATTTGGAAAAGGCACAAAGGAAACAAATTGAAAAATGGAAAGTGCTCTCCCACCTATGTCTACACGTTCTTATATATATTTTTATATTTATTCAGATTTTTTAAAAGGCACTATACACATATATTCCAATGTACTACCGACATGTTACATATTTGACGAACGTACGTTAACGTCACATGGCTATATTTACCTCATATTTGCCCCTAACATATATTATATTGCTTCTTCATCACCTTTCTCACCTTTTGGATGACCTAGAAAGGTCACCCAAATTTGGGTACCAAAAGGGACATTCTCAAAGGGTTGAATAAATAACCCTTAAGAACGCACTTTTAATATTATTTGAAATGCATGATTTTTTTCTTCATCTTTACATGCGCTTTTGATTATCTTTCTAAAATAAAGGGGGAGAGAATGCATGATTTAAGTGGGAGAGAGAAAGATTGATTGCACAGATCAAGAGGGAGAGAATTCAAAATTAAATATTTGAATTTGTGCATGATTGGAGGGGAGCGACAAAATTTAAATCATGAACGTAAGTTATTTTGTAAATCATCAAAAGGGGGAGATTGTTGAGAAAAAGGGGTTTGAGTGATTACAGAATGCATGATTTAAATAACGTGTACTAAAGAAATGCATGACACGTTTTATGACATGATACTTTTTTGCATGAAAGCTGCCTTATATAGTTCATATATAATGTTGTCGTACTAACGAGCCATGAAGCTTTAAAGCTTACATCAAATGGCGAATATTTGTTGTGTTTGAACTATTTTCAGGTGCCACCATTAATGAACTAAACTAGTTCATTAAGTGAAGTACTTAGTTAAATGAACTAAGTAGTTCATTAAAGGAAGCCATATTTGGAAAAGGCACAAATGCAACAAATTGAAGAATGAAAAGTTCTATCCCACCTATGTCTACACATTCTTATATATATTTTTATATTTATTCAGATTTTTTAAAGGGCACTATAAACATATATTCCAACGTACTACCGATACGTTACATATTTTACGAACGTACGTTAACGTCACATCACTATATTTATCTCATATTTATGAGTATATTCAGGTCTTATATCATATGATATAAGTCATGGTGATGACAAAATTATCACGACACGATACAAGGTTCTAAACCAAAAATTGTCGTATCGGGTAAATACCGAATTTTCACCAACGTGTCACGTACTTGCCATATATAGATGGCCAGCCCCTACACTTCAAAACTGGCCACAAATTTTGTGGCTTACATGGTATATACAGCCATATAATCATTCCATGTTGGCACACACAAATCACCCCCAATTAAGGCCAAATTGTGGAGATTTCAAATTCAACATTTTTGTCACATGTAGGCGCCACTTTAAGCAGCCATGAGAGCTGAATATTAAAGTTTAATTTATGTATATTATGTGTAAAATAATATATATAACATGTGCTAAAAGTTGGAATTTAATCGGAGAAAAATCGGGTAATTGACAAACGTCGAAAATTCGGTTTTCTACGAACACGACACTTGGAACATTTTTGGCATGACATATAACATGTATCTAGACACTTTCTACATACTCTATACATTCTAAAGTGTTCTAGAAAAATCATTGAAGGGCTGATTGGATTATACCATATGTGTGTAATTATTGTGCATTATTTTACAAAGTTAGCAAAAATAGTTAAGCAAATGTGCAGTAATTTCACACACCATTTTCAGCTTTGTTGGAGCCTAAATGGAGCTTATTTGGCACTTTAATTGGTGGAAAATAAGCCACACATGATGGATGACTTTGAAGAGGGCAACACACAAGGAAAGATTTCAAAAATGCAACACATGCTGAAATATTCAGCACATGTGAATAGTGGCCGAATTTACTATTCATTTGTCCTTAATTTGCATCCCAAAATTGAAGGGAATAAATGGTGATTATTTGGTAGTGTTTTGAATTCTTTTTGGCACATGTTTTTCAAGTTAATCTCAGATTTTTACAGCACAATAAATGGTGACAAGGTTAGACCAATCATGAAGTGCCAAGTAAGCAAGGGCTTAATGATCATCCAATGAGGAATTGCCAAGTAAGCAAGGAAATGTCACAATGATGCAATATACTCTTCCAAGGACTTAGAAGATGATTTTCAAGAGAAGAAAGAGGCAATAGGGGGCGGCTCATATGGTTATAAAAAGAGAAGAAGGAGAGCAAACAAAAAAATAAGACAAGGCTTACAATATTCAAAATCAAAAACGTTATCATCCTTCTCCTTCTACACTTTCTTTCTTCTCTAAAAGCCTATTGTATTCATATTCATATATCTTGCACAGGCTTCATCTATACCACCATATACTCTTTATTGTTGTAAAAGATTGATCATGGTGTGATCAATCTTGCATCCGCTAGGTGGTGGTGTTCGTGATCGTTGTAATCACTTACAAGGTTTGTAAAGCATTGGAGTTGGTGTGTAACTCCATCAACCCTATGTGGTAAGGTGTTATTTGTGTTTTTTGATTAGTGATAACCGAGGAAGGTGTCCTAGAAGACTGGAGTAGGTTGATTTAACCAAACCAGTATAAAATTCCTTGTGTTCTTTACTTTTCAGCACTTACCTTCAGTTTTCAGCACAGTGCATCATGTTTATCACGTTCTTAAAAATTGTAAACAAACTTCAAAAATCAAAAAACTTTCAGAAAACATAGCCACACGTCTTAAGGTTCTTTTGGCGCAAGTTTCAACCCTTTTGGACAAGTATAAGTCATTCAAACGTCAAAAGTTCTGAGACTAGTGCAGTCTGATTTTCAGGCTTGCAAAGGTTGAGACTTTGAACATATTTGACTAACTTCAAAAAAGAATTTTTCAAAACGGTTTCAACCCAATTAAATAGGCCTAATAAGGGGTTAGTTATTAAATTTTCAGAGCATTTGGAGTCACGGTTTAATTGGAATTAATTTTTCAAATCAGACTACCGTTTCTGGCAGATTTGCGCAATCTGACCACAAACGATTTTTAAAGGGGTTAGTGGTTGAGTTTTGATCTGAAATTTTTAGGGGATACTTATAACATCTGAGACTAAGATCTCTACAAATTTAAGAATTTTTGAAGACCTGTAACATAGTTTTCAAAACGTTTCAAAACAGGTCCTGAAAACAGAAACTGTTTTCAGAAGTTGGGTTTTTGGTCTAAAAAAATTTTAAAAGCCACATTTTCCGCACCCACTATTCAACCCCCCCTTCTAGTGGTGCTTTGCAGATCTTACATCAAGTTCTCAAAATTGAACTTTTTAATTATGTCATTCACATATTTAACTTGTCTTATATGTATACCTTTACTCGTTTGTTTAATTTGCAAGCCAAAAAAGTAATTCAATTCACCAACCATAGACATTTCTAACTCGGATTTCATGCAAGTTTCAAATTCTTCAACAAGTTTATGAGATGTAGATCCAAAAATGATGTCATCAACATAAATTTGAATGATTAGTAAATCCGATTTATCTTGTTTCAAGGTACTATCTATGGTGCCTCTTTTAAATCCATTTTCTAAAAGAAAAGTAGCAAAACGATCATACCAAGCCCTAGGCGCTTGTTTTAAGCCATATAGTGCCTTCTTTAATTTGTACACGTGATTGAGGTATTTCAAATCTTCAAAACTGGGTAGTTGTTTCACGTATACTTCTTCTTGTATAAAACCATTTAAAAATGCACTTTTTACGTCCATTTGATAGAGTTTAAAACCTTTCATGCAAGCAATAGCAAGTAAAAGTCGTATGCCTTCTAAACGTGCTACGGGTGCAAATGTTTCGTCATAATCTATTCCTTCTTCTTGATTATATCCTTGTGCTACAAGTCTCGTCTTGTTTCTAACAACTTTACCTTCTTCATTCATTTTATTTCTAAACACCTACTTTGTGCCTATTATTGTCTTATCTTGTGGTCGTGGCACTAAATCCCATACATCATTTCTTACGAATTGATTTAATTCATCATGCATAACATCAATCCAAGAAGAATCACTCAAAGCATCAAAAACGTTTTTAGGTTCGATTTCGGATATCATAGCATGAATTTGATTTATTTCATCTGGATTTATTCTTCTACGTGGTCTAACACTATGAGTAATATCGCCTATAATGAGATCGTGTGGGCGATCCCTATGCCATCTTGGTTGACTATTTTCTAAGTTATCATGCATTTCTAAGTGATCATGCATTTCTAGTGTGTTCAATTCATCATGCACGCCATCATCCTCTACATCATCTAACATGGGTTTTAGTTTAAAATCATCGTCATATTCTTTATCTTTTTCAACCTCACCAAATTCATTAAACTTCACATGAATGGATTTTAAAATTTTTCTAGTGATGGGATCATAACATCTATATGCCTTAGAATTCACAGAATATCCAACAAAAATGCATTCAATTGATTTAGATTCAAATATATCTAAATTATCTTTTGTATTCAAAACAAAGCATTTGCAACCAAACACACGAAAGTAATCAATTTTAGGTATACGATCATTTACTATCTCATAAGGAGTTTTACTTATTTTCTTTCTAATTGTCAAACAATTAACTATATAGCATGCACAATTTACCGCTTCTGCCCACAAAAATCTAGGTAATTTATTTTCACACAACATGGTTCTAGCGATTTCTTGTAATGTCCCATTCTTTCTTTCTACTACTCCATTTAATTGTGGAGTTCTAGGTGGCGAAAACTCGTGTTTGATTCCTTTTTCTTCGCAAAATGCAATCATGTTCTTGTTTTTAAATTCACCGCCTCTATCACATCTAATCTTTTTCATATTTAAACCATATTCATTTTAAAGTTGTTTTATTAGTTTCGCAATCTCAATGGCACTGTCATCTTTATTTGCAAGATATAAAGTCCATGTATAGCGAGAAAAATCATCAACGATGACGCATGCATAATGGCGTCCACCGAGACTCTTAGTACGACTAGGACCAAACAAATCAATGTGTAGTAATTCTAAAACTCTAGACGTGCTAATTTTATTTTTGGGTTTAAGTGACTCGCGTGTTTGTTTGCCTTTAATACAAGATTGACACAACTGAAAGTTATCTAAATCAAGTTTAGGCAATCCTCATATTAGGTTCTTTTGTAAAGTGTAGAAATGCCAATGTGTCCTAATCGTCTATGCCACAAATTAACGTTAGGTTCATTTGATATAAAATATTTAACCTTAGCGTCTAACATGTCATCCATAGAAACCGTAAAAATATTTCCTTCCCTTTTTCTTTTTAATACTGTTTCTCCATTTTTATTTATTATTTTGCAATATGGAAGAGTGAAACACACATCAAAACCGTTGTCTATAAACTGTAAGATGCTAAGTAGATATAGGATAGATTACTTACCAGGAATACGTTGGAGATTTGAAGAGTACTTGGGCTTCCGATTATACCTTTTCTAATGATTCTTCCTTCACTGTTGTCTCTGAAGGTCACCGATCCACCTTTTGTAACCTTCTTTAACTTTGAGAACAAGCTCGGGTCACCCGTCATGTGCCTCGAGCAACCACTGTCAAGGAACCACCTGATAGATATGTCTTTTGATGTATGGGTTCCCTGCAATGTACAACAATGATTTAGGTACCCTTTTAATTTGGGTCATTACGAGTTAGTTATTCACCTCTTTGTAAAAGTACCTTTCGGTACCCATACTTGGGTGATCTTTCTCGGTCTAGCAAATGGTAAGAATGTAGATGAAGGAGCAACATAGTAGACATGGGGTGAGAATACATTTGGCCTTTGGCCGAGTATTCCTTTATGCATGTTGTATGGTTGTCGTTGATATACTCTTGTGTTTGTGTGCATATTGCGTGATCTAGATGTATGGAATGAATGTATTGTATTCATTAATGGTTTCTTCTCATATCTATACGGCACATAATTATATCTTGTATGATAAGAAGAAGAAGAATGATGAGATGAGGGGAGAGGGGGTCTAGGCGTCTTCTTAGTCGCCATATGTGTCTTAGGTGCTTCTATTTTCTTAGACAAAATGAATTTGGTTAGTTAATTGATGTTTCGTTTTTCTCAATGTATCCTAATCTGGTTTTATCACTATCATGCTTTTGTGACAAAATGATGCAATCTAGCATGTTAGTTCCTGTGTCAAATTATTTCAACATTTTCTCTAAATCCGTATTCCTTGATTTCAAGTTTAAAATCTCTGATTTCATTTCATTATTATGTGTAGTTAATGATGAGATCTCTGATTTTAATGCATTGATGATGCTTGACGACTCTTCTTTTGAATCGTTTAATTGAGAAACAAGATTCGTGTTAGAAGATTCTAACAACTTCTTGTCTTCAATTAACCATTTCTTTTCTTTTGCGAGAGTCTTGGTGAATTTGTGCAGTTCTAAATATTGACTAAAAAGATCATCATATGAAGGTTCAGAATCAGAGTTAGAATCAGAAAATACCTCGTTTGATGCTTTGGATACAAAGCATACTTGTGCTATCTCTTCTTCTGTATCAGTCTCAGAGTCGGATGTGTCACTCCAAGTGGAGGCCTTGAGAGCTCTTCTCCTTTGTTTAGGTTCTGAGACGAGTCTAGTTTTGGTCCGATCCTTATCAAGGTGTTTATTTGTTTGCTTGTCCTCGTTATGGCAATCATATGACAAATGTCCAAGTTTCCCGCATTCATAGCACTTTTCGTCCTTGTCATTTGTTTTATTTTTATTTCTTTTAGTAGAAGTAGTCTTAGGTTTTTTTAAATGACTTTCTCATGAATTTTCTCAAACCTTGAGCCAATAGTATTAAATCATCATTGTCAGATTTGGAATCACTATCATCTACGTGATCGGAAGAAATAGAGACTTATTCATTTGATTTAAAAGCAATAGTGTTACCTTGTTTTGACGTTGATTCCGATTCCCTTAATTTAAGTTTGTTTTCGTATACCTTTAGCGATCCGATTAGTTCCTCCATTTTTATTGATTTGGTTTCTTTACTTTCCTCTATTTCTATGACTTTGGGGTCCCATTCGGATGAAAGACTTCGTAGTACCTTTTGGACCTTTTCCTATGTAGAGAAAACTTTGCCAAGAGACTCAAGAGAATTATAGATGTTAGTCAATCATAGATCCATATCAACAATAGACTCATTTGGCAACAATTTGAAAGACTCAAGTGTGGACATAAGCATATTAATCTTGGACTCCTTTACTTGGCTAGTCCCTTCATGTTTCAGCTCAAGAATTCTCCACATCTCTTGAGCACTAGAGCAATTAGATACATAACTAGATTTACTTTTACTTAGCCCGTGTAAGAGTAATTGCATGGCTCTAGCATTCATACTTAGTCTCTTTTTGTCATCACTAGTGTATTCTTGTTTTGGTTTTACAACCTCTAGTGTGACACCATCTACAGTATTAGAAGGAACGAATGGAAAGTCTTCTATAATAGACCATAGATCAATATCAATAGTCATAAGAAAAGTTTCATTCTAAGTTTCCATTGAATAAAGGACTCACCATCAAAAAGAGGAGGCCTTTGACTCGACATACCTTTTTGTTCGATTTTTGAAGCAGTGGTTGTCATCTCACTTAGATCGTTGGATCTTCTTGTTGTGAGTGTGCCTGTGCTCTGATACCACTTGTAGGACCTGTAAGGCACCACTAGAAGGGAGGTGAAATAGTGGGTGAGGAAAATTTGGTTTTTAAAATGTTTTGATCCAAAAACCCAACTTCTGAAAACAGTTTATGTTTTCAGGTCCTATTTTGCAACGTTTGAAAAACTAGGTTACAGGCCTTCCAAAATTCTGAAATTTGGAGAGATTATAGTCTCAGATGTTCTGAGTATCTCCTAAAAATTTCAGATCAAAATTCAACCTTTAACCCTTTGAAAAATCTTTTGTGGTCAGATTGCGCAAATCTGCCAAAAACAATTGTCTGATTTGAAAATTTTATTTCGATTAATTCGTGGCTCCAAATGGTCTGAAAATTTAATGACAAACCCCTTACTATATGTATTTAAATGGATTGAAACAGTTTTGAAAAATTCCTTTGGGAATTATATCGAATACGTTCAAGTTCTCAACCTTTGCATGTCTGAAAATCAGATTGCACTAGTCTCAGAACTATTAAAGTTTGAATGACTTATACTTGTCCAAATGGGTTCAAACTTGCGACAAATGAAACTTAAGAGGTGTGGCTATGTTTCTGCAAAATTTTACAATTTATGAAATTCGTTTAATATTTTTAAGATTGCGACGAAATGGATACAAAGTGTTGGAAACTGAAAGTACTGTTCAGTAAAGTAAAGAACACAAAGAATTTTATACTGGTTCGGTTAAATCAACCTACTCCAGTCTTCGAGGACACCTTCCTCGGTTATCACTAAACAAAATAACACCTTACCACAAGACTTGCTGGAGTTACACACCCACTCCAACCCTTTACAATCGAAACAAGCAATCACATTGATCACGGACACCACCACCGAGCGGATGAAGGTTTGATCACACATTCATCAATATTTTACAACAATGAGGCATGTATGGTGGTACGAATAAAGCCTATACAATATGTTTGAATATGGATACAATAGGCTTGAGAGAGGAGGAGAAGAAAAAGATGTAGAAGAAGAGAGTAGAGAGTCTTTTTGCACTTTTGAAATTGTAAGACTTGTCTTGTATTTTTGTTTGCTCTTCTTCTCCTTTTTACTTGAAGTTGGCCGTCCCCCTTAGGGCATCATCCCACCTTGAGAATTATCTTTTAAGTCCTTGGTGGAATGCCTTGGATAGATGTGACATCAACTTGCTTACTTGGCACAACTTAATTGGATGATTGTCTTGGCTTTGCTTACTTGGTACTCCTTGATTGGATGAGATTTGTCATCATTTGATGACTGTAAAAATCTGAGAATATCACTCAAAACATGTGCGAAAATAGTAGTAAACATCTTACCAAATATCATAAATTAATCCCAACTAATTTGGGAAGAAAATTGATCTTCATTAACTCAAAAATTCGGCCAGCACCATATGGCAATAATCTCAAGACTTTTAAATTGTTACCATATTACTGCAAATTAGTCCCTTGAATATTGAGAAGCAAATTGGTCTCAATTATGAGACAAAATTCGGCCACCATTAACTCACACATGCTGAATTTTCAGCATGTGTTACATTTGTAACAAAGTTTGAAACATTACCTTTTGTAGCTTCCTCCATTATGTCACTAACCTTGTATAGTCCATTTTTCACCTGTCAAGATGCCAACTAAGCTCCATATAAGCTTCACCAAGGCTGAGTAGGCGTGTGATGAAAGCTTGAACATGTTACATGTCATGCAAAAAAAACATACCATGTGTTGTGTTAGTAGAAAACCGAATTTTCGACTTTCGTCGATTACGCGATTTTTCTCCGATTAAATTCCAACTTTTTGCACATGTTATATATATTATGTCACACATAATATACATAAAATAACTTTAATATTCAGCTCTAATGGCTGATCAAAGTAGCGCCTACATGTGCTCAAAATATGAATTTAGAATCTCCACAATTTGGCGTTAATTGAGGGTGATTTGTGTGTGCCAACATGGAATGATTTTATAGCTGAGTGTACCATGTAAGCCACGAAATGTGTTGCAATTTTTGAAGTATAGGGGCTGACCATCTATATATGGCTAGTACGTGACACGTTAGCAAAGTTTCGGTAGTCACCCGATACGACAATTATTGGTTTAGAACCTTGTAACGCGTCGTTATAATTTTGTCATCACCATGAATTATATCATATGATATAAGACCTGAATATACTTATAAATATAATGTAAGTATAGTGGTGTGACGTTGACATACGTTCGTAATATATATAACGTGTCGGTAGTACGTTTGAATATATATGTATTGTGCCTTTTTTAATTAAAATATGAATATATATATATATATAAATATAAATATATATAAGGCTTGTGATTTAAAGAGGAGAGGAGACTTTCCATTTTCATGTTTGTTGCCTTCATGCCTTCTCCAAATATTTCTCCAATTAATGAACTACTTAGTTCATTTAACTAAGTACTTCACTTAATGAACTAGTTTAGTTCATTAATGTTGGCACCTGAAAATAGTTTAAACACAACAAATGTTTGCCATTTGATGTAAGCTTTAAAGCTTCATGGCTTGTTAGTACGGCAACATTATATATAAAGTATATAAGGCAAGTTTGTCGCAAAAACGTGTCAAGTCTTAAAATGTGTCATTAAATCATGCATTTTTGTGAATCAATCAAACTTTTTTTCTCAACAGGCACCTAGCACAACACCAACAGTTGTGCTCTCAGCCGCTTCAGTCGAGCAGGGCTCAGCACGGCAATGCTGCAGAACAACGAATGTTCTCAGCTAACGGCAGAGCTCAACACAAACTCAGCACAGCAACGCTGTACAAAAACAGTGTTGTGATATCCCACGATCAGCTGGGTTTAGCACAAAGCAGAGCTCAGCTCGTCAATAACCTTCACAGCTCAACTGAGCAGAGATCCGAATTGAGTCTAGGACTCAGTCCTTAAGACGTATTGCTTCGGCATACTGTGCCCAACCGGATGGATCAATCGTCTCCTAGGATACAACGGATGTCAGTTCAGACGAGCGGCACTATAGCGTATGAAATCTACAAACCTGTTAAGATGTCCTGAAATTCTCGATATACTGATGCAGAAGGAGATTGCAGAAGAAGAAGAATTTCTGAGTGAATGGCGATGACCACAGAGGTCTCCTTGGCCACTATTTATAGGGAAATTCTGAGGTCAGTTTATTACAGTCAGTTCAACCTGAGTCGTAGGATTAGTAACAGCTTGACCTGAACCATTGGATCAAATAACCATACCAGGTCTGCCCTCAGCCGTCAGATCAAATAACTGTTCAACCTGAGTGGTCAGATCATAACAATTTTAGGTCAGCTCCGTCGGTTAAAACTTTTCAAAAATTTAACCTTAGCCTATCTTAACAACATGGAGAGTTTGAACTGAAACAAACTTCACCTAGCTGATAAGATCCGGCCCTGTGCTACAGGACACGACCTGCAGTCTGCAGCTCGTAGTCTGGCCTGTAGCCCACTCTGCAACCTGAGCCTTGCAACCTGAGCCCATCAGCTCAGTCCGTTACCTGAGCCCATCAGGTACAGCTCAGTCCGCTATGTAGGATCTTCAAGGCACCACTAGAAGGGGGTTGAATAGGTGGTGCGGAAAGTGTGGTTTTTAAAATTTGTTTAAAACTAAACAACTCAACTTCTGAAAACAAATTCTGTTTTCAGGACAAGTATTAAAACATTTTTAAAACCAGGTTATAGGTCTCCAAAAATTCTGATATTTTGAGAGAACTTAGCCTCAGATGTTATGAGGTTCTCCTAAAAATTTTAAATTTAAATTCAACCTTTAACCCCTTCAAAAATCGTTAGTGGTCAGATTGCACGAATCTGCCAGAAATGGTACATTGTTTTGAAAAATTTATTCCTATTTCTTCTCAACTCCAATTGCTCTGAAATTTTAACCACTAACCCCTTATATGTTGTATTGGAATGGGTTGAAACATTTTTGAAAAATACTTTCAGGACGTTAGTCAAATACACTCAAAATCTCAACCTTTGCAAGCCTGAAAATCAGACTGCACTAGTCTCAGAACTTTGGATGTTTGAATGACTTATACTTATCCAAAAGGGTTGAAACTTGTGCCAAATTAACCCTAAGATGTGTGGCTTTGTTTCTGAAAATTTTAGTTTTTTTGAAAGTCGTTTACTATTTTTACAAACGTAAAAAAAAAGAGTAAACTGTACAGAAACAGAATGTAAATGCTGTAAATAAATGACACCGAGAATTTTATACTGGTTCGGTTATAAACAACCTACTCCAGTCTTCAAGGAACACCTTCCTTAGTTCACACTAGTCACACACACGCAATACACCTTACCACAGGATTGATGGAGTTTCACACCAACTCCAACCCTTTACAAACCTTGTACGACGAATACAATTCGCACGAACACCACCACCTAGCAAGATTGAAGATTGATCACACCTTGATCAATCTTTTACAAAGATAAAGAATATGTGGTCGTCTATAACAAGCCTATTCAAGATTGAAAATATGAGTACAATAGGCTTTCAAGAAGAAGAAAGAAAGAGAGAGTAGAAGAAGAGAGGCTAGCGTTCTTGATCTCTTGAAAATGCAATGCTTGTTCTTGTCTTGTTTTTGCTCATCTTCTTTCCTTTTAAGCACATATGCAGCCGTCCCCCTTGGTCCTTCCCCTCTTGAAAATTGTCTTCTAAGTCCTTGAGAGAATGTAAGACATCAATGTGACATGGTCTTGCTTACTTGTCACCTCCTCATTGGATGATCATTTAATCTTTGCTTACTTGGCACTTCATGATAGGTTGGATGTTGTCATCATTTGATGACTTAGAAAAATCTGAATATATCACTCAAAACATGTGCCAAAATCAACATAGAATAATTTCCATAATACACAAGATTGTCACATAAATTTTTCAAGACAAAATTCCTCCCACACAAGGATAAAAATCGGCCATAATGAGTGATTACCATGCTGAATTTTCAGCATGTGATACATGGTGGTAAAGTTCAAAATACTTCCATTTTTCTTTGATTTTTCTTTTTAAAATAAATCATCAATTGATGACAAATATCCTTATCAAATTGGAAATGAAATTTGGACACCCTTATGACCATAAATTCGGCCAAGACATATTGTACACATGCTGAAAAATTTCAGCATGTGTGATATATAAGATATCACACTTTATGACTTTGAAACTTATTCAAAATGCTTCCAAAATATCTTCCAATTAATCACACAATTCAAGACACCAAATATCTGCATTTTAATTTAAAATTTCGGCCAGCCATATTTCAACATGCTTAAATTTTCAGCATGTGTTTCAAATGAGACAAAGTTTGAAACCTTACCGTTTATAGCTTCTTTCTTTAATTCACCAACATTGTATGATTGATTCTTGACCAATCAATATGCTAACAAGGCTCCACATAGGCTCCATCTCAGCTAGAGTAGGCGTGTATACATGTATATGCATGTGCTGAAACTTATCTTTGTTAACTTTGTAAAATAGTGCACATTTAATAATACACACATGTTATATTCCAATCAGCCCTTAATTTAATTTTCTAGAATACTTTAAGATGTATGACACATGTCGAAAGTATCTAGATACGTGTCATATGATGTGCCAAAAAAGTTCCATGCATTGTGTACGTAGAAAATCGAATTTTCGATATTTATCGATTACCCGATTTTTCTCTAATTAAATTCCAACTTTTTGCACATGTTATATATATTATGTTACACATAATATATATAATATATACTTTAAATCTCAGCACTTGGCTGGTCTAAAGTGGCGCCATTAACATGTGACAAAATTAAAATTGGAATCTTCACATTTTGGCCTTAATGTGGGGTGATTTGTGTGTGCCAACATGGAAAGAAATTTTGGATGAAAATATCACCATTAGCACGAAATTTTTAAGCATTTTTGAAGTGTAGGGGCTGACCATCTATTTATGGAAGGTACGTGACACGTTGGCAAAGTTTCGGTATTCGCCCGATACGACAATTTTTGGTTTAGAACCTTTTAACGTGTCGTATTTTATTTGTCATCACCATGACTTATATCATATGATATAAGACCTGAATATACTCATAAATATGAGTTAAGTATGGTGGTGTGACGTTAACATACGTACGTAAAATATATAACGTATCGGTAGTACGTTGGAATACATGTGTATGTACCTTTTTCAAAAAATCTGAAAATATGTGTATTTATATGTGTATCTTGCGTGTATATTGAGTGAGGGGAGGAGGAGAAGACTTTCCTTCCTTAGCCTTGTCGCCTTTGTGCCTTTTCCAAATGTAGCTTCCTTTAATGAACTACTTAGTTTAATTAACTAAGTACTTCACTTAATGAACTAGTTTAGTTCATTAATGGTGGCACCTAAAAATAGTGTAAACACAACAAATGTTTGCCATATGATGTAAGCTTTAACGCTTCATGGCTCGTTAGTACGGCAACATTATATATGAGCTAAATAAGGCAAGTAATAAGCAATATCATGCACACATTTGTTTATATCATGAACGTTTTATGTCATTCATTTAAATCACATATTTTGAAATCACTCAAACCCCTTTTTCTCTACACGCTACCTGAGCCCATGCCCAGGTATAGGCCGAGCTGAGCTGACTTTCCTCTTTACTGTGAGCATTAATTTCTCATTCACCGGTATCGGAATCGAGGGATTCAAAAGCCTACAATTATCTACTCGTCGTGTAGATAATTAAAGACTCATTAGTTTTCACTTATTGTTAGTGAAACTAATCATAATTTTAGCTCAAAATACGTTGCTAACCATAGTTTGTAACTTGACCCAATTTCAATTTCTTTTCATTTTCTCCAACAATCCCCCACATGAATGGGAATTAATGCAAGTTTTATGCAGACTCTACATAGAAGTCAGACAAGAAAATGTTGCATTAGACTATGTAACTTTTGACCTTGAATCTTTCTTAGTGAAATACTATCGGATTCACTCGGCTAATTAGTGAACATGATGTCTTGAACTAACCAGCCTTTGTTGTGAACCTAGACAATTATAGAGAAACAGGGGTTTGAGTGATTTCAAAATGTATGATTTAAATGTGCTTAAAAAAACGTGCATGACATAAACGTGCATGACATATTGCATATAACTTGCCTTATATAGTTCATATATAATGTTGCCGTACTAACGAGCCATGAAGCTTTAAAGCTTACATCAAATGGCAAACATTTGTTGTGTCTGTACTATTTTCAGATGGAACCATTAATGAACTAAACTAGTTCATTAAGTGAAGTACTTAGTAAATTAAACTAAGTAGTTCATTAAAGGAAGCAACATTTGGACAAGGCACAAAGGCAACAAGACTAAGGAAGGAAAGTCTCCTCCTCCTTCAACACATATATACACGCATATATATACATAAATAATTGCCTAATGAATCTATCGTTGATATGGATCTTCGCTTGACTAAAATGTACAATTCTCTTAAGTCTATGGGCAAAGCCTTTACTATGCAGGAAAAGGTACAAAAGGTCTTGCGAAGCCTTCCATCCGAGTGGGACTCTAAAGTAACGGCCATAGAAGAAAGCAAAGAGACTAAATCGATTAAGATGGAAGAACTAATTGGATCATTAAAGGTATATGAAAACAAAATCGCTTTAAGACATTCTGAGTATATTTCCAATAATGATAAGGCTATAGCATTTAAATCAAATGAATACGCCGTAGATGATAGTGACATAGATTCTGATGATGAGGACTTAATCACGATGGCTAAAAGATTAAGAAAAATATTGAGAAAATCGATTAAACATAAGTCTATCTCATCTAAGGATCATAAAAATAAAAATAAGGAAATAAAGTGCTATGAATGCGGCAAACTTGGACATCTATCATATGACTGCCCTAATAAAGAAAAGCAAACAAACAAATACCTTGACAAGGATCGGAACAAGAATAGACTCGTCTCAGAACCTAAGCAAAGGAGAAGAGCCTTCAAAGTCTCCACTTGGAGTGACACATCCGACTCTGAGACTGATGATACGGAAGAACAAAAGGCACATGTATGCTTTACATCTAAGGCATCAAATAAGGTATCTTCTGACTCTGATTCTGATTCTGAATGGTTTTATGATGATTTATTTAGTCAATATTTAGAATTGCATAAGTTTTCAAAGACTCTTGCAAAAGAAAAGAAACGATTAATTGAAGACAAGAAGTTGTTAGAATCTTCTAACACGAACCTTGTTTCTCAATTAAACGATTCAAAAGAAGAGTCGTCACACATCATTAATGCATTAAAATCAGAGGTCTCATCATTGACTATGCACAATAATGAAATGAAATCCGAGATTTCAAACTTGAAATCAAGGAATGCAAATTTAGAGAAGATGGTGAACAAATTTGAGGGAACAAACATGCTAGATCACATTATTTCTTCACAAAAGCATGATAGTAATAAAACAGGTTTAGGATACATTGAAACAAATGATGTATCCATCAAACCAACCATGTTTGTAGTGTCTAAGAAAGTAGACACTCCAAAACCAAAAACGGCGTCTAAGATGACGCAAAGACCCCCTTTCCCCATATCTCGTCATACTTTTTCTTCATATCATAAGAAATACAATTTTGTACCATATAGATATGAGAAGAAACAAGTGATGCATACACGACATGCATTTCATCCATCTAGATCACACACTACGCACAAGGACATATCAAAAACGTCCTACATATAATGCGTATAAAGGAGTTCTTGGCCAAAGGCCAGATGCAGTTGCACCTAAAGTATATTATGTTGTGCTTTCATCAACTTTCTCACCTTTTGGAAGACCTAGAAGGGTCACCCAAATTTGGGTACCAAAAGGGACATTTTCAAAGGGTTGAATAAATAACCCTTAAGAACGCACCTTTGAGATTATTCAAAATGCATGATTTTCTTTTCATCTTTACATGCGCTTTTGATTGTCTTTCAAAAATAACGGGGGAGAGAAAGCATGATTTAAGGGGGAGATAGATATTGATTGCATAAATCAAGGGGGAGCGGATTTGAAATTTAAACTTCAAATTTTGAAATTATGCATGATTGGAGGGGGAGCGATAGGATTTAAATCATGAAAGTAGGTTATTTTGAAAATCATCAAAAGGGGGAGATTGTAGAGAAAAGGGGTTTGAGGGATTTCAAAATGTATGATTTAAATGTGCTTAAAAAAAGTGCATGACATAAACTTGCATGACATATTGCATATAACTTGCCTTATATAGTTCATATATAATGTTGCCGTACTAACGAGCCATGAAGCTTTAAAACTTACATCAAATGGCAAACATTTGTTGTGTCTGTACTATTTTCAGGTGGAACCATTAATGAACTAAACTAGTCCATTAAGTGAAGTACTTAGTAAATTAAACTAAGTAGTTCATTAAAGGAAGCAACATTTGGACAAGGCACAAAGGCAACAAGACTAAGGAAGGAAAGTCTCCTCCTCCTTCACCACATATATACACGCATATATATATATATACATAAATATATATATTTTCAGATTTTTTGAAAAAGGCACATACACATGTGTTCCAACGTACGTTATATATTTTACGTACGTACGTTAATGTCACACCACCATACTTAACTCATATTTATGAGTATATTCAGGTCTTATATCATATGATATAAGTCATGGTGATGAAAAATTAAATCCGACACGTTAAAAGGTTCTAAACCGAAAATTGTCATATCGGGTGAATACCGAAATTTCGCCAACATGTCACGTGCTTGCCATAAATAGATGGCCAGACCTTACACCTCAAAAATATCAATCATTTTCGTGGCCTACATGTTATATGCAGCCATAAAATCATTCCATATTGGCACACACAATCACCCCACATTAAGGCCAAATTGTGGAGATTCTAATTTCAATTTAGTCACATGTAAATGGCGCCAATTTAAGACCAGCCAAGTGCTGAATATTTAAGTTTAATTTATATATATTATGTGTAACATAATATATATAACATGTGCAAAAAGTTGGAATTTAATTAGAGAAAAATCGGGTAATCGATAAACGTCGAAAATTCAGTTTTCTACGTACACAACACATGGAACTTTTTGGCACATCATACGACATGTATCTAGACACTTTCTACATATGTCATACATGTCAAAGTGTTCTAGAAAATTAAATTAAGGGCTGATTGGAATATACCATGTGTGTATTATTAAATGTGCACTATTTTACAAAGTTTGCAAAAATAAAATTCAGCACATGCCCAAACCATGTTACACGCCTACTCAAGCTATGTTAGATCATATGTGGAGCCTTGTTGGCATATTAATTGGTCAAGAATGAAGCATGCAATGTTGATGACATAAAGGAAGGAACTACATAAGGTAACATTTCATACTTATGTCACAATTGTGACACATGCTGAAAATTCAGCATGTGCACATAAGAGCTGGCCGATTTTGTGACTATTATGACTCATATTTTGTGTCTTGATTAAGGTGGATCAATTAGAAGAAAATTTGGAAGTGTTTTTAAATATTTTATGGAATAAAGAAAGTGATGTTCTTGAATATCACACATGCTGAAAATTTCATCATGTGTATAATGTACCTAGCGTTTTTGTGGCCTTGTTAATGTCTAATTTTTATTCCATAATTTGATAAAGATGTCTTGCACTAAATGATGATTGAATTCTTGGATTAAATCAATACAAAATAGGCAAGATTTTGAATAAGAGGTGGCTGTTACACATGCTAAAATTTCAGCATGTGCAAGACTAAGTGTGGCCGAAATTTTCATGCTATATTTGGAGAAATATTGTCTTGCTTAATTTATGTGATGATCTTAGAAGTTATGGTAATTATTCTATGGTGATTTTGGCACATGTTTTTAGTGGAATTCTCAGATTTTCCTAGTCATCAAGTGATGACAACATTCAACCAATCAATAAGAGCCAAGTAAGCAAGAGTTAAATGATCATCCAATGAGGAGGTGCCAAGTAAGCAAGAACTTGTCACAATGATGACACATATTCCCCCAAGGACTTAGAAGATAATTTTCAAGAGGGGAAGAGACCAAGAGGGACGGCTACAACATGTGAAAAAGGAAGGAAGAGAACAAAAAAAAAAGAAGCTTACATGTTCAAAGGATCAAAAACGTTGCCTAGCTCTTCCTCTTCTACACTCTCTTTCTTTCTTCTTCCTAAAAGCCTATTGTAATTAAATTCATATTCTTGAATAGGCTTATCTTAGACCACCACACATTCTTTATCTTTGTAAAAGATTGATCAAGGTGTGATCCATCTTCAATCTTGCAAGGTGGTGGTGTTCGTGTGCATTGTATTCATCATAAAAAGTTTGTAAAGGGTTGGAGTTGGTGTGTAACTCCATCAACCCTGTGGTAAGGTGTATTTGTGTTGTGTGATTAGTGTGAACCGAGGAAGGTGTTCCTCGAAGACAGGAGTAGGTTGTTTATAACCGAACCAGTATAAAATTCTTGACGTCATTTACTTTCAGTACTTATATTCTGCTTCAGCATTGTTTAAACGTTTTTGATTACGTTTGTAAAAATAGTAAACGTTTTTCAAAAGTTATGAAACTTTCCAGAATCATAGCCACACGTCTTAAAGTTAATTTGGCACAAGTTTCAACCCTTTTGGACAAGTATTAGTCAACCAAACGTCCAAAGTTCTGAGACTAGTGTAGTCTGATTTTCAGGCTTGCAAAGGTTGAGACTTTGATCGTATTTGACTAATATCCCAAAAGAATTTTTCAAAAATGTTTCAACCCATTTAAATAAAACTTTTAAGGGGTTAGTATTTAAATTTTCAGAGCATTTGGAGTTACGTACAAATAGGAATTAATTTTTCAGATCAGTCTATCGTTTCTGGCAGATTTGAGCAATCTGACCACCAACGATTTTTGAAAGGGTTAGAGGTTGAATTTAAATCTGAAATATTTAGGAGACACTCATAACATCTGAGACTAAGTTCTCTCAAAATTACAGAATTTTTGAAGACCTAAAACCTAGTTTTAAAAACGTTTTAAAACTAGTTCTGAAAACAAAAATTGTTTTCAGAAGTTGGGTTTTTGGTTCAAACTAATTTTAAAAACCACGTTTTCCGCACCCACTATTCAACCCTCCCCCTTCTAGTGGTGCCTTGCAGATCCTACAATTGGTATCAGAGAGCAAGAACACTCACAACAAAAGGATCCAACGATCTACGTGAGATGGCATTCTCTAGCTATAACACCGTGCAAGAAGGAATGTCAACCATAAGGCCTCCTCTCTTTGACGGTGAGTCTTTCGTTCAATGGAAAGTAAGAATGAAACTTTTCTTTATGGCAATTGATATTGATCTTTGGTCAATTATAGAAGATGGTCCACTTGTTCCATCAAAGTTATCCACTGTAGATGGAGTCACATTACAGGTCGTTAAGCCTAGGCAAGAGTACACTAGTGATGATAAAAAGAGACTAAGCATGAACATTAGGGCTATGCAGTTACTTTTAAATGGACTAAGTAAAAGTGAATCAAGCTATGTTTCAAATTGTTATAGTGCACAAGAAATGTGGAGAATACTTGAAATGAAACACGAAGGCGCTAGTCAAGTAAAAGAGTCCAAGATCAACATGCTTATGTCCACACTCAAGTCATTTAAATTATTGCCTAATGAATCTATCGTTGATATGGATCTTCGCTTGACTAAAATGTACAATTCTCTTAAGTCTATTGGCAAAGCCTTTACTATGCAGGAAAAGGTACAAAAGGTCTTGCGAAGCCTTCCATCCGAGTGGGACTCTAAAGTAACGGCCATAGAAGAAAGCAAAGAGACTAAATCGATTAAGATGGAAGAACTAATTGGATCACCAAAGGTATATGAAAACAAAATCGCTTTAAGACATTCTGAGTATATTTCCAATAATGATAAGGCTATAGCATTTAAATCAAATGAATACGTCGTAGATGATAGTGACATAGATTCTGATGATGAGGACTTAATCAC
>AP025043.1:32443200-32457609 GCA_036186865.1 Eustoma russellianum | reverse complement strand
AATGTCACACCACCATACTTAACTCATATTTATGAGTATATTCAGGTCTTATATCATATGATATAAGTCATGGTGATGACAAATTAAATCCGACACGTTAAAAGGTTCTAAACCGAAAATTGTCATATCGGGTGAATACCGAAATTTCGCCAACGTGTCACGTGCTTGCCATAAATAGATGGCCAGCCCCTACACCTCAAAAATATCAATCATTTTCGTGGCCTACATGTTATATGCAGCCATAAAATCATTCCATATTGGCACACACAAATCACCCCACATTAAGGCCAAATTGTGGAGATTCTAATTTCAATTTAGTCACATGTAAATGGCGGCACTTTAAGACCAGCCAAGTGCTGAATATTTAAGTTTAATTTATATATATTATGTGTAACATAATATATATAACATGTGTAAAAAGTTGGAATTTAATTAGAGAAAAATCGGGTAATCGATAAACGTCGAAAATTCAGTTTTCTACGTACACAACACATGGAACTTTTTGGCACATCATACGACATGCATCTAGACACTTTCTACATATGTCATACATCTCAAAGTGTTCTAGAAAATTAAATTAAGGGCTGATTGGAATATACCATGTGTGTATTATTAAATGTGCACTATTTTACAAAGTTTGCAAAAATAAAATTCAGCACATGCCCAAACCATGTTACACGCCTACTCAAGCTATGTTAGATCATATGTGGAGCCTTGTTGGCATATTCATTGGTCAAGAATGAAGCATGCAATGTTGATGACATAAAGTGTAGCGCCCCGCACCCGGCCTCGTCCGGATACGGTGCACCCGCCGTACTTCACTGAGGAGAGTACAAGGCGTCATGCATAACATGTGAACATCCATAACATAAGTCGTGGATTCCCATGCCATCATTCAACATGGTAGTAAAATTTAGGCAGAATTAAAACTTTTCAAATCAAACATGCATCATTAATTTACTGAATTCCCAAAGCAGTAGCACCCCAAATCATAACATAACCGACAATCCAGAGAGTTTAAACATAGTCATATACAAATCGTCTTGGCAGCACAAAAGTCCTTAGCTTAACTCTTTCATACTCCTCGCCTACGGATAAGATACTCTTGGCTCGTCCTCGATCCATTCTATCTTGGCATTCTCCGGCTCTGGGGAAAAATAAAGTGTGAGTGATAAAATCACCCAGCAAGGATACAATAAACTAGCATGAAATACGTAAAGAATCATAGCATGAATGTATTACCCCAAAAACCTCAAATAATCATAATTCATACCTGCTCTTGGATCATGTACTTCTTGACGTCGGCTTAAGCATGTTTTAGGGAATGCAATACCATACCTGATCTTGGATCCTGAACTTACTTGTCATTCGTCTTAAGCATGTTATTAGGAAATGCTTTAACAATAACTTATCACCATTAATTGTTACATGCAACATATGTTCATGATCGTGAATTATGCAAGATGCAATTCATGATGTCATGTCATGTCATGTCAAAACATCATTTTGGTCCCATAAAGTAACATGTCGTAAAAACAGAGTGTCAGATCAATTAACCCCGGATCTGAGCGGGTCCAGAACAGATATCAGACCAATTAACCCCGGGCCTGAGCGGGTCCAGAACAGATATCAGATCAATTAACCCGGATCTGAGCGGGTCCAGAACAGATATCAGATCAATTAACCCCGGATCTGAGCGGGTCCAGAACAGATATCAGATCAATTAACCCCGGATCTGAGCGGGTCCAGAACATATCATATCATCAGACCAATTAACCCCGGGTCTGGAGTCGGGTTAGTCGCATGCTTGGCCGGCAAAGGAATCATGAAGCTTTCTTTAAAAACATGGGACCGTAAAACCTTTTTCATGCATAACGAAAAGATAGTCACTCGTAAAACTTGCTTGCATCATAAAATCCATGAAAATCAGTTTCGTGATCATGCATGATACATGCCGTGATATAAAATGCAAGCCATGACATGAATAATTATATGCATTCCTTATAACATATCAACATACATGAATTTGGAAGCTAAGTATTTCCAAGACTTTTGTTTCACATTCATAGGGCGGTTGAGCTAACCAATTAGGTCTATTTTCATAATTCTTTGTCGCAAATACGTTTGGTGGAATCTTAGGTACGTGTCATAAAAATTTCATATTGTTCCAATAATCGTAAAGAGACTTATTTACTTACTTCCCGAACTGGGTTCGGTGCTGAAACTGAACTGACAGATTTTACTAAAAATTCAATTGCGGTGAATCCGTAATTCGTTTTCCAGAAATTCCAACTTTCCCAAGTCATCAATATATAGAACTAGTATCCTACCGAAATTTAGCCCATTTGCATGTCTCTAAGTCCCTTTTCTGAGGCTAGAAATCGTTACAAATTTCAGGTTGGCTCCAGTAATTTTCGTTGAGCAGTTTCACCAAATAATTCATTAAAAATAATCCATAACTTATTTTACCAAGATTCCAGTTGGCGTGTCTACTACACTCATAGGATTATTACCATGCCAAAAATCAGCTTTATTGGTCATCTACAAGGTCCCTTTTAAGTCAGTGAAAAGAGGTCACCATTCTGCTCAGTTCCCGTTTTTCAGGTCTGACCGGTCTTACTAAATATTTTATTAAAAATTAACCATAGCTCATTTTACCAAAATTCCAGCTAGCGTCTCCCCTACACTCATAGGGCTATGTTTGTGCCAAAAATCAGATCTATTGAAGGTTCACAAGGTCCTTTTTAATACATTGAAGTCAATGGTCAATTCTGCCCAGCTCCAGAATTTGTTACTGGAGTAGTTTTACCGCGTAATTTCTTAAAAATAATCCTTAGCTTATTTTGACGAAATTCCACCTCTCACTTGTGCTACATTCATAAGGCTAACTTTGTACCAAATTTTGCTTCATTGAAGGTCTGTAAGGTCAGTTATTAAATCATCTAAAACGTCACTCTATTCTGTCCAGTTCCAGAATTCCCAGCCTGAGCAGTTTCACCAAAACATTTATTAAAAATAATCCATAACCTATTTTACCACAATTCCAACTCTCACATTTGCTAAACACATAGAACTAACATCACACCAAAAACCAATTTGATAGCACGTTAGTAAGGTTCAGTTTAAGGTCACACATCTCACTGTCCAATTTTGTCCAGCTCCAGTGGTTTGACATTTTACCCTCCTTTCATGTCAAGTGACCACTAATTATCTTGTGCTTATGAAATAACTTATTAGTCATCACATACACCCTTTTTCCTATGAGTGTCAAGATTTCATCCCTCATTTTGAGTCCTTTTTGCACCATGTCAAAACAGTGGGTAGTTTGTTCAATCTTACCCAAACAACCTCATAAAATTCACATTTAACACATGCATGCTTTCTTAGGTCTTCACAAGTTCCATCCAAGAGTTAATCTAGCCTAGACTTATTTAGGTGAACCTTAATTCATCTTAAGACAGCCCCATTTCACTTTGCATGCAAGGAAAGATTGCATCTTTGAAAGAATTAGTCACATGCAAGATAATGTTCTTAAGAAATCACTAAGGTACAAACTTGAACTTAGTGTTTTTCCTAAAGTTCACATCTTAAGAACATCTAACCATTCAAGTCACTAATTCTTCAAATAAATCATGAGAGTCTAGTGTATACTTGCCTCTTCAAGCTAAAGTTCTTGTCTTAGCTTGGTTATGAAGTGAGTTGAGTTGGAATCCTCCTCCTTTTCCACTCTTGACTACACGGTTTTGATGGAGAGGAAAAAGGAGAGTTAGTCTTCATTCAATAGTGAAAATAGAGTTCCAATTGAGGCTAGATAACATTCTTACCAAGTGGCTTGGACTGGAGCTTCAAGTGTAGCAAGATAGCACCACCTAAGAGAGTTGAAATTCCTTCCACCTACTTGAACAGGATGCCACGGTTTTGGGGGTGGAGGGGTGGTTTCTAAGTGAGCTTCATTCTTCACTAAATAAGAATTCACTTAAGGAATTTTGGAATCAAGACTTACCTAGAGACCTTCTTGAGTCTTGAATATGAGCTTGATTGAGAACTCCTACCCTTCAAGGAGGGTTGTGGCCGAAAGTTGGAGTGTGGAGGGAGGGAAAATTTCTTAGTGTGGCTTGCTTGAGAGGAGATTCAAGGTGAGCTTGAAGTGAGCTTCTAGGAACACTTAAAATAGAATATGTTGGGGGAAAAATGGGGGAGGGGACCGACGGTTGGGGAGTCAATGGAGGGACAAGGCTTTTGTGAAAGTTGAGAAACGGGTGTTGGGTTTGTAATTGTGTAGGCATGTTGCATGCTTTCATTTTTTTTATCATTTCTTTCTTGCATGCATGTCTTTTTTTTTCTTTATTTTACTAGTTTATTCCTTGCATTTGTTTGATTTTGGTATTTTATATTATTTGGTTTATTTAGATTAATTTGTGGAGGGTTCTAGATTCCCTTGGGAGGGTCTTGACCGAAAATAGGGGGCCTTTGGGGGGTGTTTGGTCATTCATAATTAACATGTCCCACATTTATATAATTTTTTGCTACTATCTATTTTATCTAATATGATTTTTAATCTTGCTTTGTGAGCATCAATTACTGTTTGTATTCTTACAAGAACAAAGTTACTTCAAGGGTGATCAATGGCCTTTGGCCGAATTCACAAGGGTGTCACACCACCTTGTGACATTCGCTTGTATAACTATTTAGTTTCTGTCCTAAATGAACTTAAAGAATTTAAATAAAGAAGCGCTAATTTGACTCAAGTAACATTGCACGTGAAGGAATCATCGCTTTTATTTCGTCACTTGTTCATAGTTTCAAGTACATGGTCGTTGGGTACAACATCCTCCCCCCTTATTATAAGTTTCGTCCTCGAAACTTCAAACTAGTCAAAAAGATGCGGATACCTACTCCTCATATCTTCCTCAGTTTCCCATGTTGCTTCTGCCTCCGAATGATGCCTCCATTGTACCTTTACCATGGGTATGGATCTCTTTCTTAAGGCCTTCTCCTTTCGATCAACGATCTTTATAGGCTCTTCCTCATAAGATACATCCCCATCAACTTTCAACTGTTGATCTTCAAGGATGATGGCTGGGGTCATATACATATCGGCGAAGTTGGGAAACCTGGAATACATCATGTAACTGGGAGAGAGGATGGTGGCAACGCCAATCGGTACGCAACTTCTGCCCACTCTCTCAAGTATCTCATAAGGTCCAACGAACCTTGGGCTTAGCTTTCCTTTGATGCCAAATCTTTTAACACCCTTAGTCGGAGAAAACCTTTAGAAAAACTTTCTCTCCTTCTTGGAACTCCAAAGGTCTCCTTCTTTCGTCTGCCCATATCTTCGTTCTATCTTGTGCCGCTCTTAGCCTTTGCTGGACAAGCTTCACCTTTTCTCGTGTTTGCTCAACAATGTCGGGTCCCGCATAGATCTTATCTCCAATCTCATCCCAATAGAGTGGGGATCGACATTTTCGTCCATACAACGCTTCATATGGTGCCATCCCGATAGACCTGTGGAAGCTTATTATTATAAGAGAACTCAACTGAGCTTAAGGCTTCTATCCCAGCTTCCTCCAAATCAAGGATGCAAGCGCGGAGCATATCCTCAAGGGTTTGGATTGTTCTTTTCCGATTGTCCATCTGTTGAGGATGAAATGCGGAACTCATTCTAATCTCTGTGCCCATTGCCTTTTGAAAGGCTGTCCAAAACCTCGAGTGAAACGGGGATCCGCGGTCGCATACGATACTTATGGGAACCCCATGCAAGCAAACGATATGGTCAATGTACATAGAGGCTAACTTCTCCATAGATGCCTTAATCGTCATAGCCAAAAAGTGTGCGGACTTAGTCAACGATCCACAATGACCCATATAGCATCATTTCCATACTTAGTCTTGGGTAAGTCGGTTACAAAGTCCATGGTGATGTGATCCCATTTCCATTCCGGCACCTCTAAGGGTTGCAAATAATCCAGCAGGGTCTTTGGTGCTCGGCTTTTACTCTTTGACAAATTAGACATCGCTCGACAAATTCCGCTATTTGATTCTTCATACCAGGGCCACCAAAATTTTTGCTTGAGATCTTGGTACATCTTATTTGCTCCAGGGTGTATAGACAATCGAGAATTATGAGCTTCCATCAGAACTTCATCTTAAGTTCTTTGCTTTTCGGGGACACACAATCGTCCTCGATACCACAAACTGCCATCGCTGCGAACTTCAAAGTCGTCTCGTGGCTTGTCTTTCATCCTTTCTTTGATTTTCCTCAACGCTTCATCATTCCCTTGAGCCTCTTTGATCTTATCAATCAATGAAGGAACAAGAACTAGCTTGGCGAGAACCTCATCGACTGAGTCCACTTCCTCTAAACCGAACTCTTCCATGTCTCGCTGGAGAGGTGGTTGCCGTGGTGACTTGCTTTCCGACTTAATGCATCAGCAACCTTGTTAGCTTTTCCCGGATGATACTGAATGGAAAGGTCGTAATCCTTTATTAACTCCAGCCATCTGCGCTGCCGCATATTAAGCTCCTTTCTGGGTAAAGAGGTACTTTAGGCTCTTGTGATCCATATAAATTTCACACCGTTCGCCATACAAGTAATGCCTCCATATCTTTAATGCAAAACCACTGCAGCAAGTTCAAGATCGTGGACAGGATAGTTTTGCTCAAATGGCTTCAACTGTCGGGATGCATAAGCTATCACTTTGTCATTCTGCATAAGAACACATCCGAGACCATTCTTCGAGCATCACTATATACTACATACTTCTCACCAGGAGTGGGTTGAGCTAGGATAGGTGCGGACCGTCAACTTTGCTTTTAGCTCCGAGAAACTCCTTTCACAGTCGGCACTCCACTCAAACTTGGTTTTCTTTTGGGTCAATCTGGTGAGAGGAACAGCTATCCTCGAGAATCCTTCACAAACTTTCTGTAATATCCGGCCAGTCCGAGAAAACTTCTTACTTCAGTTAACATTTGTTGGCCGGGGCCATTCTGTGATAGCGTCAATCGTCTTGGGATCTACTGAAATACCCATCTTCCTGAAATACATGACAAGGAAGGATACACTTCGCAGCCAAAACTCGCATTACTGAACTTGGCATATAACTGTCTTGCTCTTAGAATGTTTAGGACTGTCCTCAAATGGTGCTGCGTGGGTCTCTTCGTCGGGTGAATATATCAAGATATCATCTATGAAGACCACCACGAATTTATCCAACTGTTCTTGGAAGATTCGATTCATGAGATCCATAAACGCGGTCAGGGGGCATTGGTCAAATACCAAAAGGCATGACTAGGAACTCATAGTGTCCATATCGGGTCCTGAAAGCAGTCTTAGGGACATCTTCCGCCTTTATCTTTAACTGGAAGTACCCAGATCGTAGTCTATCTTACTAAAAATTCGAGATCCCTGCATTAAGATACTTTAGATAGGGTTTTGGAAAAGATTTAAATCTTATTCAAGTTAAACTTATGATTACTTACCCTGAGCTGGTCGAATAAGTCGTCAATCCGGGGCAACGGGTACTTGTTCTTTATGGTAATTTTGTTGAGCTCCCGGTAATCGATGCATAGGCGCATACTTCCATCTTTCTTTTTCACGAATAGCACCGGAGCCACCCCATGGTGAAACACTGGGGCGAATAAGTTTCTTCTCTAACAGTTCGTGTAACTGTTCTTTAATTCCTTTAGTTCCGCAGGTGCCATGCGATAAGGGGCTTTCGATATGGGTTCCGCTCCTGGTACAAGGTTGATTTCGAAAGCGATCTCCCGATCAGGAGGTAGTCCAGGCAAATCATCGGGAAATACATCAGGGTACTCTTTAACAATTGGAACTTGTGCAAGGGTAGGGCCTTCTTGCTCAGCACTTAGAACATAAACCAAGAATCCTTCATGACCCTTCCTTAATGCTTGGCTGGCACGAGTTGCGTTAACAAAGACTTTCTTAGATGGTTTCTTTAATTTTGTTCCTCCTTGGAACGACATCTCTTCCTGAGCTGGGTCCTTAATGATGACCTGCCTGCTTCGGCAGTCAATGTGAGCATGATTCTTGAGAGCCAATCCATTCCAAGTATGACATCAAAATCACTCATAGGTATGGGAATCAAATTGGCCTCAAACGTTTGGTCATTAACCTTCGAGCGCACAATTTCTGAATATGTGAGGGGAAACAAGCACCTGATCGCCAGCTGCTTGTACTCTATAAGGTGAATCTAATCGGACTGGATCATGATCGATATTCTTAGCAAACTTCCGGGAGATAATGAGTGGCTAGCGCCACTGTCGAACAACACATTTGCAGGTATGCTACACACTATATAGTTCCTGAACCATGCACATTTTACTAAGCAATGTGATAGACATGCATAAGTGAAAGTATTGAAGGCATAAAACTTTTAAATCTTACCAGTCACTACATCAGCAGTCTCCTCGACATCCGCATCCATTCATAGCGTGCACTCTTGGCATTTGTACGGGGCCGCTGGTTCTTTTTGTTGTTGCTGCGGCTGCGCTCCTTTTCTGGACAATCTTTAATCATGTGGCCATCTTTGCCGCATCCAAAGCAATTTTCCTGTTTTCCACCTGCACTCACCCACATGCCTCTTCTGGCAGTGAGAGCAAACCGATATTGCTGGCTGTTGAGAGGAAGTCTGATTCTTTTGCTGATTATTTTGGTTTTGCTTGCGGTGTTGATTCTGTCCTTGACGAACTGATCCTCTGAAATTCTTCTTTGCCACTTTCTTATATTTCTCATTACCGGTCCCTTGTCCTTTCTCGTTTCTGGCCCACGTCATCTCTTCGGACAATATCCCTCTCTATGCGGTACACATGCATCTAGAAGCGCTCCAAAATTGGTAGGATTTGCATTTACCAACCACGTCCTAATCCTCGGATTTAGGCCTCTTTCAAACTTTAGCATTTTCGTCTCTTCGTCATTCATCGTAACGGGCTGGGAACCTCCCAAGTGCAATGAACTTGTTGGCGTACTCCGCCACCGTCATGCCCGGCTCTTGTTTCAAAGATTCAAATTCATGTCTCTTTTGTAATTTGACAGATGGGGGAATATAGAACTTATGGAATTCTTGTAGAAATCTCTCCCAAGGCAATCGGTCTAGGCAAAGGCTTGCAGATTTGTCTTCCACCATTGATTGGCCTCACTGATCAGGAAAGGTCGGATGGCCTGGGCTTTCATCTCCTCTGGGCTTGAATTAGCTCAAAACAGTTTTCAACCTCATCTAGCCATTTTTCTGCGATATCGGGGTCTGGCCTTCCTTCAAATGGGGGTACGTTAGCCCTCTTGAGCTTCTCAAAACTAGTATTGGGCGTCCCTTACTGGCTGATGTGGAGCATTCTGATGAATTAAGCCTTGCCCTATCTGAGTAACAACTTGGCAAAAGCCTGAAAAGCATTCATGTCTGGAATGACCGGAGGAACAGGTGCCTGTGGAGCTGGTCTGGTGGCGGCGGGACCTCTGCTGGTGGCAGGTGGAATGGGCTCCTGAGCAGCTGGTTGTGCTCTCGGAGGTCTGCCACGGGGTCTCACCATCTGCACTTATGGGTTTAGCATCTATTTAGAATATCGAATTAAAATCAATCGAATTTGACTAAGGACCAAAATCGAAAACTCTTAAGTAAGAAGATAAAAAGGGCACGTCTTATGTCATAGACTTAGCTTTCATAGTTTAGGATTAGTTATTAGATTACATCCTAAACCCGGTCTAAGTGGGTCCTAGTCTAAGGTCATCACTCATCTAAGATCATGACTTAGGTCTAAGATCAAACTTAGATTGCTAAGATCATAACTTAGTCCTACGTTCTGCCCGAAATCTAGAGCCTGGCCTCTGATACCACCTGTAGCGCCCCGCACCCGGCCTCGTCCGGATACGGTGCACCCGCCGTACTTCACTGAGGAGAGTACAAGGCGTCATGCATAACATGTGAACATCCATAACATAAGTCGTGGATTCCCATGCTATCATTCAACATGGTAGTAAAATTTAGGCAGAATTAAAACTTTTCAAATCAAACATGCATCACTAATTTACTGAGTTCCCAAAAGTAGTAGCACCCCAAATCATAACATAACCGACAATCCAGAGAGTTTAAACATAGTCATATTACAAATCGTCTTGGCAGCACAAAAGTCCTTAGCTTAACTCTCTTCATACTCCTCGCCTACGGATAAGTTACTCTTGGCTCTGTCCTCGATCCATTCTATCTTGGCATTCTCCGGCTCTGGGGAAAAATAAAGTGTGAGTGATAAAAATCACCCAGCAAGAATACAATAAACTAGCATGAAATACGTAAAGAATCATAACATGAATGTATTACCCCAAAAACCTCAAATAATCATAATTCATACCTGCTCTTGGATCATGTACTTACTTGACGTACGGCTTAAGCATGTTTTAGGGAATGCAATACCATACCTGATCTTGGATCCTGAACTTACTTGTCATTCGTCTTAAGCATGTTATTAGGAAATGCTTTAACAATAACTTATAACCATTAATTGTACATGCAACATATGTTCATGATCGTGAATTATGCAAGATGCAATGCATGATGTCATGTCATGTCATGTCAAAACATCATTTTGGTCCCATAAAGTAACATGTCGTAAAAACAGAGTGTCAGATCAATTAACCCCGGATCTGAGCGGGTCCAGAACAGATATCAGACCAATTAACCCCGGGCCTGAACGGGTCCAGAACAGATATCAGATCAATTAACCCCGGATCTGAGCGGGTCCAGAACAGATATCAGATCAATTAACCCCGGATCTGAGCGGGTCCAGAACAGATATCAGATCAATTAACCCCGGATCTGAGCGGGTCCAGAACATATCATATCATCAGACCAATTAACCCCGGGTCTGGAGTCGGGTTAGTCGCATGCTTGGCCGGCAAAGGAATCATGAAGCTTTCTTTAAAAACATGGGACCGTAAAACTTTTCATGCATAACGAAAGATAGTCGCTCGTAAAACTTGCTTGCATCATAAAATCCATGAAAATCAGTTTCGTGATCATGCATGATACATGCCGTGATATAAAATGCAAGCCATGACATGAATAATGTATGCATTCCTTATAACATATCAACATACATGAATTTGGAAGCTAAGTATTTCCAAGACCTTTGTTTCACATTCATTAGGGCGGTTGAGCTAACCAATTAGGTCTATTTCATAATTCTTTGTCGCAAATACGTTTGGTAGAATCTTAGTACGTGTCATAAAATTTCAATTATTTCAATAAGCGTAAAGGGGACTTATTTACTTACTTTCCGAACTGGGTTAGGTGCTGAATCTGAACTGACAGATTTTACTAAAATTCAATTGCGGTGAATCCGTAATTCGTTTTCAGAAAATTCCAACTTTCCCAAGTCCATCAATATATGGAACTAGTATCCTACCGAAATTTAGGCCCATTTGCATGTCTCTAAGTCCCTTTTCTGAGGCTAGAAAGTCGTTACCAATTTCAGGTTGGCTCCAGTAATCTTTCGTTGAGCAGTTTCACCAAATAATTCATTAAAAATAATCCATAACTTATTTTACCAAGATTCCAGTTGGCGTGTCTACTACACTCATAGGATTATTACCATGCCAAAAATCAGCTTTATTGGTCATATACAAGGTCCCTTTTAAAGTCAGTGAAAAGAGGTCACCATTCTGCTCAGTTCCCGTTTTTCAGGTCTGACCAGTCTTACTAAATATTTTATTAAAAATTAACCATAGCTCATTTTACCAAAATTCCAGCTAGCGTCTCCCCTACACTCATAGGGCTATGTTTGTGCCAAAAATCAGATCTATTGAAGGTTCACAAGGTCCTCTTTTAATACATTGAAGTCAATGGTCAATTCTGCCCAGCTCCAGAATTTTTACTGGAGTAGTTTTACCGCGTAATTTCTTAAAATAATCCTTAGCTTATTTTGACGAAATTCCACTTCTCACTTGTGCTACATTCATAAGGCTAACTTTGTACCAGAATTTTGCTTCATTGAAGGTCTGTAAGGTCAGTTATTAAATCATCTAAAACGTCACTCTATTCTGTCCAGTTCCAGAATTCCCAGCCTGAGCAGTTTCAACCAAAACATTTATTAAAAATAATCCATAAACCTATTTTATACCACAATTCCAACTCTCACATTTGCTAAACACATAGAACTAACATCAAAAAACCAATTTGATAGCACGTTAGTAAGGTTCAGTTTAAGGTCACACGTCTCACTGTCCAATTTTGTCCAGCTCCATGGTTTGACATTTTATCCTCCTTTCATGTCAAGGTGACCACTAATTATCTTGTGCTTATGAAATAACTTATTAGTCATCACATACACCCTTTTTCCTATGAGTGTCAAGATTTCATCCCTCATTTTGAGTCCTTTTTGCACCATGTCAAAACAGTGGGTAGTTTGTTCAATCTTACCCAAACAAACCTCATTAAATTCACATTTAACACATCATGCGTTCTTAGGTCTTCAACAAGTTCCATCCAAGAGTTAATCTAGCTAGACTTATTTAGGTGAACCTTAATTCATCTTAAGACAGCCCCATTTCACTTTGCATGCAAGGAAAGATTGCATCTTTGAAAGAAGTAGTCACATGCAGATAATGTTACTTAAGAATCACTAAGGTACAAACTTGAACTTAGGTGTTTCTCCTAAAGTTCACTCTTAAGACATCTAACCATTCAAGTCAGCTAATTCTTCAAATAAATCATGAGAGTCCTAGTGTATACTTGCCTCTTCAACTAAAGTTCTTGTCTTAGCTTGGTTATGAAGTGAGTTGAGTTGGAATCCTCCTCCTTTTCCACTCTTGACTACACGGTTTTGATGGAGAGGAAAAGGGAGAGTTAGTCTTCATTCAATAGTGAAAATAGAGTTCCAATTGAGGTTAGAACATCTTACCAAACTAGGCTTGGAGTGGAGCTTCAAGTGTAGCAAGATAGCACCACCTAAGAGAGTTGAAATCTTCCACCTACTTGGACATGGAGGCCACGGTTTTTGGGGTGGAGGGGGTAGTTCAAGTGAGCTTCATTCTTCACCAAATAAGAATTCACTTAAGGAATTTGGAATCAAGACTTACCTAGAGACCTTCTTGAGTCTTGAATATGAGCTTGATTGAGAACTCCTACCTTCAAGGAGTGGTTGGCCGAAAGTTGGAGTGTGAAGGGAGCAAAATTCCTTAAGTGTTGGCTTGCTTGAGAGGGGATTCAAGGTGAGGTTGAAGGGAGCTTCTAGGAACAATTAAAATAGAGCATGTTGGGGGAGAAGGGAGGGGGGTCGGCGGTTCTAGGTCAAAGAGGGAAAGGGGAAACACAAGATGAGAATTGACCACTTTTCCCTCATTCAAGCTTGATTCCCTCTTATTTATTACTTGTTGTTGCATGCTTGTCTCCCATGCTTGCTTTTGTTTCTTATTTTATTATTTAAATGCATGCTTGTCTTGTATTTTAGGTATTTGATTAATCTAAATATTATGGGAACTAATTGTGGAGGATTCTAGATTACTTGAGAGGCTTGGCCGAAAATTGGGGGGGTCTTTGGGGGTATTTTGGTCATTTCATAATTAACATGTCCCACATTTATATATAATTTATTTCATCTAATATGATATTAATCTTGCTTTGTGAGGATCAATTATGTTTGTATTCTTACAAGAACGAGTTTACTTCAAGGTGATCAATGGCCTTTGGCCGAATTCACAAGGTGTGTCACACACCTTGTGTCGTTCGCTTGTATAACTATTTAGTGTCTGTCCTAAATGAACTTAGAGAATTTAATTAAAGAAGCGCTAATTTGACTCAAGTAACATGCACGTGAAGGAATCATCGCTTTTATTTCGTAACTTGTTCATAGTCTCAAGTACATGGTCGTTGGGGTACAACATCAAGGAAGGAACTACATAAGGTAACATTTCAAACTTATGTCACAATTGTGACACATGCTGAAAATTCAGCATGTGCACACAAGAGCTGGCCGATTTTGTGACTATTATGACTCATATTTTGTGTCTTGATTAAGGTGGATCAATTAGAAGAAAATTTGGAAGTGTTTTAAATATTTTATGGAATAAAGAAAGTGATGTTCTTGAATATCACACATGCTGAAAATTTCAGCATGTGTATAATGTACCTCGCGTTTTTGTGGCCTTGTTAATGTCTAATTTTTATTCCAAAATTTGATAAAGATGTCTTGCACTAAATGATGATTGAATTCTTGGATTAAATCAATACAAAATAGGCAAGATTTTGAATAAGAGGTGGCTGTTACACATGCTAAAATTTCAGCATGTGCAAGACTAAGTGTGGCCGAAATTTTCATGCTATATTTGGAGAAATATTGTCTTGCTTAATTTATGTGATGATCTTAGAAGTTATGGTAATTATTCTACGGTGATTTTGGCACATGTTT